>JAUPFT010000001.1:61700103-62027588 GCA_036936625.1 Parnassius smintheus behrii | reverse complement strand
GATTTGTTTCTCTCTGTCGTCTCCTGCCGCCCATCTTCTGATTTGTTTCTCTCTGTCGTCTCCTGCCGCCCATCTTCTGATTTGTTTCTCTCTGTCGTCTCCTGCCGCCCATCTTCTGATTTGTTTCTCTCTGTCGTCTCCTGCCGCCCATCTTCTGATTTGTTTCTCTCTGTCGTCTCCTGCCGCCCATCTTCTGATTTGTTTCTCTCTGTCGTCTCCTGCCGCCCATCTTCTGATTTGTTTCTCTCTGTCGTCTCCTGCCGCCCATCTTCTGATTTGTTTCTCTCTGTCGTCTCCTGCCGCCCATCTTCTGATTTGTTTCTCTCTGTCGTCTCCTGCCGCCCATCTTCTGATTTGTTTCTCTCTGTCGTCTCCTGCCGCCCATCTTCTGATTTGTTTCTCTCTGTCGTCTCCTGCCGCCCATCTTCTGATTTGTTTCTCTCTGTCGTCTCCTGCCGCCCATCTTCTGATTTGTTTCTCTCTGTCGTCTCCTGCCGCCCATCTTCTGATTTGTTTCTCTCTGTCGTCTCCTGCCGCCCATCTTCTGATTTGTTTCTCTCTGTCGTCTCCTGCCGCCCATCTTCTGATTTGTTTCTCTCTGTCGTCTCCTGCCGCCCATCTTCTGATTTGTTTCTCTCTGTCGTCTCCTGCCGCCCATCTTCTGATTTGTTTCTCTCTGTCGTCTCCTGCCGCCCATCTTCTGATTTGTTTCTCTCTGTCGTCTCCTGCCGCCCATCTTCTGATTTGTTTCTCTCTGTCGTCTCCTGCCGCCCATCTTCTGATTTGTTTCTCTCTGTCGTCTCCTGCCGCCCATCTTCTGATTTGTTTCTCTCTGTCGTCTCCTGCCGCCCATCTTCTGATTTGTTTCTCTCTGTCGTCTCCTGCCGCCCATCTTCTGATTTGTTTCTCTCTGTCGTCTCCTGCCGCCCATCTTCTGATTTGTTTCTCTCTGTCGTCTCCTGCCGCCCATCTTCTGATTTGTTTCTCTCTGTCGTCTCCTGCCGCCCATCTTCTGATTTGTTTCTCTCTGTCGTCTCCTGCCGCCCATCTTCTGATTTGTTTCTCTCTGTCGTCTCCTGCCGCCCATCTTCTGATTTGTTTCTCTCTGTCGTCTCCTGCCGCCCATCTTCTGATTTGTTTCTCTCTGTCGTCTCCTGCCGCCCATCTTCTGATTTGTTTCTCTCTGTCGTCTCCTGCCGCCCATCTTCTGATTTGTTTCTCTCTGTCGTCTCCTGCCGCCCATCTTCTGATTTGTTTCTCTCTGTCGTCTCCTGCCGCCCATCTTCTGATTTGTTTCTCTCTGTCGTCTCCTGCCGCCCATCTTCTGATTTGTTTCTCTCTGTCGTCTCCTGCCGCCCATCTTCTGATTTGTTTCTCTCTGTCGTCTCCTGCCGCCCATCTTCTGATTTGTTTCTCTCTGTCGTCTCCTGCCGCCCATCTTCTGATTTGTTTCTCTCTGTCGTCTCCTGCCGCCCATCTTCTGATTTGTTTCTCTCTGTCGTCTCCTGCCGCCCATCTTCTGATTTGTTTCTCTCTGTCGTCTCCTGCCGCCCATCTTCTGATTTGTTTCTCTCTGTCGTCTCCTGCCGCCCATCTTCTGATTTGTTTCTCTCTGTCGTCTCCTGCCGCCCATCTTCTGATTTGTTTCTCTCTGTCGTCTCCTGCCGCCCATCTTCTGATTTGTTTCTCTCTGTCGTCTCCTGCCGCCCATCTTCTGATTTGTTTCTCTCTGTCGTCTCCTGCCGCCCATCTTCTGATTTGTTTCTCTCTGTCGTCTCCTGCCGCCCATCTTCTGATTTGTTTCTCTCTGTCGTCTCCTGCCGCCCATCTTCTGATTTGTTTCTCTCTGTCGTCTCCTGCCGCCCATCTTCTGATTTGTTTCTCTCTGTCGTCTCCTGCCGCCCATCTTCTGATTTGTTTCTCTCTGTCGTCTCCTGCCGCCCATCTTCTGATTTGTTTCTCTCTGTCGTCTCCTGCCGCCCATCTTCTGATTTGTTTCTCTCTGTCGTCTCCTGCCGCCCATCTTCTGATTTGTTTCTCTCTGTCGTCTCCTGCCGCCCATCTTCTGATTTGTTTCTCTCTGTCGTCTCCTGCCGCCCATCTTCTGATTTGTTCTCTCTGTCGTCTCCTGCCGCCCATCTTCTGATTTGTTTCTCTCTGTCGTCTCCTGCCGCCCATCTTCTGATTTGTTTCTCTCTGTCGTCTCCTGCCGCCCATCTTCTGATTTGTTTCTCTCTGTCGTCTCCTGCCGCCCATCTTCTGATTTGTTTCTCTCTGTCGTCTCCTGCCGCCCATCTTCTGATTTGTTTCTCTCTGTCGTCTCCTGCCGCCCATCTTCTGATTTGTTTCTCTCTGTCGTCTCCTGCCGCCCATCTTCTGATTTGTTTCTCTCTGTCGTCTCCTGCCGCCCATCTTCTGATTTGTTTCTCTCTGTCGTCTCCTGCCGCCCATCTTCTGATTTGTTTCTCTCTGTCGTCTCCTGCCGCCCATCTTCTGATTTGTTTCTCTCTGTCGTCTCCTGCCGCCCATCTTCTGATTTGTTTCTCTCTGTCGTCTCCTGCCGCCCATCTTCTGATTTGTTTCTCTCTGTCGTCTCCTGCCGCCCATCTTCTGATTTGTTCTCTCTCGTCGTCTCCTGCCGCCCATCTTCTGATTTGTTTCTCTCTGTCGTCTCCTGCCGCCCATCTTCTGATTTGTTTCTCTCTGTCGTCTCCTGCCGCCCATCTTCTGATTTGTTTCTCTCTGTCGTCTCCTGCCGCCCATCTTCTGATTTGTTTCTCTCTGTCGTCTCCTGCCGCCCATCTTCTGATTTGTTTCTCTCTGTCGTCTCCTGCCGCCCATCTTCTGATTTGTTTCTCTCTGTCGTCTCCTGCCGCCCATCTTCTGATTTGTTTCTCTCTGTCGTCTCCTGCCGCCCATCTTCTGATTTGTTTCTCTCTGTCGTCTCCTGCCGCCCATCTTCTGATTTGTTTCTCTCTGTCGTCTCCTGCCGCCCATCTTCTGATTTGTTTCTCTCTGTCGTCTCCTGCCGCCCATCTTCTGATTTGTTTCTCTCTGTCGTCTCCTGCCGCCCATCTTCTGATTTGTTTCTCTCTGTCGTCTCCTGCCGCCCATCTTCTGATTTGTTTCTCTCTGTCGTCTCCTGCCGCCCATCTTCTGATTTGTTTCTCTCTGTCGTCTCCTGCCGCCCATCTTCTGATTTGTTTCTCTCTGTCGTCTCCTGCCGCCCATCTTCTGATTTGTTTCTCTCTGTCGTCTCCTGCCGCCCATCTTCTGATTTGTTTCTCTCTGTCGTCTCCTGCCGCCCATCTTCTGATTTGTTTCTCTCTGTCGTCTCCTGCCGCCCATCTTCTGATTTGTTTCTCTCTGTCGTCTCCTGCCGCCCATCTTCTGATTTGTTTCTCTCTGTCGTCTCCTGCCGCCCATCTTCTGATTTGTTTCTCTCTGTCGTCTCCTGCCGCCCATCTTCTGATTTGTTTCTCTCTGTCGTCTCCTGCCGCCCATCTTCTGATTTGTTTCTCTCTGTCGTCTCCTGCCGCCCATCTTCTGATTTGTTTCTCTCTGTCGTCTCCTGCCGCCCATCTTCTGATTTGTTTCTCTCTGTCGTCTCCTGCCGCCCATCTTCTGATTTGTTTCTCTCTGTCGTCTCCTGCCGCCCATCTTCTGATTTGTTTCTCTCTGTCGTCTCCTGCCGCCCATCTTCTGATTTGTTTCTCTCTGTCGTCTCCTGCCGCCCATCTTCTGATTTGTTTCTCTCTGTCGTCTCCTGCCGCCCATCTTCTGATTTGTTTCTCTCTGTCGTCTCCTGCCGCCCATCTTCTGATTTGTTTCTCTCTGTCGTCTCCTGCCGCCCATCTTCTGATTTGTTTCTCTCTGTCGTCTCCTGCCGCCCATCTTCTGATTTGTTTCTCTCTGTCGTCTCCTGCCGCCCATCTTCTGATTTGTTTCTCTCTGTCGTCTCCTGCCGCCCATCTTCTGATTTGTTTCTCTCTGTCGTCTCCTGCCGCCCATCTTCTGATTTGTTTCTCTCTGTCGTCTCCTGCCGCCCATCTTCTGATTTGTTTCTCTCTGTCGTCTCCTGCCGCCCATCTTCTGATTTGTTTCTCTCTGTCGTCTCCTGCCGCCCATCTTCTGATTTGTTTCTCTCTGTCGTCTCCTGCCGCCCATCTTCTGATTTGTTTCTCTCTGTCGTCTCCTGCCGCCCATCTTCTGATTTGTTTCTCTCTGTCGTCTCCTGCCGCCCATCTTCTGATTTGTTTCTCTCTGTCGTCTCCTGCCGCCCATCTTCTGATTTGTTTCTCTCTGTCGTCTCCTGCCGCCCATCTTCTGATTTGTTTCTCTCTGTCGTCTCCTGCCGCCCATCTTCTGATTTGTTTCTCTCTGTCGTCTCCTGCCGCCCATCTTCTGATTTGTTTCTCTCTGTCGTCTCCTGCCGCCCATCTTCTGATTTGTTTCTCTCTGTCGTCTCCTGCCGCCCATCTTCTGATTTGTTTCTCTCTGTCGTCTCCTGCCGCCCATCTTCTGATTTGTTTCTCTCTGTCGTCTCCTGCCGCCCATCTTCTGATTTGTTTCTCTCTGTCGTCTCCTGCCGCCCATCTTCTGATTTGTTTCTCTCTGTCGTCTCCTGCCGCCCATCTTCTGATTTGTTTCTCTCTGTCGTCTCCTGCCGCCCATCTTCTGATTTGTTTCTCTCTGTCGTCTCCTGCCGCCCATCTTCTGATTTGTTTCTCTCTGTCGTCTCCTGCCGCCCATCTTCTGATTTGTTTCTCTCTGTCGTCTCCTGCCGCCCATCTTCTGATTTGTTTCTCTCTGTCGTCTCCTGCCGCCCATCTTCTGATTTGTTTCTCTCTGTCGTCTCCTGCCGCCCATCTTCTGATTTGTTTCTCTCTGTCGTCTCCTGCCGCCCATCTTCTGATTTGTTTCTCTCTGTCGTCTCCTGCCGCCCATCTTCTGATTTGTTTCTCTCTGTCGTCTCCTGCCGCCCATCTTCTGATTTGTTTCTCTCTGTCGTCTCCTGCCGCCCATCTTCTGATTTGTTTCTCTCTGTCGTCTCCTGCCGCCCATCTTCTGATTTGTTTCTCTCTGTCGTCTCCTGCCGCCCATCTTCTGATTTGTTTCTCTCTGTCGTCTCCTGCCGCCCATCTTCTGATTTGTTTCTCTCTGTCGTCTCCTGCCGCCCATCTTCTGATTTGTTTCTCTCTGTCGTCTCCTGCCGCCCATCTTCTGATTTGTTTCTCTCTGTCGTCTCCTGCCGCCCATCTTCTGATTTGTTTCTCTCTGTCGTCTCCTGCCGCCCATCTTCTGATTTGTTTCTCTCTGTCGTCTCCTGCCGCCCATCTTCTGATTTGTTTCTCTCTGTCGTCTCCTGCCGCCCATCTTCTGATTTGTTTCTCTCTGTCGTCTCCTGCCGCCCATCTTCTGATTTGTTTCTCTCTGTCGTCTCCTGCCGCCCATCTTCTGATTTGTTTCTCTCTGTCGTCTCCTGCCGCCCATCTTCTGATTTGTTTCTCTCTGTCGTCTCCTGCCGCCCATCTTCTGATTTGTTTCTCTCTGTCGTCTCCTGCCGCCCATCTTCTGATTTGTTTCTCTCTGTCGTCTCCTGCCGCCCATCTTCTGATTTGTTTCTCTCTGTCGTCTCCTGCCGCCCATCTTCTGATTTGTTTCTCTCTGTCGTCTCCTGCCGCCCATCTTCTGATTTGTTTCTCTCTGTCGTCTCCTGCCGCCCATCTTCTGATTTGTTTCTCTCTGTCGTCTCCTGCCGCCCATCTTCTGATTTGTTTCTCTCTGTCGTCTCCTGCCGCCCATCTTCTGATTTGTTTCTCTCTGTCGTCTCCTGCCGCCCATCTTCTGATTTGTTTCTCTCTGTCGTCTCCTGCCGCCCATCTTCTGATTTGTTTCTCTCTGTCGTCTCCTGCCGCCCATCTTCTGATTTGTTTCTCTCTGTCGTCTCCTGCCGCCCATCTTCTGATTTGTTTCTCTCTGTCGTCTCCTGCCGCCCGTCTTCTGATTTGTTTCTCTCTGTCGTCTCCTGCCGCCCATCTTCTGATTTGTTTCTCTCTGTCGTCTCCTGCCGCCATCTTCTGATTTGTTTCTCTCTGTCGTCTCCTGCCGCCCATCTTCTGATTTGTTTCTCTCTGTCGTCTCCTGCCGCCCATCTTCTGATTTGTTTCTCTCTGTCGTCTCCTGCCGCCCATCTTCTGATTTGTTTCTCTCTGTCGTCTCCTGCCGCCCATCTTCTGATTTGTTTCTCTCTGTCGTCTCCTGCCGCCCGTCTTCTGATTTGTTTCTCTCTGTCGTCTCCTGCCGCCCATCTTCTGATTTGTTTCTCTCTGTCGTCTCCTGCCGCCCATCTTCTGATTTGTTTCTCTCTGTCGTCTCCTGCCGCCCATCTTCTGATTTGTTTCTCTCTGTCGTCTCCTGCCGCCCATCTTCTGATTTGTTTCTCTCTGTCGTCTCCTGCCGCCCATCTTCTGATTTGTTTCTCTCTGTCGTCTCCTGCCGCCCATCTTCTGATTTGTTTCTCTCTGTCGTCTCCTGCCGCCCATCTTCTGATTTGTTTCTCTCTGTCGTCTCCTGCCGCCCATCTTCTGATTTGTTTCTCTCTGTCGTCTCCTGCCGCCCATCTTCTGATTTGTTTCTCTCTGTCGTCTCCTGCCGCCCATCTTCTGATTTGTTTCTCTCTGTCGTCTCCTGCCGCCCATCTTCTGATTTGTTTCTCTCTGTCGTCTCCTGCCGCCCATCTTCTGATTTGTTTCTCTCTGTCGTCTCCTGCCGCCCATCTTCTGATTTGTTTCTCTCTGTCGTCTCCTGCCGCCCATCTTCTGATTTGTTTCTCTCTGTCGTCTCCTGCCGCCCATCTTCTGATTTGTTTCTCTCTGTCGTCTCCTGCCGCCCATCTTCTGATTTGTTTCTCTCTGTCGTCTCCTGCCGCCCATCTTCTGATTTGTTTCTCTCTGTCGTCTCCTGCCGCCCATCTTCTGATTTGTTTCTCTCTGTCGTCTCCTGCCGCCCATCTTCTGATTTGTTTCTCTCTGTCGTCTCCTGCCGCCCATCTTCTGATTTGTTTCTCTCTGTCGTCTCCTGCCGCCCATCTTCTGATTTGTTTCTCTCTGTCGTCTCCTGCCGCCCATCTTCTGATTTGTTTCTCTCTGTCGTCTCCTGCCGCCCATCTTCTGATTTGTTTCTCTCTGTCGTCTCCTGCCGCCCATCTTCTGATTTGTTTCTCTCTGTCGTCTCCTGCCGCCCATCTTCTGATTTGTTTCTCTCTGTCGTCTCCTGCCGCCCATCTTCTGATTTGTTTCTCTCTGTCGTCTCCTGCCGCCCATCTTCTGATTTGTTTCTCTCTGTCGTCTCCTGCCGCCCATCTTCTGATTTGTTTCTCTCTGTCGTCTCCTGCCGCCCATCTTCTGATTTGTTTCTCTCTGTCGTCTCCTGCCGCCCATCTTCTGATTTGTTTCTCTCTGTCGTCTCCTGCCGCCCATCTTCTGATTTGTTTCTCTCTGTCGTCTCCTGCCGCCCATCTTCTGATTTGTTTCTCTCTGTCGTCTCCTGCCGCCCATCTTCTGATTTGTTTCTCTCTGTCGTCTCCTGCCGCCCATCTTCTGATTTGTTTCTCTCTGTCGTCTCCTGCCGCCCGTCTTCTGATTTGTTTCTCTCTGTCGTCTCCTGCCGCCCATCTTCTGATTTGTTTCTCTCTGTCGTCTCCTGCCGCCCATCTTCTGATTTGTTTCTCTCTGTCGTCTCCTGCCGCCCGTCTTCTGATTTGTTTCTCTCTGTCGTCTCCTGCCGCCCATCTTCTGATTTGTTTCTCTCTGTCGTCTCCTGCCGCCCATCTTCTGATTTGTTTCTCTCTGTCGTCTCCTGCCGCCCATCTTCTGATTTGTTTCTCTCTGTCGTCTCCTGCCGCCCATCTTCTGATTTGTTTCTCTCTGTCGTCTCCTGCCGCCCATCTTCTGATTTGTTTCTCTCTGTCGTCTCCTGCCGCCCATCTTCTGATTTGTTTCTCTCTGTCGTCTCCTGCCGCCCATCTTCTGATTTGTTTCTCTCTGTCGTCTCCTGCCGCCCATCTTCTGATTTGTTTCTCTCTGTCGTCTCCTGCCGCCCATCTTCTGATTTGTTTCTCTCTGTCGTCTCCTGCCGCCCATCTTCTGATTTGTTTCTCTCTGTCGTCTCCTGCCGCCCATCTTCTGATTTGTTTCTCTCTGTCGTCTCCTGCCGCCCATCTTCTGATTTGTTTCTCTCTGTCGTCTCCTGCCGCCCATCTTCTGATTTGTTTCTCTCTGTCGTCTCCTGCCGCCCATCTTCTGATTTGTTTCTCTCTGTCGTCTCCTGCCGCCCATCTTCTGATTTGTTTCTCTCTGTCGTCTCCTGCCGCCCATCTTCTGATTTGTTTCTCTCTGTCGTCTCCTGCCGCCCATCTTCTGATTTGTTTCTCTCTGTCGTCTCCTGCCGCCCATCTTCTGATTTGTTTCTCTCTGTCGTCTCCTGCCGCCCATCTTCTGATTTGTTTCTCTCTGTCGTCTCCTGCCGCCCATCTTCTGATTTGTTTCTCTCTGTCGTCTCCTGCCGCCCATCTTCTGATTTGTTTCTCTCTGTCGTCTCCTGCCGCCCATCTTCTGATTTGTTTCTCTCTGTCGTCTCCTGCCGCCCATCTTCTGATTTGTTTCTCTCTGTCGTCTCCTGCCGCCCATCTTCTGATTTGTTTCTCTCTGTCGTCTCCTGCCGCCCATCTTCTGATTTGTTTCTCTCTGTCGTCTCCTGCCGCCCATCTTCTGATTTGTTTCTCTCTGTCGTCTCCTGCCGCCCATCTTCTGATTTGTTTCTCTCTGTCGTCTCCTGCCGCCCATCTTCTGATTTGTTTCTCTCTGTCGTCTCCTGCCGCCCATCTTCTGATTTGTTTCTCTCTGTCGTCTCCTGCCGCCCATCTTCTGATTTGTTTCTCTCTGTCGTCTCCTGCCGCCCATCTTCTGATTTGTTTCTCTCTGTCGTCTCCTGCCGCCCATCTTCTGATTTGTTTCTCTCTGTCGTCTCCTGCCGCCCATCTTCTGATTTGTTTCTCTCTGTCGTCTCCTGCCGCCCATCTTCTGATTTGTTTCTCTCTGTCGTCTCCTGCCGCCCATCTTCTGATTTGTTTCTCTCTGTCGTCTCCTGCCGCCCATCTTCTGATTTGTTTCTCTCTGTCGTCTCCTGCCGCCCATCTTCTGATTTGTTTCTCTCTGTCGTCTCCTGCCGCCCATCTTCTGATTTGTTTCTCTCTGTCGTCTCCTGCCGCCCATCTTCTGATTTGTTTCTCTCTGTCGTCTCCTGCCGCCCATCTTCTGATTTGTTTCTCTCTGTCGTCTCCTGCGACACCCGCGGGATGATATAGGGTAAACCCTGAAACTATATTTTTTTCTGTTGCTAAAATTTAAATTAAAAACATACGCGTTGAATACCAGTATATTATTGTTACGAGCTTGAGGTTCGTGACAATAAAAATTGCCGATAAAATTACCTAAATTAACACTTTAATTTACTTTACACAAATTAAAAGTTAAAACACTAATAATTAAACACACTAATTCATTATATATAATTATATACATTATATATAACCTTATCGTTATTTAGTTAAAACTTAGTTCGGGGAAGTATTTCTCCATCAACTCCAACATTGTAATTTTGTCTCTTACATACGAATACATAAGGCGTGGTGCGTCGTCGCCTAATGTGAAACTATTACCAGTCCTCAGAGGTCCTCAGGATGGATGCCTTTATTACCAGCCTTTTAATGCCAAATTCGTCTTTAAAAATTCTGGCTGTTTTCATTAGCGTACAATATTTTTAAACATTTGTTTTATCCGCAAAATTAATAATGTATCTTGAATCCAAGATTAACCTCAATCTAGCATTGGGGCATGTTGTTCTTGTTTTCAATTTTTCAATTTTTTGATTGATCTTCTATCCGCCTGCCAATAACTTAACTCGGCTATCCCAATTTTTTTTTGGACGACAGATTGCAAGCAATCCGATCCCTCTTGACAGTTCCTTTTGATGAAAAATATCGATAGCATAAAACTATATTAAAAGTGTGTTTTGTTTTGTTAATCGATAAGCGATAAGCTATTTATCCAAAAATGTAATGAACATTAATTTAAAAACGAGACGACTTACGAGAAAGACTTAACGCTAAGAAAAAAAATTCGTGTAAATTAGGCGTAGCTCCCGAACTTTGCAAGTACTACATTCAATTTTAAATGATCCCAATTCTCCCTCTTATCTTAAGGATAACTTTCAATATTTGTATTCCACTAACGATAGATGTCTAGAACAGCTAAATGAAATTGTATACTTAGGGAGTGCTTTCAGCCGGGATGGAAGATGTGATTTAGATGTGGATAGGCGTGTCGCTGCCGGAAACAAAGTCAATGGTGCCCTGAATGCATTAGTCAAAAGGCAAGGCGTGGTGAAGAGTGCACGCCTTGCAATACATAACACAGTGTTGGTACCGACTTTGATATATGGCAGCGAAACCTGGGTATGCCAGAAGAAGCATAAAAGCAAGTTGAATGCAGTGGAGATGCGATCTCTTCGTAAAATGTGTGGCGTTACCATAGCCGACCGAAAGCGAAACGAAGAGATTCCCAATATGGCAGGATTGAAAGATGACCTTATCAAAAAAATTGATAGGGGCGTACTCCAATGGTTTGGGCACGTTGAACGAATGAGTGAAGACCGAATGGTGAAGAAAATATATAGAGCGAAAGTAAATATTAAAAGGTGTCGAGGTAGACCGAGACTAACTTTCGAAGACCATGTGAGCAAATTGCTCGAAGAGGGGAGGGTCAAGAGAACTCGGATACCTAGACGAGCATGTATGAAGAAGTTAATGAACCTGAAAGAAGCGAAAGAGGTATGTAAGGATCGTGACACTTATGGGCAGCAGACTAGCTGCATCAGTTATTGAAGAGAGCAAGTACGAGATATCCGAGAGAGTATTTTGGACGGACTCACGTACAGTGTTAGCGTGGATTAAGTCAGATCCTCGCGCTTTTAAACCATTCGTTACTCATCGATTGGCTGAGATCGAAGATCACAGTAAGCCATGTGAATGGCGATGGGTTCCAACGTCACAAAACGTGGCAGACGACGCCACTAGAAATTTTCCTTCCACCTTCGATGTAAGTCATCGCTGGTTTCAAGGACCTGAATTCCTCAGGAAAAGTCCTGATTTATGGCCCAAACAAGTGGACACCATAAATAGCTTAGAAACAGGTAAAGAAAAATCGCCAAAAGGCGTAAATGCGCTGAGAAAGCAAGAACCGTTAAGTCTACCCGACTGCGGACGATTTAGCAGCTTTAAGAAATTCCTTGGGGCAACTACACGCGCCTTACAAGCGGTAGAAAAATTCAAGAGTTTAAGAAAGTCGGTTACAGGACCCGACAACACAGCCGAAAAGTCGTTTATGTGTTCCAACGAAGTTTTAGCAAAGTCGGTTAAAGGACCCGATGGCGCGTTGGACATAGCGCTCTTGAAAAAAGCTGAATTATTAATTTGGAAGTTCGTTCAAGACGAGTGTTTTCATTCGGAAATAAAATGCTTGAAAGCAGGCAAAAGCGTTGAAAGAAGTTCACGCTTAAGTAAATTATCTATGGAAATAGGAGAAGATAACTTACTCCGTTTAAATGGGCGTTTACCTTTTAAGTCTAATTTGACCGAGGAAAGTAGAAAACCTGTCGTATTGGACGTTAAACACGAAATCGTTAAAATGATGATTAGAGAAGTTCATCATCATTTTGGACATGCTAATCACCAGACGGTGATGAATGAGGTGAACCAAAAATTTTATGTCTTGAACCTGCGTAATGTAGTACGAAGTGTGTTATATCACTGTCAGTGGCTCAGGACATACAGGTCAAAACCGCAGAACGTGCCACAAGGAAATCTTCCTCTGGAGAGAATAGCTCACAACGAACCACCTTTTACATGCTCAGCCGTAGATTATTTCGGACCTATGAGTGTGACTATAGGAAGGCGACACGAAAAACGTTGGGGCGTTTTATTTACGTGTCTGACCACCAGAGCAGTACACCTAGAATTAGCAGCCTCATTGACACCAGCGTCAATGATAATGGCATTGAGGCGATTTATCGCCAGAAGAGGAAAACCAGCCGTTATATACAGCGATAACGGGACAAATTTCAAAGCTGCGAATAAAGAATTATTGAAAGCATGCGAAGAATGCTATGAGGGCATGAAGAATGAATCATTTAAAAAATATATTAATTGGAAATTTATACCTCCGGAAGCACCGCACATGGGTGGCGCCTGGGAGAGGTTAGTAAGATCGATTAAAATTGCGTTGACCGCTACGCTCAAAGAAAGGAGCCCGCGAGAGGAGGTTCTGCATACGTTGCTTTTAGAAGCAGAGCATACTGTAAATTCCAGACCTCTGGTAACATTCAGTATGGATAGTCCTGAAGAGGGTTTGACACAGAATCATTTTCTTCCGGGACGCTCATGTGGTGATCGACCACCTGGATTATTTTTAGAGCAACATCTGACGGGTCAACTCAATTGGAAATCTGCACAGAGATTAGCCGACCATTTTTGGACAAGATGGCTAAAAGAATACATGCCTACTTTAATACCTCGAACAGGTAATAACGGAAAGTTCATGGAACCTAAAGAGGGTGATATTGTCTTGATAATAGACCATTCGTTGCCACGAAATACGTGGCCGAAAGGCAAGATTAGTAGGACGCTACCGGGACCAGACGGTCACACCAGAGTGGTTGACGTCATTACTAGCACAGGTATCTTGAGGAGACCTACATCCAGAATAATAGTCCTGGTACCCGCGACGCCTCCCAAATGATGGTGCTGATACACGGGGGGGGGGGAGATTGTTGGCGACGCGCCTATAAGAATATTTAAATTTACTAGTTAACCGATTACGAATAGCTTCTAAAAAGCAAATTATCGAGCAACAATATTCTAATAAGAAAATGCTTAGTTGAATCTTAAAGAAATATCGAATTAATGATTTGAAGGTCTTGGGTTCGACTCCCAGGCCGGAATAGTTTATTGTTTTCTTAGTAATATCTCTTAATAAATTCATATAGGGAATTTTTAAGATATAAATTATGTTACCGGATTTGTTCCCCGGTTGAAATCATCCTTCCAATGATGTTAATTTAAAGAAATATTAAAATAAAGTTAGAGACCGAATTTGTTCCCCGGTCGAGATGATCACTGTGCATAAGTAGAATTAATGGAAATTGATTGCATAAATATTGTCTTATATGGGTTTGATATGTTTTGTATGAAAACAAATGCCTATTTTCAATGTGTTGATTCATGAAATATTTTGTCTATGTTATCTGATAAGAAAGATGATAACTGATAAGAATCTGATTAGAAATAGTTTCCTACAGTTTGAGAATTATGTAGAAGCATTTATTCACCTAGTATTGTTGATATTAGTGTATACTAAACTTTCCATTTTTTCTGATAGTCGATAGCCGTGCAAAAGTTAGTTGTTCAAATAGTGTGAGATCATAGACGCACCCTAGCCACGTACTTAGGAGGCCAAATATGTAAAATTTAAATATTTGTATTTTCAGCAATTTATGTATGTAACGACTTGTAAAACATTTCAGATTGATTTTACGTGTAAATAAGGTGAATTCTGTGTTATTTTTATGTGAAAATTCCTGTGAACAAGTGAGATAATGATAGTTTTATATAAGAAATTTAAAAGTGTTTTAATAGTGAAATGTATAGAGAAATTGTAAATTAAACTGTTGTATTGATTAAGATATGTATAATTTCAAGTGGAAAACATTGTTTTAACTTTCTATGTTAAATATTTAAGAAATTTCAACTTGTTCAATGTGAGTAAAATATGCATATTTTGTTTAATAAATAAAAGGTTTTTTGTGATGTAAAAATGTAACGTATATCGTTGTAAAGATATTTTTTTGTGCTATCTTTATAAGTAAATTGTATAAATGTATGTCTTATACAAAATAAATAATTGAGAAAACCGTGAGAGAGTGATAGTACAAATTGATGTAATTAAGTTGCGCGAGCGTACAAATGGCGCGGCTCACTTTCGCGTATAGCTCAGGGGTAGCTCAGTAAACGAGTTTTCTTGCAATTGGTTCTGGAATCCTTCGGGATTAGTTCGGGAATCCTTCGGGATTAGTTCGGGAATCAAACCAGCAGTCAATAAGAAGAAGAAAGAAAAAGTGTAGGGAAGTGATATGGAAAAGTGATTACTCTCTCACGGAACGGTTTGAAGATAATTGCTGTTTTATTCCCAAGAAATTCATCCCTCAAAATTATACAGTCCACATCGAAGAATTAAGGCGTTGGGACCGGGACGATTTCGGAAGACCCGTAATCCCCGCCTGAACCTATTTTCTGAAAAGGAAGATGTTATCGCCATTGTGTGTTACTCCGTTGCGGAGATCACATACGTTGTTCCCGAACCCAACGTAGGTGTGATAGGAGGCCGGATCGAGAGAAGCCTCGATTCCTCCCTTCTGTTTCTTAGTTGAACGTTTAAGCCTGACTGGGTTCCTTTTCAAGAGGACCTTGCGAGCCTGGTTCCTTTTCAATCATTTTTTGATAATGTCAATAATTTCGGAAATAATCGCTCCAAAAGTAAAAAACAATGTGTCCCCTCTAACTTTTGAACCATAAGTTTAGAAAATATGGAAAAAATCTGAAAAGTAGAACTTTATAAGGACTTTCTAGGAAAATCATTTTGAACTAGGATGGAAACAACAGTACCCACTACCGGGAGCAGTTGCAGGAGCGCGGAGCGCTGCTGGAGCGCGAACATAATGGATACCCACCTTTAAACTCATAAGTGGTAACACTTATTGTGACGGACGGGAAACTACGGAACCCTACACTGAGCGTGGCCCGACAATTTCTTGGCCGGTTTTTCAAACTCTCCGTAATATCTGCTCTTCGAAGTCTTGATAAGTCTCGCCACTTTTGCCTTTTCGTTAGTATATTCTGATTTTAGTTCATTACTTTCTGGGTTCTGCTTTAGTATACTCGACAGTTGATTCCTCTTTTTAATCCCCATTATGATTTCTTTACTTATCCATTCTTTCCGAGGTTGATTGATAACTTTATATTTAATTTCTTTACTTTCTGATAAATTTTTCTTTATAAATTCTTCTACTACTATTAATATACAAAAATTGTGAAATTATTACTTACAACAATCATAATTACTTAAAATATATGTATGTATAAGGCAATTATATAATGTCGAAATTTGTTATTGAGAATATAATTTTAAGAGTGTAGTAGCATTTTTCAAATAAAAGGTTTTTGAATTTATTTTTAAAAAGATTGCTGTTCAGTGATTTATACATCTCAGGAATTTTATTATAGATTTTAAGAGCCATGCATACTTTTTTTAAAAAACCGTTTTCGCTTGTTGCAAGTACAATTTACTTCCATCACGACGGTTGCGCTTTACTTTGTCTGATAACCGTGGAAATAGGTTGGGATTGACTCTGATAATGAGAGCCATCTCCATTATGTATAAGGATGGAGGTATAAGAATTCTCTGTTCAATGAAATATGGCATACTACTATCGGTAGTCTGAAGACTCAATTAAGCCTGAAAATGAGACTTCAAGCAAAACCATGAGTGATGAAGGATAATGGGCTCGTTGAACCATCGGAACACGCGTGCTGGCTTCTTCACTGCGGTGGGCTTACACCTTATAATTTTTTTTATTAAAACTTTCTTCGAAGTCAAAAATGTTTTCATCCGAAAACAAAATTTCGCAGTATTTTTTTCCCGTGAACCGCCGTAACAAAGCGCGAAATCTACCCAGCCTAATTTTTTTCAAACGCTCTTTCAAAAAATGTCCGATCTTCTTAGGATAAGCTCGTAGTCCTTGGTCTTCATTGATCAATCTTTTGACCGTGGTTCTGCTTAGGCCCACCTTAACAGCTAAGAGTTTTTGTTTACGAACAGGATTTCGTTGGATTCGCGCCTTCACTGCTTTGATGATCGCGGGTGTCCTAACTGTACGAGGTCGGCCGGTCCTCTTATGATCTTCGAAGCTCGAATCTTCAGTGAATAGTTTGATAGTGCGATAATCACTCCGTATTTGAAATAAATGAAGTTATATTTTAAAAATTGGTGAAGTTCAGTCAGTTCTAGTCAGTATTCAAATATTTTTAATAATAAAGTTTTGACGGAACTTATGACCCGACTAATGGTACCCACAGACGGTACGTCCATTTAGATAACTTCCAAATGGAAACAAACAAAAATAATATAACAAATAAAAATGTGTCCAGATACTGTACCATTGACGATACATCCATTTGGACGCATGGTGTCACTTCGAACTTGGCGGTCGTACGGAATGGAAATAAATAATAATATGGGTAATAATACTTTACTGGTGGCTGCAGCAGCGTGTATTTCATTAAAAAAAAAAAACAAAAAGCCTTAAACGTGGCAATCCATCGTAGTTTCGTAGTCTTCAAAGATGACAACGCATCTATATTTTCATTCTTAATTGACAATACATGTAGATGTGATATGTGGACCACAGCATCCACCACCAGGTGGACCGTGTGCTAGTTCGTCACTCCCAATCTAGATATGGTATAGGTTATGGTGGAGCAATATCGTTGACTGAGGTAGAAATTAAAGAAATCAACATATAGTGGATATTATTCATTGTAACTATACGTGGTAGAGCAACGTTACATCTACATTATGGCTGTAGCCACAAATGGGTCGGCTCGAATGAGGAAGAACCACGCTCTCACACAATAGCATAAAATAGCAGCTTAATGCTGCTGTGTTTCGTATGCTGAGTGTAAAGAACTGGATAATCTTTTTACTGGGAACGGGGCACTCCACGTAGTTATAAGGGGGTGAAAACGCATTTACATTTTGATTCTTATTCGGTGATAGATACGGTCTATGGGCTACAGTATCAACTTAACATCATGTGGACTGTGTACTTGTTTGTCACCCATATCACAGTCTATACCTTACATAATAAAAATATATTTAATCCAATAAACAGTTTATGTTTGACAAACAGAGCACATGTACCACTATCAAGACCAAAGCATAAACTGACACAATAACCTCCAAAAAATGGACGCCGGTTCGCCCATTCACTGACAATTCGAACTGCTTTCATTTGGCGTGGCGCACGTTTTTGGCATTGACGAACGGCCGTGGACGACGTCCATTTGGACTGGGCGCATGGATTTGAATCCGTTTGGAAATCCGGAGTTGAATGGAGTCCATCCAAATGGAATAGTTTTTTACCATTCACGTAACACTTTCGGGCGATTGCCACTCCATTTGGTATATGGACGTATCGTCAATGGGTAGGTACCTTAAGACGGTTCCCCTAGCGAGAGACCTTGAGCGATCGGTCCCATCACAATCCACGCGCTCTCGCTACAATATATCACTGAAAAATACGCCCGAATATTTGGAATTATTTCAATTAAAAGAGATAAGCGAACTTAAGAAATTAAATAAAACGTGTAGAATATAGATTTTTAAATTATCTATCCATTAGTGTAATTCTTAAATGATTAGAGCATTTCCTTTAGCAACAGATGCATGTAATCAATAATTTTAGTCATTTTTTAAAAGTAGATTTTAAATGTATTCATAACACATAAAAACAAATTAGAACGTGGAATGTGATGATAGGATATCGAACATTAATAATGTGCTTTTAGATGTAGCTTATTTCTCATAACTAATGAGATAATAGTCTCTGAAAAACGCACTTTTGCCAGGTTTTGGTCAGGGTAGCCCCTTAAGTAATTCCTAGGGACGATAAGACATAAGAATTAAGAGAAAATGTAGAGTCTTCGTTCTAGATTATGTACAAATTGCAAGTAACTTCGTTATTATGCCTGCACGTTGTCGTATTTCAATAAAAATTCTCCAAAGGAATGAGGTTGATCATTTGCACAATAACGTTTCGCTAAATCACTTTTGTTTGAACTATTTATAAACACTACAGGCAATGCACCCGGCATTTAAACTGAGGGGCCAGCATGGAATTTTTTCAAAAAAAATCGCGTCACGAGATAACACGAATTGGGCCAGAATTTATACATTTAAATTTAAATGTTGTACAACTTACAAGAAAAAAAAAATCCAAATTGAAAGCGGTGTGGCACGAGCTGCAGCGAATCGCGTTACTACTTAATGAAGAAAATTTTCGACGCGGTCCACCTCTTTGTATAGGATGGGCCAGTTTTTTGAATAGTCATCGTGGCAACACGTTCAATAGAAGTGTGTAGGCAAACGACCTTGTGGATCTTATCCCTCTCAGAAACCAGAACTTTGATTTTTTTTTCTAAATGTTTCCTTTTAGTGAGGTCGGAGCTCCGCTAGTGTGTGTATCGACCCGGGTCTCGTCTCTTGTTCTATTTCCTGCTACTGGCCAGCGGATCCTTACCTCACCCCCGATTATGTATTTATATTCTTAAATTGTTTATTTCCATTCCTTGTTACAAGTACAATAAAAACTAGCGCGACATTCTATTTTCAGTTCCTTAAACTCTACGAGTCTCGTCGCTCTAAAGTTCACCACTTCATTAAATAATAAAACGAGTGTTCAAAGTTGCGTGCTAGAAGTTTTTATAAAATTAAAATGACAAACAAACACAGTCCATCAGATGGTAAGTGGATACTGTGGCCCTTAGATATCTACATCTAACCTCAGCTAAGAATCAAAATGCAGATGCGTTGTCACTCCTGCGGACTAAGTCGGAATACCTTGTTTCCAGTAAACATGGTATCTGGTTCTCTACTCTCACCATACGAAACACAGGGGTATTAAGCTGCCATTTTACCCTGGTATTCTGTTAGAGCGTGGTCCTTCTCCGGTCGAGCCGACCCATGTTTCAACCACAATGTAGCTGTAGCATGGCTCTACCACGTACAATAAATCTTACCAATCTTAAGAGGTATCGCCAACCAATTGAAGCAACATTAAATGGTTGAAATATCAAAACTATTACAGTGAAACACCAACTGGCTTCATAGTAGATTTGCTACTACGAACACCAATCCAAAGCAAGACGTAAACTTAGTGCTAAGACATAGTGCATCTACTTACGAAAGACAAGCTACGTTTAAACTACTAAGTACTTTGTTTATCGAAAGGATAATAATTCACCAACAGGTCAGGCATAGCGTAGACTGGCGGTGTTGGTGAGGAGATTATCTAGGTACTCCTACACAACCCTATCACCAGCAAATATTATATAATCGTATTCTATACGTGATTGAAGAAGAAGAAGAAGAAAAACTTTATTTGAACACAAAGAGAAAAAAAAAACTCGAAATATTACAATAAAAAGTAAAATGAATTTTGATGAAGTCAAATTAGGTCCCTAGTTCAGCTAACTGCTGCTGTACTAAATGCTAAATGACAGCAGCGCTGATTTTCAAATAGACCCCAATATTCACTTCACGGACGGTCATACATTACTTAAAGCTAAAAATTAAACACAACCATTCTGAGAAATGACTGGAGAAGAAAGAAAGTATGAAAGAGGTATTATTTGGAACTAACACAATGTATAAGTGAACTGTACACTTGCATATCACATATATATCTATACATCAATACATGCGTATATACATCATACACATTTAAATGTACATACATATACATTATCAAATGCTCAACAACTCAAAATCATATAGTATATATTATTTAATCTCAATAAACTAAAAAAACTGAATTTAATTGTAAAGACTACGATTTAACAACCATAAACAAAAAGAAACGAAACAGTAAGTAAACTGAAAAATTAGTGAGGGAATTAAAAAAAAAAACAGTAAGTCTTATCTAGCAACTTTTCCAGCATTAAGAAGACCTTTATATTGCGCATGTAAAACAAAAAAAAATAAAGAAAAAGAGATGAATTTTAAAATTACGAGGGATTATGGTCTTGTTTTAAAATTGCTGAGAGTTTTTTTTAAATGTTCCTATAGTTTTTAAAGCACGCATTGGTGGAGGCAGATCGTTCCAGCAGCTGATTGGGATCGAAACCTGCGTAAAAAGGAATACTATTAACCTCTTCGTGTTCGCAGCCTATAGAGTATAGACCAACTTACGGGAAACATGGACATGAACGATATCAACCGATTAGGTATTGTTGCGCGCCACATTTGATGGCACTAGCGCCATCTGGTATCGAGTATCAGAAACTGGAGTGTCAAGATCTTTCTGGAACTCTCCCAACAGCGCCATCTAGTAACAAATGGAAGAATTAAGCTTTCTAGAAAGCCCCCCACTCGAACCATTCGCGTCTGGTCGGTCGGCGCCCGTATTTGCTGGAATATTCTGGATGTTTCGGTGGAAGAGCCCTATATAAAGCCGTTGATAGCCGCGATCAGAGCAGTATTGAATTTGGCGATACAAGCGAAGCTTCGGAGCGAAATAAAGTGAATCAGTGTGATTAATTATTAGTGTCTTTTAAGTTTTAATTGGTGCTTGGTAATTAAAGTGTTTTGGTAATTCAATCGGCAGTTTTTATTCGGTTTCGGGTTCGTGACACCCTAAGCTCGTAACAGTACTATAAACGATAATCGCAAGTCCCTTAAATTGGAAACACATCGCATGAAATTCTGCCAGAACGTTATATAACGGCCTAGGTTTGGATTACCTTCCTTTACTTGTCATCCTGCCAAGTCCAGTGAAAAAAGGGCTTGCACAACCGAGCCGAAGCTGAAGCTCCCAGTAGAGATCGGGCTCAGCGGTAGCTCACTGAGTGACGAAGAGGAATGCATTTTGCCGTAGAATTCCGACTCGGTGACTGACGATGAGACCCGAGATCTTCTGGCAGGCTTATATTTGGGTAGGGATGGGGAGGATGCGATCAATGATGGCACACCCTTCGTTCAGAACTAGCCTAGTGCAGGCCTGAGAATCTGAGCAAATGACACTGTTTTTATATATATTTGTTATTTAGTACTTCCATATATATTTTTTACCACCAGAGCCACGCTGCAGCTATATTATGGTTGTAATACGAATGGGTCGGCTCAACCAGGGAAGAACTACGATCTCACAGAATACTAGCGTAAAATAGTAGTTTAATACTGCTGTGTTCCGTATGGTGAGTGTAGAGATCCAGAGACCCTTTTTTACTGGAAACGAGGCATTCCATCTTAGTCCTCAGGGGTGACAGCGCATCTGCGTTTTGATTTTTAATCGAGGATAAATGTAGTTGTCTATGGGCCACAGCATCCACTTACTTTCATGTGGACTGTGTGCTCGTTTGTCACCATTATTCTGGAGGAAATCTGCAATAAATAAATAAATAATAAACTTTTGGTAAATCCAAATTTGTATGCCTTAACCCCTTCACGTACAAAACTGATGTGTAAAAGTTTTTATGTTAATGACTGGTTTAGGTTGTGTGTTGAGGGATATTATAAGCCTATTTCTGGTGAAAATTAAAAAGAATCAGCAAACTATCCTGTAATAGTTGGGACAAATATGTCCCAGTATAACTAGCGACAATTAATGGATTTTATAGGGTTTGTAAATTTAGGTACTATATAGATTTATGGAAAAAAAATAGCTTTTAGTTGACATAAATGTTTATTTATATGTATAATTATTTATGAAACTCAACAAAACAATTTCTGTTTACTGTGAATCATAAATTCACATTACACAAATCACACACATTGTTAGCGCAATTCTCAACACCGACCTTAGCACATTACACACATCTTTTACGTGAAGATTCTTTCTTCATCACGTGGGATGGTAAGGATCGCTTGTGTCCTATATTTTGGAATCGTTTCTTTGTCATAAAGGTTGACGGTAAAGCATGCTTTCTTATGGAAAATGTCCTAGCGACGAAAGTAAACAACCTTCGATTAGATGTTCTCCATGCAGTTTTATTTATTGCTGTCTAGTAAGTCAAAAAAAAAGTCGGAGGTAATATTTTATTTTAGATTTTCTGTCAATTTCATAGGTCACTTTTTTGATCCGTTAGATATACTCCTCCCATATTTTTATTATATTTATAAACAATATAGGGACATGTAACCTCTTAACATTGTGCCGAACCTACGTGTTTGGTGAAAACTAACTTTTGAGTAGGTATTGGCGTCAAGAAATTGGTGAGGAGATGCACCGCTTTATTGTCCATCCACTTGATGAAAGAAATTCTCTCGAAACTGTTTGTATAGATATCGCCTCTCTTCATATCTTTATCTAATGGTAGATATTTCGGAGTATGTTCCGCCGAGTGCGAACAATGCCGCAAGATTTTATATATTACCTGAGGATGCCTCGTGTAGAGGCGAAACACGTGTCGTATTATCGTCGATGGTGTGTCTTGCCTGAAATAGTGGTGTTGAGAGTAGTGGTGCTTGGTCTAGTGGTGACGGAGTTAGTGTATGCAATTGAGGGAGGGCGGGAGGTGCGCTTCAATCCAGGTAAGACACATCATTTTATATGTTTAGCGGAAAGTTGCAAAGAAATTTATATTTTTATTTTTTATTATAATGGATTTCCGCAAAGTAACGCCTGATTCTATCCCTATATATTTCTGGTCCCGATATTTTTTTTACCCGTGTATAAGTCGAAATGGAATAAATATCCTGTTTTAGAATCGGCGCGGCACCTCATTTTAAAACCTCTCTTCACTGGTTTATTTTGCATGTATTGCTTCATGATGTTATGCCCTTTGAACTTCACCATGTGTTCATCTATGGACTGGTTAATGGTATTATTCATGTCCGATTGGAAAGATGAATGGAAGTGATTCATCACTCAAGCTCTATCGAAATATGGCGATATAGGTGGTAGCTCCGAGTTATTGCAAAAATGTAAATTTCTTCTTATTTCTTCGAATCTCGACTGACATAACTGTGGCTAAATAAGGCACACCCATATCAGGTTCAGTAGACCAGAATTTCTGAGAGTATGAAAAACATGATAACTCATAACATAATTCATACCGATAAAAGCTGTCATTTCTTAAAGGTCTGTAGTGAAAACTGAATCATTGTTATAAGCATAGCGTAAACTCCGGTAATATAATTTCTTCAATCAACGCCTTGATATTCGTAGTTGCCTCAAAAACATCTATGGGTTTCAGAGATTCTGAGTGTTGCAGTATGTTTACCTTACCAAAGTCATAATCAGCCTCAGAAAATAGGTAAGGCTGATAAGCGTTCTTCTTCCACTTGAAGTCCGGTACCGCACCACTCAATGGCGAATCAGTCAAAAATCTACAATAAAATGAAGTGGTTTATATGTTACGTAATAAAACAAAGTATTACTTAAATATTTGTTAGTTTCATTTATCCAGTAAATAAACGAATAATAACTGTTTATTTGTTAGAGTGGACTTTCATGGTACACCCACCTTATTTCAATGTCGTCGATTCGACGATTCGAGGGACCGTACTGCCAAAATAGTAGCTCGAGCGATTCACCGCCGCGTCTGTGATTTTCAGTTCGATGGGTGTTTGTGTAAGTAGAAGGAATTTGTCATCACATGACAATAACTACGACATTTTAATAATTGACCTTCGAATTAGCATGGCCTTCCATGGTCCACCCACCTTATATCTTGTATTTTCATTGTTTTTATAGGTAACATTACAATAAATAATAATAAATTCATAATGACTATTTACCATTCTACCACAATCAAACACAAAAATTATCAAAACTGCAAAAACTATATTTTAATTAACCTTTTGAAAATTATTTATGAAGTGCGGCAAAACATCTAAAAGTAATAGGGAGATATTTTTTTCTTTTTTTACGCGGCGCACTACCAACCTTAAAAAAATGAAAGTTTCGTTCAAAAACAATTGATAAAAAATACTGTTTTGTTTTTAATTATTGACTATATAACAGTAAAAATTAAAGTTAAAATTTAGGGATACCGGTGTCCCATTTACGCCAAAGGGCTAAGCGCTCCTAACCTCCTAACCTTCATCTTCGTAGTTCGATTCGATTTTTTTCGTTATTTACTTCTATGCGCGCCGCTTTTTATCCTTGCGCCCCTCGACACGTGCCTAGTAGCCTTAAGGATAATCCGCCACTGTCCCGAGGTAAGGTCTCATTATAACTAACAAAACGAGCCTAAACTGAACACACCTATTACTATTACTACTCTTCGAGGAGTTTGAATTCTATTCACAGAAGTATACCCAAAGGTACTAAAGGTCACTCCGTCAAGTCCGGAGGAAGGTCCCATCATAATTGATCATAAAATAATAATATCTTACCTTGGTCAAGTATATCTTAGCATCGAGGAACGCCTGCGTTTGGCTACTCATGTCCGGTACCTACATTGACGACCCATGTTGCTTTATATAAAATACAAATCAGACTAGGCTGTATGGTCAAATACTTTTGCCTGCCTTGATTTGTGATTATTAGCAACAACAACAGCAACTCTGGTTTTTTCTAGAATAAGAATTCTATATTCTAGAATGAAGTGGAACAGTGGAAGCAAAGAGAATTTTTATTTTCATTTTTAGTAGAAGTTTATTTATTGACGCAGCTGTCATTCAGAGTTTGTTTGTGTATATATAAATCAATTTAAGTATATTATTTAATTTTTAACAAGAATTATGTCTAACGTTTTCGGTTTAATTGTATCAGGGCGACTGGTAAGTCATTTTAATGCTATTAACACAATAATTTCGGTAAATGTTTTGTAAATGAAGAGGTTATAGAAACATTAATTTTAAAATAAATACCTATTTTAGTAATTACTGCATTTTAGAATACGGAATTATAGAATAAGTCTATCGATTATACCGTTTCTTTTGTATGTATTGTAGGTATATGTTTATGTAGTTATCTTTAAATTTTAACACTAATGTTTATTTACATCTTGTATAGGTGCAAACTGATTTTACACCGCTAACGGAATCTACATTTATAATAACTATCCCCGATACGGACTCAATCAACCACGCGGCCGTATTTTTGACCGGGGTGACACCACTGCCAGCTGGCACTGTTGGTATGGTATATTGGAGTTGGCCAGATCCCTCAGCACCACCTAACTGGCAGCTTTTGGGACATATTTCCAATGCAAAACCATCAGCTATATTCAAGATATCTAATCTTAAAAAGTTACATGAACTATCAAGTAAGTAATCATTTAAGTATAGTTTAACACATTTGCATGAGCAACGTCTTGCAATGTCATTTTGATAGAATTATGAAATGGTGCAACGTCATAGGACACACTCTAGAATGTCGTATTTATTTTCGCAGAACATATTTTATAGGCAAATTCTTATGGCGTATCTAAGTGGCGCCACAACACATTCAATTTCCGTAGATTATACCACCGCGTGACTAAAAAAAAAACATCTTCATAGTTATGTAAAGTTTTGCGCCTTAGTACAAACCTTTAGAGATGAGGTTGCTCATGAACATGTTAATAGTATTAAACTGCAAGTTTACCTTATTATCATAGTTATCGTCAACACCACTAATATAACAAAAATATAAAAAATTGATGTGGTAAAATTAATTTACTGATATTTCAGCGGAGAATAAAATTGGTGGTGCATTTGGTCAACAACAAATCTGTAATTATGCACAGATTGGTATCTCCGTTGAACCTGAGGCTAATGTTGAGATACTTGCTTCCGCTGTTGTAAGTATATTGTAATTGACAATGGATGTAGAATTATTACATACATATATTTACTATTAAGAGAGAGAGGGTTACCCAATTCATGTGTGTGTGTGTGTCATAAGAGATGACTTTGAGAAACCTCAGAAAGATAAATATTTGAATAGAATGCCATGACTATAAATTGTGTTCATGCACAAAAAAGTTGCCATTTGATGAAGTGTAAATTTGGAATTAACAAATTGTCATCTTCGTCATTACTGCCCTTCACAAATCCACTGCTGAACAAGGCTCCACCAATTAATGCAACCACAACACAACATGATCCTAAGCCACCTGCATCTCTTACGAAGTCATAACCCTGTCTAGTAGGGGGCAAACAATGGCAACACTTAATTTGTTGTTCCTAAAAAGTATCCTAAAATATATATATGGTACTTATAACAAAAAACAATTTAAATTTTTTTTCTGTCTGTCTGTTCCGGCTAAAATAAAATAAAATAGCTGGACCGATTTTGATGGGACCATCACTGGCAGATAGCTGATATTATAAGGAATAACTTATTCTACTTTTAGAAAAAGAAGTAGGTTTAGTGAAAAGAAATTAAAACCCATGAAATTCAATCATAATAAATTCCACGTGTTTTTTTTCGTGGTAGAGCCATGCTGCAGTTATATTAGTAGTATATTTGTAACACAAATGGGATAGCTTGACCAGGGAAGGACCAAGCTCTCACAGAATACTAGCGTAAAATAGTAGCTTAATGCTGTTTTGTTTTGTATGGTGAGTGTAGAGAACTGGAGACCCTTTTTACAAGAAATGAGGCATTCCATCTTAGTCCTCATGGGTGACAATGCATCTGCATTTTGATTCGTAATCGAGGATAGATGTAGATGTATGTGAGCCACAGTAACCACTTACCGTCAGGTGGACTGTGTGCTCGTTTGTCACCCTATCGTATAAGAAAAACACAGGCGGAAGTTGCGGGAAACAGCTAGTATATAGTTTATATGTTAATAATTTTAAAAACTAAAAGCTATTTTATTTTCCCAATAGCACCTTCACTAGACATCAAGCAAACAAAATCAGTAAACAAAAGAATAAAATAAAACCTTAGTTGACTAAGGAGTAATAAATATGTTTTATTTCTGTTATATTAAAATGTATTCAAATAATATCATTGTTCACACCACTACTTATTTGAAATTAATCAAAAATTAATAATGCACATCAATTTTTGTCATAAAACATTCAAAATTCAACAAATAAAATTGTTCAATGTCACATTGTTTTGCTCCATATTGGTCACAAAAATTCAAAATTATAACTTTCTACTTGTGGCGCCAACTATTGTTCGTTATAGAAACTAAATTTAATTGTCTAAACAATCCTTGAATATTTTTCAGGCGGAAGAAACAAACCAGTATGTGACATTTGCTCAAAAGATGTTGGACAACTTAGTTAATTTTGTGGCGTCATTTTCTGTAACGCAAGACCAAATGACACCTACACCTGGAGTGTCATACATCCCCTTGAACACTTTGCACACATGGTACCAGAACTTTGAACGGAGATTACAACAAAATCCTAATTTCTGGAAGAATTAAAGTTATACATAGTTTAAGTGAAAATGTGTTAACGAAAACAGTTTTGTGCATTAAGTTTAGTTTTATGAAAGAAAGGTTTGTAATCTATTGTGATGGGATGAAAATTGTATTATAGTAATTGCAAAATTCCTTAAGACAGCCTGTTTTTAAGGTTTTAATGGCTAAATAACTTCAACTGGTAAGCATGTTCACATATGTTTATTAATTTCTCATGTAATGCAATTTTCTTTCTATATTATTTTGTTTTTATGTTATGAAAAAACCAACAGCTTAACAGTCTAATAAAGACCGTGCTAATTACAAAAACCAATAAATAGGTTCTCACTAATAAAAATTAAGTAACATTTACATGTGTGTTATGCAGAATTGGCCCACTAGCTTGCCAAAATAATGAATAATTCTTTCAGTTTATTTACAAGTACGAAAAACTTCTAAAAATAATGAGTGATCCCAAAATCTACATTCAGTTTTCTTTAAAATGATATACAAAACGTGATGTAATAGGGCTTCTGCCACAAGAAAAAATGCATTATATAAAATTGATCAATATAAAAACTTCTGCACAACAGTCCAATTGGGTATTTTGACAGCATTATTAATAAATTACTGCATTATATCATTTGAGTTTTGCTACATTCAATAGTGTTTAAAACTTGATCGGTTTTACATTTTAATGTATTGAATTAGATTCGTTTAAGTATATAAAAATAAAATTATTATTTAATTATAAGTGTCAATAGTAACATCAAATACTCAATTACCAATATTTGCTATATTATTATTCCAAATGATGGTGCCGAGATGTTCAACAGTTATTGTCACTTCATATCGCACATTGATAAGAAGAGTGACACTAACCAAAAATACTGTTTTTTCGTTAGAAGCGTTTTAAGTTTTACCAAACCGTAATGACTAGTTTTGCACCAGAAAGAAAAAAAAATATGATATCATGTTATGGTTTTTATTGTAGAGAGCATTAAACACGACTGGAATGTATTGTTTATTTTTATGAAAAAGTATTTTTAAATAAGATTTTCCCAAAAAAACTTTTTTAGTGACGTTATAACATTAATCAAAACGTTCAGTATTTCCTACTACGTGACAACTTACCGACACAATAGCAATTGAAAAAAATACATTACGCAAAGAAAAAACAGTTTTTATTTAGAAAATATAGTTTATTGCAAAGTTTAATACAAACTACTCAAACATTAAGTTGTTTGCGATGACAACAGCTAAATAAATCACATTTTTATTGATATTTTCAGACTCAAAACACTTAGGTGTTAAAAACGATAATAATTATAAAAATTGTATAATATCCAAAATATTAGACATCCTAAAGATAAAAACTCAAATTAAGGCTCTTGTTTTGTTTATTAAGGCTTTTTTTTTAAATCAAATAGCTCTGAAAATAACATAATATCACAATCATGTTTAATTACTTATTATAAATTGCACTTAATAATAATTGAGATCAAGAAAATTACCGTATCAGATTTATTAACTTATTCTTAAAGGATTCTATCAAAATAAGAAGAAACGTAATAATTAGGAATGAGATTTTGATCAATCAACGATTTGATGTCGTTTTTCTTTCTTTCAGCCAATTGAAGCTTAGCTGCATAAAGAGGTTTCAATAGATTGTTGGCTACTACCTGCCTGTTGCCTACGAGTAGCTACCCTATTAGCTTCTAGTCTAATCTCTTTAAAGTTCTGTTCTGAGTAAGATTTCTTATAAAATATTTTGACTGTAGCAGACTCATTTAAATCTTTCATCATTTTAATGATTTTAATATCACCTATCTTAACTTTTTCTCCTCCCGTATTCTTGGAAAAAATATTCTCACATAAACATTTAATATCGTAAAAATCACTATGGCTCATCAGATTAACATTGTATGCATTTCCTTTTTTTCGTGCGTTCTTTATTGCTGCAATGTACTGGTCAGGAACATAAATAGGGCCAGATCTTAACATTTTTTTACTTCTCTCTCAATTGTCGAATGCACTGCATCACCCTCATTTTGTGTGTGACCTTTGATTAAGAATTTGTGGGTTATAGATTTTATTGGCAAAGTTTTTACTGCATACAAATAAAGAAATAAAATGAATTGGTTTTTTTTGTTGCCCACAACAATTATCAGAATAGAAAATAAAATCGAAATCTGGATGTAATAAGGACATTTTTTCTAAATATTTAAACACACACCTCCCAATTACATTAACACCTCTTTGACCTTCTACTTCTGTCCAAAAAAAAACATTCAATTTGATCTTTTCCCAGTTCAGAAATAGTGAAATTTAAACAATTCAATTTACTTTTATAGTAAAATAATAAATAATAAATAAATTTAATTTTAATTTCGTTTAATAAGTAAAAGATTGATATTTCTCCTTTAGGCAAGGTCATAACTGCCTGCAAGTCATAACAAGACACAATGCAATTACTCATCATTTTCCTTCTCTATTCTACTTTCATCCTTTTCTTTTAAATGATCTTGATATTTATCTTCCAAATTTTCTTTTACATCGGCAATCCTGTAAGCTGTGCAAAGATCACACTGATCTTTTTTGGGTATAAAAAAACTGATGTTAAACTCAGTATTAAAAACTTTTCTATAAATATGTATTTTTACAAATTCGATATTTTTTTCAATGCAATCGGCTTTATAATCTTTGTATAAATCAGCAGGCGTCTTTCCTCCGTCGATAAATTCTCTCGAAGTTTGTTTTCGTAGATAGTGACTTTCATTACGAGGTATACTATTGATGTGACGTCGCACTTCAATTAAATTATCTTCGGGAATGGTTTTTTTATTACTGTGTTTGCCCCTTTGTTCAGGGTCCACTATACCTTGCTCGTTCTTCTTGTCTATCACTGTTTTAATAGGTCGATCACCAATTCCAAGAGTATTTTAAAAAAATATTTTACACACTCTGTTTTTTTACCATTTATCTTGAAATGGAATGCATTCTTTGGTTTTCTGCTGCTATTAAGTCTTTTGTACTGATACTTAGGAAATACGTTAACTAAATTATTAGCTATATAATCTCTTTGACGTGTTAGTGAGCCCAGATTCTAAAACGAGTCAAATAATCTTTTGCGGTCATCTTCAGCAATAATATCACGACATTTAAGCCGACACTTTTCATTACAGGGTCTCTCATCACCCTTTCTGCAACAATTTTTGATGATGTAGATACGTATGATTGTCCTCGATTTCTTCGAGTCTGAGCTGTCTTTTTTTTATTAATTCGTCTGATTTTTTTTGACTATTCCTATTGCCTTCTTCTACAACAGGGTTCAATATGTTAACACTGGCTAGCCCAGGAACTGACGTTAGATTATTAGATTCTAAGGAATGCGTGACAGTACTTTGCCCATCTTCATTGCAGTCATTTCTGATAGTAGTAGGTTGGATTGTAGAGATTTTGTCTACAGCGGCAGAAGCCAATGACGCCAACGATGGACACTGGTGATTTCTTGTCGAAGAACATTCAGAAGAAGAACTCGACGAAGACGAAGAACTTGACGAGGAAGAGGAGCTAGACGAAGAATTGCTCGATGATGAATCTGAAGAAGATGAAGAGTCTGATCGTCGACGGTTTGCAGTGGATGGTTTTAATGGTAAGTAACTTGGGTCATCGTCTGAAGCAGGTGAAAAATCACGTGTAGATGCACGACTGGAGGTAGATGACCTGGAATTTCTTATTTCTGCATGAAGTTGTTCATTTGGAGGCAAGTTTTCATCCACATGAAGGGGTTCCTCCTAAAATAAGTAATTGTTTTAAATAACACAATAAGTAAAAGAAATGCATCTCATAACTCATGCAGTGATATTCTTAGCTGGGTGACTAGGAGAAGAACAAGGAAAAGACAATAAGCTTTTTTTAGTTATTAACCGCTTATTGTTTCAAATAGTGGTAAGGTAAGTAGTGGATTCTTAGTTTGATATTATAAGGTAAGAATCTCCTACTGTTTTAGGTAAGGTAATAAGAAACCTGTTCAGCTTTCTAGTGATCTTCAGGTGTGATTTCTTGGGAAGGCACAATATCAAATCCAAGATTGTGGTTAGAAATATCTTCATTTGCATTTTGGTTACGTCTTCTTCATTGCGGGTTGATTCACAATGATTTTTGGAGGTCTGGTGTGTCGTTGGTATATTTGCGCTTTCTAAATGAACAGGTTCATTCTGGATACCATGACACGTTCTTTTTTTGAATTCTTCTTTATCATCTTGTGTGTCCTCAAGCAGTCTTCTAGAAATATTCTTGAGTTTGTTTATTCTCGCATTTTGTAAAGGCATTTTAGGTCTGAAAACAAGCAAATTATTGTCAAAATTACTAAAAGGAAGATCATTTAATTAATTGACTTTAGAAGCATTAAATTATATGAATAACCAAAACCAATATTAAAATATCCCAATTAATAATGACTCTAAACAAAATTCTTTGTTGGTTTCAGTGTTATTTTCCGTGCTTGCTATTTGGCTTAAAAGGAAGAATGACACAAAAAGATGACATCCTGAATTAATCATCAACTCAAATGTTTCAAATTCTGTAACGCGAAGAGTGACACTAAATAAAAAACGTCGGTATGTTGTTCCAATTGAATACAAACCCTCTGTTTGGCTTAAGGGAAGAATGACACTAAACGAATAATGACATCCTGAATCAATAATCGACTCAAATACTTTAAATTCCATAACACGAAGAGCGACACTAAATAAAAAATATCAGTATGTTGTTCCAATTAAATACAAACTCTCTGTTTGGCTTAAGGGAAGAATGACACAAAACGAATAACGACATCCTGAATTAATAATCGACACAAATAGTTCAAATTCCGTAACACGAACATCGACACTAAAATAAAAATGACAGTATGTCGTCCCAACATAGCAATTTTTACAAAATAATATAGCATAATACACGACACTTAGCAAAATGTGACGTTATTCGTATTAAAGTTAATTCGTACTTACGAAATATGGTCAATCCAAATCGCCTTTAACCAGAAAATGTCACTATGGAATACACTAGATGAAACCGTTTTTGTTAACTTCACAGTCACGAATGAAAAAATGGCGGTCTGTCATAACAGATCGTCTCAACATTGTCGATAAAGCAGTTCGACACTAACGCCATTTACCGATGAATATTATAGTTACAACGACAGGTGTTTTTGCAAAAAAATAGTATCTTTGCGCGCTAAGAGATGGCACTCCTAAGAGAAAAACATCATTTTTCGTATAGTGACGGTCTTCTTATCAATGTGCGATATTATATAGTAATTAAGTAACTCAGAATTCTTGTGTATATGTATTTTACGTAGTAGAGCCATGCTGCAGTTATATTAGTAGTATAGTTGTAGCACAAATGGGTCGGCTTGACCGGGGAAGGACCACGCTCTCACAGAGTACCAGCGTGAAATGGTAGCTTGATGCTGCTGTGTTTCGTATGGTGAGTGTAGAGAACCGGAGACCCTTTTTACTGGAAATGAGGCATTCCGTCTTAGTCCTCACAAGTGACAACGCATCTGCATTTTGATTTGTAATCGAAGATAAATGTAGATATCTATGGGCTACAGCAGCCACTTACCATCAGATGGACTGTGTGCTCGTTTGTCACCCTATCCTATAAAAAAAATGTATATGTATGTAAATGCAGCTGGCATAACATCATAAGTCCATAAATCATGATCCAGATCCAACTACATAATATTTGTACAGTCTTTTCCAGTTGTGGCTACATGGGGGGAGGATAATTCTGCTATATGAAAACCCATGCATGACCCCATGTTTAGCAATAAGACATAGAGGTCAAATTATTAGTAAAAAGACCTTAAATTTTATGGACTTCCCCAGGGATGATTTTGTAAACGCTTTATGTAAACCCCAGTTTTTTTTAAATATCTCAGGCTTTGGAAAAAAATCCATGCCATGTAATGTGAACTTATGAAATGTAATCCAAAAATTCAATGTGCGCATAATAAATAAATGTAAAATTAATACATCTCTAGTGAAAAAGATGTTAAATATTTAATGCTGTTGTGAAATATTTATTGTGCAATGTTTAGAGCCTTGAGGCACATGCCATTAGTAAAATATTTTTTATTATAAAGTTTTAAATAAAATATTGTCATGAATTTCGAATAATGCTATAATTTTATGATAATTGCATAAATTTTTTATTCCCAACATTTCAGGTGCTTTACATGGTCACAGGGAGATAGGTGTTTGGCGCCATAGTTATTCCAGCCTACCTTCACCTATCTAATAGATAGCTGAATATACTTGATTAATTAAATCATTTTCCCATTTACACAGAATCAGCTTACAGTAGTGTTATGCTTGTATTTGAATTTAATTTAATTAATACCAGGGTGACCATGGGCTATAGAGCATTTGGAGTGTCGGGATTAAATAAGTTAAAGTTAAACACAATAAGAAAATTGTAAAATTAATTCAATTCAATGTGTACTATTCGTAAATATTAGAAATCATAGTATTTTTTTTACCTAATAGCAATTGCTTGCTTTTTAAGATTGGTGATTTTGAATTGACCTTTGGCCTACTGATGAAAGTTCTGAACTGTGTCCCTGCCAACATTCTGATCGAGAAAAACATTGTAATTATAATACTTTTGTAGAAATTTCATCCCATAAAGACTGCTTATAAAATTATATTTTTACAATGAGGTTTTTTAAATTATTTCTCACCTGTATGTATATAGTAAGGCGTAATAAAATATTACTTTAATTTTTAATAACCACAAATCTTATCAGCCTGTTAAAGTCCACGTATTATGTATTACATTTAAGTCAACAAAATTTTTTTTATGACGACTCCGTGGCGCAGTGGCTTAGCAATGAGTGGCTGCGCTGGTTGTCGCGGGTTCGAATCCTGTACGGAACATGTATTCGTATGTCCTACAAATAGTTGTTCCGGGTCTGGATTTTTGTCCTGGTGCAATTTATGTTTGTAAACTGCCCTCACGATACACGAGAAAATCCTCGTGTAGGGGTAACTTTAAAAAAAATCAATTATACTTCCTCATTTTAAATAATATTATTGCGTAATTTATAAATTCTGCAATATGTCCAGGCAATTACCAACGCTAATTTCATTATTGAGTAGACGTAATTTGTTATCCTTATGACGTAGGTAGACGTAAAAAAAACTGCGGTTGCCAGTTACCAATAAGTCCGCCAAACGTGGCAACCACAGAAATCTAAATAATAGTTCACTAGAAAAGCTTTCTACTGTCTTTTAATAACGGGACGCGTGTCGCCGGTTGGCAACTATAACACATAGACAATAAATACACAATTTCGCCTACGCATATTTCTAGCATTCATGCAACAAAGATTAAACTATAAACTAATGCGTTAAGGCATATTTTATAAAAACGCAAAATCTCAGGAGGCGTAGTTACTCGGTCCAATAATTTAAGTGTATGATAAATAGAGAATGACTTGAATGACACTTGGACATAGTGCAACGAAATGCACGTTTCGTTAACTTTCTATTGAGCGTCGTTGATCGTCTAGGAGTCTCACACCGAGATATAACTCATTAACTGAAAGTGTCTCTGTAATAGACGCTTTTAGTCTTAGCTTTAGCTTTTAGACGTTTTATAATTATACAGGAGAAAAGGTGATATAATAAAACGTTAATGATAAGTATATCCATTTATCTTTAATATCCGGATCTTTTGGAAACCTTGAATAATAGCATTGTATTAAATAAACAGATGTATAAAAAAGCGGCCAAGAGCGTGTCGGGTCACGCTCAGTCTAGGGTTCCGTAGTTTCCCGTCCGTCACAATAGGTGTTCCCACTTATGAGTTTAAAGGTGGGTATCCATTATGTTCGCGCTCCAGAAGCGCTCCGCGCTCCTGCAACTGCTCCCGGTAGTGGGTACTGTTGTTTCCATCCAAGTTCAAAATGACTTTCCTAGTAAGTCCTTATAAATATCTACTTTTCAGATTTTTTTCATATTTTCTAAACTTATGGTTCAAAAGTTAGAGGGGGGGGGGACACATTGTTTTTTACTTTTGGAGCGATTATTTCCGAAATTATTGACATTATCAAAAAATGATTTCAGTAAACCCCTATTCATTTTTAAATACCTTTCCAACAATATATCACACGTTAGGGTTGAAATTTAAAAAAAAATGACTTCCCACTTTACATATAGGGGGGCTACCCCAATAAAACATTTTTGTCCAATTTTTATTTTACCACTTTGTCGGCGTGATTCATACACATATTGGTACCAAATTTCAGCTTTCTAGTGCTAACGGTCACAGAGATTAAGCGAGGACGGACAGACAGACATGGCGAAACTATAAGGGTTCCTAGTTGACTACGGAACCCTAATAAAATGAATACAACGTTATACAAACAGCAAAAAAAAATATATGTATGGGTGATACTTTTATCATTTATTACTAGTTTTAAAGATCTGTTACTGACTTTCTGTTGTTTGTTATTTTTCAGTTACCCGGCTTCTTACAGATGGAATTTAGCCTACTATCCTTACAATATATTAAAACTGCATAAAAATTTATTCAGTAATTTAAAAGTACAAACAAACAGATAATCGCTGATAAACGGTTGACGGCATAAAGTATTTAAAAAGAAAAAAAGTAGAGGAGATATAACTAAATATTTAACGAAAAACCATTTCATTCCCGTTTGGATAAAACTATATAGATAAGCCAAACAATAAATTATCGGTATAATTTAAAATCAGTGTCACGTCACTGACTCGCATTCAACTCCCGCGGCCTCTTGCTTGTGTGTTCTTGGACATTTACGTACGCAACAATATTGTTTATTGTTCATACTATAAATGCATCGCTTCTTTTAGCTGTCGTACTCGTAGAGATGAACTTGCTTAAAAATCAATGGATATTGAAATGTTAAAACAATTATATTTTCGCAGACAATAATAGTTCTGGAGGTGAATAATTTCATTTAAGTATATTTCTTTAGAAACAACATTATTTAAAACACTAAGTACTTATTTATGAAATGTTATCCCTTTGTTTGAAAATTTGCAAGTTGTGGAAGAATTTCCGTAGTTGGATATGTTTCAAAACACCGTTTTTACGCCTCTGCGTCCGAAACAAACGCTCCTCGCGCGCTTGTGGCCTACGGGTCACAGGTGCGGCGACAAGGTCACGCGCTTTTACGACTTCTATTGCCTTATTATTTAGATTTCTGTGGTGGCAACATATCCCTCTATGAGGCAATCTATGGGGGGAGACCTGCATATGTTAAGCCATAGAATGCTAATACACAATAGAATGGCTGTCAACCTTATTTTGTATGAGAATCGGTGTCGCCGGGAGCACACATACAAGCAATTACGTCGTATTATCACTACTACAAATCCGATTCACTCTATTGACAGACTTAGTGTTTTTACACATCAATATTTCTTTATTTTTGTTTCTAATATTTACAAAATGTAAATGGTTTTGACTTACTGGTTGTAGGACATGTCTCCTTTATTTAAATTCCATTTCCCGCTGTTTTTTCGACACGTAATTATTTCACTATTTGCCATTTTTTAAATAATTTGCATGCAGCGACGCTTGACACAAAAAATGAAAACGATTGATTGTGTTGACATTTATAGGTGTGAATTGACGTGTTAGTGACTTGTTAGTGGCTGCACGAGCTCCGCCCACTCCTCCGTTCTATTGTGTTAAGCAGTGAACTTTTGACAAGGCTGTAACGGTAAACAACTTGTACAGAGGGCGCTGCCTGCCGCCTTTCAGAAGATTGATGGACACCCAATCTCTGATGAATTCATTGAGAAGAACTAAAGCATCACCTAGTCCGATGAAAGCAAAGAGCATCTGCGGTTGAGCTAGTATTCTATCCGAGCGTGGGAGTTCCCCTGTCGAGCTGATCTGATCACACTGCAGCAGTAGGACGCATCATGGCTCCACACAACACTACAATCCCATCTGATGGTAAGTGGTAATGTAGCCTAAGATGGTGAAGCGCCTGACTAAAAAAAACCTATTCACTCTTGCCTTGAAGACATCCACATTTCAATCGCATGGAAACACAGACGCTGGCACCTTATTCCAGTCCTTTGCTATGAACATAGCTAGTACGCATGATGAACGATGGACGTAGCAAACCGTTTGGTTGGTTCGAATGCGTGGTAAGTCAACAACGAAAGGGTGGAGACTGGCCAAAACGTCTGGTTGTCCGATGGTATAAGGGAGAGGGAGGAAATCATTATGCAGTTCCTGCGCACACCAAAATGCATCCTGTAGATAACGGAAAGACTGGCTACTTTGCGCTTGTGTTCGAGGCTGGTAAGATTGGTTTTAACCAAATTTGGGTCACCAATAAGCCTCTTAGCACACCTTTCCATTGAGTCCAAAACTGTTAGGTGGCATTTTGCAGCACCAGCACATATGTGGCAGCAATACTCCATGCAACCGGACTTATTACGTGGTGGAGCTCTCTACTGGTCACTCTATTGGTCATAGCTTCCACTTAACATCAGGTGGACTGTATGCACGTTCGTCACCCTTACGCTATAAAAAAAAACTTGCGCTTTGTATAAAGTAAGCAGCTGTACCGGTGTGAAGTATCGCCGCACATTTGCAAGGACTCCTAACTTCCTTGCAGCTACTTTGGATTTGGAACGCGCCCCGCAGAGACTGAAGTGGTGGAAGTGGCCGTCAATATAAGGACACGCACCGCCGTCGCTCGCTCTCTGCTTCTTCTCTCGCATTGTGGTCAACTCGCTAGTTTTGATTGCACCTCTGTGGCAGTCGCGCCACAGAAGTAACCGCTTCGCGTAATGCGAGTTATCGTCGCGCACCGCTCTCTTCAAACACACCACCAGACCAGGAACGTCAACAGCGGAACCGGATAAAACCCCACCCCGGTAAGTGCATTTTTCCCTTTCTACCTTCGTTTTATTCGTTAATTCACTTGAGCCTTTTTTGTTTTGTTTTCCCGTCACATCTTCTCTCCTACCGGCTCAAGTGAACCTCCCCCTGACACTGGTGAAGTGATAGATTAGGAAGAGCGAGTGCATCGTCCATGGCTGTCGCGTGCCACGTCAGCCATCTTGTTTTGGGGTATCAGGAAACCGCACATACAGTCCACCTAGTAACATCTCGCATCGTAGGGTCAAGGCCCGACCTGGGAATCAAACTCAAGAACCCGTCGTCCAACCATTTCTGGTTCCTTCGAGCTGGATTCGATGGGACGGCCTATCGCTCCACCAGATATATTTCAAAAAGAAGGAGCCAAGATAAGCTGGCTCCTTTTGCAGTGAAGAGACACGCTTGTGTTTTGGTGGCATTGAATTTCACAAGATTGTCATCGCCCCATTCGGAGACTGCCTGGTATGAGATTCACTCGCTCAACCAAAGCTTCTCTTTCGGACTGGATTTGATCCTGTCAGGCCCGATGACTTGGTTGGTATCTCCCAAGAACTGTGCTGTCATGTGCGTACCCATAGATACCGGACACAAGCAGATCATTAACATGCAGCAGAAAGAGAGTTCCGGAGAGAACGGACCCCTGAGGAACACCGGCGTTAGTCACCACAAGATCGGATGAGCAGCCGTCGACGACAACCAGGAGAGAACTTTTACTCAGAAAGTCCTTTATCCAGTCAGTCAGACTAGGGAATAAGCCGTACGCTGGAAGCGTACATAACCAAAAGGCTAGCATGCCAAATTCTGTCAAAGGCATTCGAGACATCAATGGAAACAGCAAGTGCTTCCCCACTGTTCTCGAGTCCCTCGCCCCATACGTGTGTGGCATACGCTAGAAGGTCCCCATATGACCGATTTCAGCGAAACCCGTATTGTTGGTCACTAAGGTCATTCTGTTCTAGGTATGTCACTAAGTTGGCGTTCAATATATGCTCCATAATCTTGCAGAGTATGGAGGTAATTGAGATTGGCCGATAATTGGCAGGGTCGGCACAGCCGCCTTTTTAGTACAGATTGCAAGTTGACCTGTTTCCAGGATTTTGAAACTATTCCAAGCCTTAAGAACTATAGCTGCTATACCATCTGATCCACTAGCTTTGATAAGCCACTAGGTTAATAAATAGTTATAAATTCCATTCCAATCCAGCTATGTGGAAGTTAGCTTAACACATATAAATTATAAATAAACGAGGAATTGAAAATAAAAAGCAGTCTGTATAATAATCTTAGTTTATTTGATCAAAAAGAACATCAACAATGAGGTAACAAAACAACACCCGAATTGAACACAGTTTTCAAAGGCACTTAATTCAAATACTTGCTCACTGGAAATAGATCGAGGTTTACAATTTTGTTTTGTAAAAGTACTTTTTTAACGTGATATGCACTAATATACACTAGGTAGTAGTATTCTTATTCTGTATTTCATTTTTTTTAATAATTTTATAATAAAACTTATTTCGTGAATTCGTCCGCGTGGAATTTATTGCGATTGGATTTCATGGGTTTTAATTTTTTTTTGCGCGGTATAATAATTCGTTTTTCTAAAATAAAAGTAGTCTGAATGACTCTTTAAGTCAGTTCAGCCATTTCGGAGATCGGAAACAAACAGACAGACAAAACTTAATTATTTTTTGGTATAAGTACTTTATATACTTTCATATGCATTATGTAAAAAGCTGTTTTATTAACATTACAAACAGATACTTCACTTTTATTTATTTATATAGATTAAAAAAATATGTATAGAGGCGGTGTAAGGTTATCCACTACCCCCATATCGTGTCGTGGGTGTTGTAAGAAGTAACAGAGGCACACAAGCCAGGAGATGCACAGCAGCTTCATCCCAATAACAATTACAACATAATAACTGCGGTTGCAAAGCGTGACTATGGCAAATGCCCCCCCCCCCCCTATGAGGCGGTCTATAGGGGAGACCGATAATAGTAAGTATAACGTTAACGTTAGCACATAAAGTATAGGCAAGTGAGGCTTGTACAAAGATATAAAAACATGATACTCATTCGACACACATTAATGTGGAACATGCAACTCTAAGAATTCCTTTATTATAAAAGCAATTTACCGCTAAATAAATTCATTAAATCATCATGTTACAGTGAGATTGGTTAAGAAAATTCATTGCCTCATTTCGTCCCGCGGGTGTCGAAAGAGATGAGCATGGGATATGAAGAAAACGATTTTATGGCTTCTAATAGATGTCAGTATATGTAAGTATATAATTCTAATGTACGTGTTTGTCACAGAACTTTTAAACGGCAGTTAATGAATTTTTTGTGTTTGAGTGGGGCCCTGGATAATTTAGATTCACAATGGGGCCCGATAGATGGCGTTGTTGTCGAGATCCAGAAATCACCCGAGCGTAGCCGGGCCGGATCACTAACTTACATGATATTCTAAGAAGAAAACATGCTTAGAACACAAGTAAGCAAAGTGTTGGAAAACACTCGATCCATTTCCACGTGTGCAGCTGGCAGATTCTACTTTGTACTCGGCGTATAACTTAATACTTAACTCTGAGATCCGCTTTACAACTAATCAACAATTAATCTAATAGTTTTGTGAGGCCGCCACTATCCTTTTTTATGTATTGCGTTTTCACATTCAACAGAAAACAATGATTTCTAAGTAAACAATATTTTAAACCTAAGTTATTATAAAGGCATGTAAAAAACTTTTTAATAATAAAGTATTTACTACTTTTTAATATTAAAGTATTAATAAAAAGGAACATGTGCGCACTTAGATATCCCTCAGGTTGGCACGGTCCCTTCCTTTATTGAATTTACATTAAAATATGAATGGTGTTATATGACTCTGTGTACAAAACCAGAGTATGAAACCTATCCAACTGCAGAGAGGTGTAAGACAGGGTGACGTTATATCCCCGAAACTCTTCACCGCTGCATTGGAAGACGTTTTTAAGCTACACTGGACTGGAAAGGATACGGTATTAACATCAAGACGATATATTCCTTTTAGCAGAATTGCTGGAGGACCTAAAACTATGCTCAATAAATAAAATAAATAAATAAATAATATTCCACAACTATCACACAACGCCATCTAGTCCCAAGCTAAGCAGAGCTTGTGTTATGGGTACTAGACAACTGATAAACATACTTATATATTTCTAAATACATAAATATTATAGATAAATTACACCCAGACACAGAACAAATGATCGTGCTCATCACACAAACATCAATGACCTCAATAGTTAACATAAAACACATACACACTTAAATGTGATGTTATTTAAAATAAAAAATAAAATTATATTCAACTACGAATAAATGCATAGCGACTTACAGAATGACAACAGATAATAAACTGTAAGTTTTGTATACAATATTTTGATACTACCAACTACCGTTCGTACTTTAAATTAATATATACGTTGACATTTATTGTAGTAACATTGAGTGTATCTGTTGGGTGAAAACGCAGAGCATCATTGTAAGCGAACTAAAAAATAATGAGTAAAAGCAAAACTGTGCGTGCGGATATAACATAACACAATAAACAAATAAATAAGTTATTTAAAGATTTTAAAAACAATTTAAGCTTAGCGGTAAGCCACCGCAGTCTACTTCATGCTTCGTGTAGAGGCGAAACATGTCTCGAATTATGAATGCTGATGTATCTCTCCTAGTGTAGTGATGATGGGGTTAGGTTGGTGACGGAGATGGTGCACGCAACTGAGTGCTTTACAAACTACGTAAGATACGTCATTTCATTTAAATACGCGGATCTTAGCTAGTAAATTTTAAAATCTTTAATAAAATTGATTTTCGCAAAGTAACGCTTTATTCTATTAATTAAATTAAAATACTCTCACTACAATAACTACGTAGGACAAGTTTAAGGTCACCACAAACTATAACGATTCAACACCAACACGACACAAATAAAGACTTTAAAAGTGATCTCTATACATTGAAGTAATATGTGCGACGTACTGCAAGAGACGCCAAGATTTGGTCGTTTGCAATACACATTAGAGTTCATGGGCTCAAACTTAGTCTGTGCCGTAAAACGGGTAATCCGAGCCTCCTTCCACGCTACTGGCACTGCCGCATAGATTTTGTTCGCGAAGTCTTTTCTAGTATGTTATACATATTACTTCAACGGCTTTATCATGACACTAACGTCGCCGACCTGACGGCTCATTGACTTATAACACGGATCACCCCATTGAAAATCAAAGTCTTCTATGTATACCATTAGACAGACAATTTAGAACAAACATAGTGTAGCAGCTGTGAACCGCGCGGGCGGGTTACACACGGTAAATATGCCATGCATTTGAATTTTCATTTACAACAGTTTGTTCTTATGCAAATACGAAATAAAATTACCTATTTATCCGAATTAAACTTCAAATCTCGTTGACAAAATGAGCACATAAATACTGACAGCGTTTTCTTAGTCACATTATAAAAATCAGTGTTACACCGTCGAAAATAACGTTCGCGGTTTACAAAAGAAAGAACTAGTCTTCTCGACCGCTCGTAGTCGACTAAAGGAGTTAAGGAGAATTGACCGTAGTGCACAATGTATTAAGGATGCTGAGCTCATCTAATAGTATACATAGATCCTCTTTGTCAAAAACTATAGTCGAGTCGGCAGGTGTTGGATCTTTGTAACGTTAAACAGTAACGACAATTTCATCTAAATACAATAATGCTGTCCCATTCGATGTTTGGACAAATAAAACAAATTCACAAATTTCATTGTACATTAAAGTATATAGGCTCAAGTTCTAGGACGACAATCGTTCATACTTATTTAAATTAAAAATTAAATCACTTCTTAACTCAAAACTACATTAAGCTGTAAATCAAACACCCGTATGGAAACTCTAACACCATGTACACAAGTGTGGCCATTACATTCTAAAATAGTAAACAGCTTATTAATTATATCTGCGAGTAAACCCTTGCATCTCAAAAGAGACCTTCACAGCCAGACCTCGGCCAATCCATATGAATAGCATCAAGCGACAGGGCAGCAAAAACAAGCAATACTTTTGTCCCTCGATATGATATATATGTATATGAAATTTAATATCAGATAGTACTGGGCCACAGCCTAAAATAACATACAGTCAGTCATCGTGTTTGATGTTGGCCGACAAAAACAATTATACGCTTCTGTTGGGGTTGACAGAATGGGAAGTAATAAAAAAAAACTGATTTTATTTTATTTCACGTTAAATAAGTTAATCAGACAATTAGTGTACAGAAATAATAAAAATAAGTTATAGGAGCCACAGTTTTTACCGCAGATGTAGTGACCAACCAATGTTTTTGTACCTATTTATTAGCGTGTAATGAACCAATATTTTTGTACCTATTTACTGGCAAATAAAGAATTTGAATTTTTGATTTATTTGCGTGACCCGCATTGCTTCGTCTAGAATCTATACGACTTCGATGACCGACTGTTAGTAGCAGTTAGACTGTGACTGGGCGATGCAAATCATTTAAAGATACAACATCGTTACAATATCTTTGTACAGAGTATATACAATATAATATACTCTGTAAGGAAGTTATTACAGAGTTACAGAATCACGTAGATATCAACCGAAACATAGATATTGAAATATAATAGGTTCAATATCAGATATTCAAATGCAATACATAGATGCGGTTTACACATAGGGTAGGGTTGGTATTACCCATGCCTAATAAGGGTCACAGCTCATTCGAGCCACCCGGCACCCGACCCTCACCGCCTCGTCGCCAGACGTCCACTCGTAGTCGACAGGTGGACCACGGGTGGACGCCGCGTTGTCACCAGTGAACTTCGCGTGGTCATCGAGTGGATCTCTCGTCGTCAACGAGTGGACCTCGCGTGATCAACGAGTGACCCTTAAATCATACAATAAATTATACTTAAGAAATTCTTTTATAAGTTTTTCTTTGTTCATTTTAAAAACAAACAACAATACGTCCGACACATTCGAAAGAAAGGCTCAAAATGAAGGGTTGATGGAGAGCTGGAGTGCGCCACATCGCACTCGCGTGAACCGCGCGTTGCCAGCCCGCACTTCGCCGGAGGCAAGCATGCCAACAGCGAGCTATCATCGAGTGGTCCACTCGCAGTCCACTCGTGGACACCTCGCGAGCGAGGCGACCCGGTGATGGTACGGAGTTGATGTAGTGAGCGCAGGCCTATACAAATCCATACGAAGAATACGAACCGCTCGAGGCGAGGTGGTGAGGGTCGAGTGCCGGGTGGTTCTAATGAGCTGTGACCCTAATACCTCACTGAATACACATATAACTGCAAAAAATCTTTTTCAGTTTTATTTTCTTTTAAACAATATACAATTACGAAACAAATTTCATTATTTAAATAGTTTATAGTAAAATTTTATAACCGATTTTACAACCATAGTACAACTCAATATGAGCTTGTGCTTTCAGACGATTCTAAAATAAAACAAAGATAACATTAAAATACATATTACAGGTTTGTTTATATCAAATATATGCACAAATTTATTGACCTTAAATCTGATAGTTTACTATACCATAGACAATTAACAAAACGTTAACTTGTCATAAACTAAAAGGCGGGAAACGCAAGTGCCAACGAGAGTTTCACCACCAGAGCGGCGCTACTTAGATATGAGGTGAAATATTTGGCGGAATTTATAGTGGGGGAAGTTGATTTGTGAGAAAAGATAATAGATAATACATGGTGATTGATGTTTCCTTATAAGTTATATTTCATATTAATTAAATCAGAAATGTATAAACCAATTTACGTATAATATTCCTCAATAAAGAATTATAATAACCTTAACCTTTTTAACCAATTGGAAAAAAATAGGGTGCAACAGTTGAACGGAGTAGAAGCCTATGGCACTAATATTTTACATGAAATAAAAACAAAAAAATTGATTTAAACGTTTGAAAAAAAACTGTTTTTGAACAATTACTTCGACCTTTGCCCTTGAGCCTATAACCTTGGAAATTACAAGGTCAAAGGTGCCTACTAAATTTATTGTTTTATTGCCGTTTGTAAAGTAGGGTGGATATGATTCGAATTTCGATAAATTTTAATTTATTTATTTACTTCATTCAAAAATTTTAACTTTCCAGTGGGAAGTTATTCTAATGGGTCCGATTTTGCAAATTGGAAATTTTAACATATCTCCACGTTTTAAGGTCTTTAGAGTCGAATAGTATAGTTTTTAAGAGGATGTCCGTGTGTACATGTACGTATGTATGTATGTTCGGATTCAATTTTCGCCTCGTGTATCTCGAGAACAAATAGTGGTATTGACATGGGACCAGTTTCATTTAACGCATAATTACGTAACTTAGACCTCATTAAATTTAGAACAAAATCGGTCAAGTCGTTTTTGTGCCGAATGAAAAATTGTATAAAATATTAAAACATTCAACATTTTTTCCCCTATGAAGTTAGTCGTGTGAAACTTTTGGGTCGCACCTAGACCGCTTTTTGTTTTTATTTTTTGTAAAATATCAGTGCTACAGGCTTCTTTCCGTTCACATGTTACACCCTATTTTTTCCAGACAGTAAATAAGGTCATTCAGTATAAATACACTAAAAACCGAAAAACTTATAAATAAATCGCAACTTTCCAATTATGATGACACTACGTAACCATCTGCGTTAAAATTAGGTTCACCTCAGTCCCACAACTAGCGACATTTTGGGAGCGTTAAGATTATTAGTCCTCATACGACGTGCCTTTTTGAAGTGAAAACTTCTTTAGAATCGCTGTGATTTGAAACTCAAAAAGAGACAAACATATATGTGTGTACATCTGTAGGATTTAGCCTGCGAGAGAATGAGATAGAATACAGTACACAATGTTTCCTATTATGAGCAGTAAGGATGAATGACGAAATTTGTTGATTCGAAAATGTTTAAATACCTACTTACTATGATGAAATAGAAAACGTGGCAATGTAGAATAAAATGTAAAATATATTTTTAAACTTGGTAACAATATTATCATAAATAAACCCTACAATTATCTTACTTCTGACTCTCTGCATTCGTCTCATTCTCTCGAAGTTTAGTTTTTGAAGGTTTCACTTCTACCGCGTGTTAACTGCACACGTTTTTTAAAATTTATCTCCTAAAAAAAACGATATGGAAAGTTCAGTCTTCAGTTGCCAAAAAAGGGTGCTTCAAAGCTTCGTCGGCTGTGATGCGGAGACTGGGATTGGGCTCGAGCAGGCGCGCTGCCAGTGCGAACGCACTGTCCGGGAACCCGGCCACCACCAAGTCGGGATCGAATGAGCTCGCCTATCCATCCGAGGTCTCATTATATTAGAATAATAATTAAATATTTTACATGAATAGAATATTTCCGGATAATTGAAGGAAAAGTTGCAACCGTACTACCCCAGTGCAAGTTGACGGACTACAGATACACAACTGGTAAGTCTGTAACTTTTAAATGGCGTAGCTTATGGCAGAACTACCAAGTACATGAATAAGACATGATTTTTTTTTATAAATTACTTTTGCTTGTATTTTAAATTAGTCGAAAAGTATTACCATAATATTCGTCATAAAGTGATTTTCATAACCACTCATATACCTTTTTCATTTTGTTATGTACTCGTACTATAATGCTATTGCCAGCGTCAAGTAATAAGAAATTATCCTATAGAATATTTTCATAATAATAAGCTGATGCGTCACATTGAGAAGTTTTTAAGAGATTAATAATAATAATAATAATATTCCACAACTATCACACAACGCCATCTAGTCCCAAGCTAAGCAGAGCTTGTGTTATGGGTACTAAACAACTGATAAACATACTTATATATTTCTAAATACACAAATATTATAGATAAATTACACCCAGACACAGAACAAATGATTGTGCTCATCACACAAACATTTGTCCTGGGTGGGAATCGAACCCACGACCTCCGGCATAGCAGTCAGGGTCACTAACCACTAGACCAACAGGCCAGTCACTTTTTTTTGTGACAACAGTTTAACTCAGCGGACATCGACAATGGTAGTACAATTATGCGGACAAAATAAATTTAGGTTTATATAATATAGTAATACACAAGATCGCATCACTTTTACATATCAAAATCTTTAAACTATCATTTAAATGATAAAACATCCGCTAGCGGTCAAGTTATCGTCAAAATTCAGTCTTATACGGGGATTTATATGTATACTACTAGACGGACACTAAAGTACTAATTAGGGATGTTCGATGATCATCGGTGTTAAAAATTAAAACATAGGTATTCATAATTAAAATCGATGTTGCCACACGTCAAATACCGAAACATCGACGTTAATGGACCCAAAATCGATTATTGGAAGGTTATTTTCAAAAGCTAACAACTCTTTATCAACAGAGAAAGAGATTGAAAGGTACTTCTTTGTCAAAATTACTATATCAATCGGCAAAAATATTATACTGTATTACAAATGAACTGGATATTTGTTAATTTCTTCCATTTTTTTTTAATTACTGTTTTATACTAGGTACATTGTTTATTAATTTCTTTTATTTCATTAACAATAAACCACAAACAACATGTATATTTTTTCATTCATCGAATTCTAATCTATTGAATACATGTGCAAAAAACATGGATAATGTTTAACATCGATGTTTAGAGTAGAATGTCGATGTTGAGCTACGATGCCAACATCGATGTTTCTGCAACATCGATCATCTCTAGTACTAATATACATTGCGCACTAAGTTACCGTCAGTTCTCCGTAACTACTTTATAGTTCATAAAAGATACCGCTCGAAGTCAGTCACTAAAGTTCATAAAAGATAGCTTGATCTTTGCGACAGCTGTCAGTAAAAATCACGCCTACGAAGTTCTGAATTTTTTAGTAGTACAGACACACAGTACCTGTCAATGTCATACTTTATGGTCATGCACTAATTAGGTCGGCATGCCCATAAAGTATGATATTGACAGGTACTGTGTGTCTCTACTACTAAGAAATTCAGGACTTCATAGGCGTGATTTTTACTGACAGCTGTCGCAGAGATCAAGCTATCTTTTATGAACTTTAGTGACTGACTTCGAGCGGTCAAGAACACTAGTTCTTTATTCTGTAAACCACAAACGTCGTTTTCGACAATCTAATAGTGATTTTGTACAATGTGACTATGAAAATAGTGTCACTATTTAAGTGCGTATTTTGTAAACGTGATTAGAATTTTATTTCAGTTAAGAACGTAAATTTATTTCGTATTTGCCTAAAAACGGTAACTGTTGTAAGTGAAAATACGATCAGCAGCCATGGCCGCGCGCTCCACATATGTGATATAGTTTTTATTCCGATTTGCCAGTCTAGTAGTATAATAACATACAAGAAGTCTTCGGTCACATACTGATATAAATAAGAAATGTCAAACGCATTCGTACGTACCGGCACGTTTTCGTCTGGGCAGAGGCAGAGATCGCGCGCTAGCTGGCAGCCGGCGCAAGTACCCGCGCGGGGTGCGGTCGACACGGGGGGCGCGGGGGGCACGCGCCGCAAGCGCGCGCTCAGCTTGCGCAAGCAGAGGCCGGCTCGTCGCGTTGACGTCACCACGCGCCGCCCTGTGCATACCGCACAACTACATAACTAGCCCACTAGGCACGCACCTCACCGTGACTTCACTCAACTTGTGACAACTACACGGCAACGTCGCCAAATGAGGGCTAATAATTTCACTTTTTTTTTTTTTAATTTATTTAAAAAAACCAACAGCGATTTAACAATTTAAGGACTTAAAGTACACAGCTTAAATGTAAGGCCTATTAAAGGTTTTTTTAGTTATATAAACAAAATATATTATGGACGGTACAATTTAACTATTCTTTGGATTTATTATAATATGTATGTACTAATCTAATTATATATATATATATACATATACATACACATACATACACACATATATATATATATACATATATACATATATACACACATATATATATATATATATATATATATATATATATATATATATATATATATATATATATATATATATACATATATATATATACATATATATACATATATATATATATATATATATACATATGCTCACAGATATGTAACTAAATGTTTATACTAAATTTACACTTTTGATTATGTGTATGTAGAAGTAATATTTGTATTATTTATTTCTCTGCAAAACTTTTGAATGCAGCCAGATATTAACATTCTTTTATGTAATTTAATTTAATGAAATATGAAATATCACACCTGTTTATTTATTTATTTTTCTAAACCGTTACACTTATGTCAAATTTTCACTCAACAATCAAGTAAGAAATGATTATACTAAATGATGCAAAGTATGAATTAATTTTCATATTATAATAGAGTTGATTTATGTTCATTACTATTTATTTGTTTTTATGTAGGGAGTCCTACTAGATGGAGTAACGACCTGGTAAGATATATAGGAAGTCGACGGACGCATGCGGCTCAAAATCGTGCCTTGTGGCATTCCCTGGGGGAGGTCCACGTTCAGCAGTGGACTTGTGAAGGGCTGTAATGATGATCATCATGATTAAGCAAATCAAAATGATTTACTCCTTTTGCACCTCATGTAGAATTTTAAGAGCTTTAGCTTTAAAGGCTGCTTTACTAAAAACAAAGAGATCTATATCACTAAAGATCTCATTGTATGTCCTGAGCAATCGGTTTATAGGCGCATTACGTGCATAATTGGTGCCAGCAAACGGCACATGCAATAAAGGGGGCGGCCGACGGCGGGCACGACGCGACGGTACGTTGTATGTTATGCTCGCCACCAACTCAGGGCAGTCTACCTGTCCACGGACAATGTCATACAAAAAACATACGTCCATTAATTTACGTCTGTTTTCGAGTGTCAATAAATTATAAGATTGACAAGTATTTTCATAGGTTACAAGTGGTGATTTAAAAAAAACGATAATTTAGATAATTGATGAATTTTTCCTGTATGCGTTCTATACGATCTTTATAAGTAGCGTATTGGGGAGACCAAATTGGACTGGCATATTCTAATATACTGCGAACATAAGCATTATACATAATTTTAAGGGTATTAATATCTTTAAAAGGCTTGCAAGTTCTCATCACAAATCCAAGATTTTTAAAAGCCTTGTTAACAATTTCGTCAACATGCTCTGATAAAAGCATTTTATTGTCAAAATGAACTCCTAAATCTCTAACAGTAGATGTTCTTTGTATTGGAATACCGTTAAAATTGTAGGAGAATGAAATAGGGTTTTTTTTACGTGTGAAGCTAATACATTCGCATTTATCAATATTAATTGTTATGTTGTTAGCAGTATAATAAGCTGATAAAGCGGTTAAATCAGTTTGCATTTGATGACAGTCCTGCTCAGTACGGATATTGTAAAAAATTTTTTTGTCATCGGCGTACATTAAGTGTTGTGAAAACTTAAAGCAAGTAGTAATATCGTGAATATAAGCGTTATACAGTAAAGGCCCCAGATGTGATCCTTGAGGAATGCCTGTTGGTATTTTGATAAAGTCCGATCTATATCCACCTATTACAACAGCCTGGGATCTGTTACTCAAATAGGATTTTATCCACCTGAGCAAATCCCCATGTATGCCTAACAATTGTAGTTTATTCAGTATTTTACCGCGTAAGTAGCGCTGTAAGAGTATTCCACTACCACAAAGCATCCCGAGGGTGTTTTAAGATACGACAAAGATAAACAAATAGAAAATGGGCAACAGTGACTTCCTAATATCGACTAACTATGATTTCTGAATGATGAAATTTCACCCCTAAGGCAATCTATGAATTGATATGATATGAAGCCATGTTCAGCAGCTGATCTTAATAGGTTGGAATGGAATGGAACGGTGTTCATTTGTCTCTGAAAATGTGTCGGAAATTCTTTCTTAACACACAGGCAACTGACTTTTTCATTTGTTAATTTTACTGACTTTATCGCCTTCCTTTCAGGTAGCCGGGCTAATTATGACAACGTGACGTCATACCCTCACCCCCCCCCCACCCCATAACCATTGATGCTATAGAACACCTAAACGTCGAGGATTAAAAAGTCGCCTTTTACGAAACTTAAAGTGACATAAGATAGTGGATATTTTTATACCGCCACTACACAATGAATACAAATTGTGTAATATAATATGGCCTAAACTCAAATTTTGACAAATTGGGAAAGTTTGAAGATTGTCCCTAAATACCGACCTTGGAAACAAAACATATAAATCATTTTTAAAGTTTAAAAAAATAAGTCAACTATTACTATTTACCTTGTCGTGGTCGCAGCAGTTAAAACAAGTGAGCAAAAAGGTGTTTGCTACTAAGGGTTTACTTCGTCGTTTACGTTCTTTTCTCCCCATTCCCACTAAGATTATGTTAGCACAATCCTTACTTCTGTCTATTCTCGATTATGCGGACGCATAGCAAGTTATCTCGATTTAACTGAAGACCAACTGAACAAACTTGAGCGAATTCAAAATATTGCAATTAGGACATATTTGGTTTGCGCAAATATGATCATGTATCCGAATATCGTTTACAGCTCAAGTGGTTACCCATTCGCTTTCGCTGGAATCTGCAAACTAACTCTTTTGTACTGTGTGTTGTTCAATCCTTTGACTCCAAGCTACTTGAAGGAAAACTTTAAGTTTCTTGGTCATGATCGACCTGATAGAGTTCTTCGGTCAGCCGGCGAACTAATTCTAGAACCATGTTCATTTCGAACAAAATTTATGAAATATTCTTTTACGAGCCAAGCCATAAGGTTATGGAATGAACTTCCACTCCAAATTCGACGTGCACAAACTTTGGAAAGTTTCAAAAGTCACGTCAAGAAGCATTACCTAACACTTTGTGGTTATTGATAACCAATTCTAGCAACAGATAGTTATTCTGTGTTTTTCTTTTTTTTTCCTCTTTGTTTTGTATTTATTTATTTATTATCTATGTGTATATATGTATGTGTATATATTTATATATATATATATATATATATATATATATATATATATATATATATATATATATATATATACACCCATTTATTAATATGTATGTTTATTTTATTATTATTTCTTTATGTATTACTGTGGTATGTTAACAAAATATAGTTTAGTTTATTTAGATATTAGAATGTAAGTGTAACATAAAACGCACCACCTCCTACTGTTCTTAATTCCAGTTTCTCCTTAGCCCAAAGGTTGTCTGGAAGAGATCGCTCTTTAGCGTTAAGACCGCCTTATTGTACATACGTATATATTAAGTTCTCTCTGTAATGTATTTATTCGTTGTATATGTGTGGTGTACAATAAAGTATATACTACTACTACTATTACAAAAGACACTCGAGCGTTGCCATATTAATTAAAAAATTTGAAATAGTTAAAAGTATACAGTTCTAACTGTTAAATAAGCAGTTACCAGTAAAATAATTAAATGACAAAATTTTATTTTACTATATTATTTATGACATTATAATTTATTTGTCATGGTTATTATATGTGTTAAATTGTTATCATGATGATATTACAAATAATAGTTTATGTAAACGAATCATCTTTTTTATAGAATAAGGGTGACAAAAAAGCACACACGCCATCTGATGGTAAATGGATGCTGTGGAATCCTGGATTAAGAATCAAAATGCAAACATGTTGCCTTCTATGAGAATTAAGATCTCTACACCCACGATGAGCAGCGGCATTAAGCTGCTATTTGTGATGGTACTCTGTAAGAGCGTGGTCCATCCCCGGTGGAGCCGTCCCATTCGTGCTACAACCATAATATATAGATAGCTACAGCATGGCTCTGCTAAGTAAAAACCTTATTATAATAAACATAACATACACACTCACGCCTGTCACCCAGAGGGGTAGGCAGAGACTACAGACTTCCATTTGGCACGATCCTGACACACCTCTCTTGCCTCCTTCACATCCATACACCTACGCATACATGCTCGTCGGTTAAGGGTACTCCTAATTTGGCCCGTTTTCAATAAATCGCCAATTTGGTCGATCAATTTTCGCCTAGGACGTCCCTTTCCGACTCTGCCATTCACTTCTGCACCATAAATTTTCTTTGTCACTCTTTCCTCATTCATTCTTTCCACATGACCAAACCACCGAGGCATTCCTTTCTTAATCCTGGTCACCACATCATCTTGCAAACCACACTCTTCTCTTATTACACAATTCCTTACCCTGTCACTCAGATTCAGCCCTAACATACTCCTTAACGACCGCATTTCTACTGCGTTTATTCTACTCTCGCGCTTCTTCTGCCACACCCAACTTTCACTACCATACGTTAAAGTAGGGACCAACACAGCATTGTGAATTGCCATACGTGCCTTTTTCGACACATTTTGACTCTTCACAATAGAGTGCAAGGCCCCATTTACTCTATTTCCCGCATTCACTCGTCGTTCTATATCCTTATCATATCTCCCATCCCTGCTAAATACGCAGCCCAAATATACAAACTCATCTACTTGCTCGATCAACTCACCTTCTATTCTTATTTCACAAATCGTTTTACTTTCTTCTCTTTCAAAAACCATAACCTTCGTCTTACTTGCGTTCACTTTCATACCCCTTTCTTTTAATGATCCGTTCATTAATGTAACCATCATTTGCAACTCGGCCGCCGACGACGCAAGAATATCTTGATCATCGGCGTACAAAAGGCATTTGACGGTTAACTCACCCATTCTTAATCCGCATTCTTCAACTTTCAAATTTTGCAAACAACTGTCCATAAATAGGTTGAACAGCCACGGGGAAGCCACACAGCCCTGTCTGACACCTTTATGGATGTCAAACCAGTCCGAGTAGACCCCGTTGATCCTAACACAAGCACTAGAGTCCCTATAAAGAGACTCCAATGCCCGTATCAAGCCAGCGCTCAACCCAAATGAATTCAGTTTTTGCCATAGCAAATCCCTATCCACTCTGTCATAGGCCTTTTCCAAGTCCATGAACGCACAAAAAACCTTCTGGTTTTTGGCCAGAAACTTCTCCGCGATCATGCGTATGGAAGACTTGATCTGTACATCCCATTCCCTTTCTAAATCCCGCCTGCACATCGCAAATTTTTCCATCAGTTTCTTTCATGACCCTTTCAATCAGTACCTTAGCATACAGTTTTCCCACAATGCTAAGAAGGCTGATGCCACGGTAGTTTTTACAGTCCTGCTGCGACCCTCTTCCTTTATATATTGGGACTATCACGGCTTTGCACCAGTCTACCGGTACCCGCTTCAGTTCCCAGCATAAATTAAACAAGGTGTGCAGCAGGCCTGCCACCACTTCCTCTCCAGTCCATTATTATAATAATTATTTAAAAAATGTCATGTATTGAATTAGTTTGAAGGATTGGAGTTTATCCAGTCTGATATGCAGTCGCATTTCTACTGCCGGTCAGTGCAGTCGCTTTATAATTATGTGGCAGCTCTAATGCCGAACCTACAATATTTTCGCAGCGTAAGCATACCAACTGCGCGAAAATAATTCGAAATGGCGTGTCAAGCTAAACGATCCGATACCGTCGTAGTGAACGAGTTCCTGGCCTTTGTTCAACAAAAATTGGACGTCATGGACCAGGTGTCCCTGGAGCAGATACTGATGACCAGCTTCACCGAGGACGAGATCATCCAAGCAAAGAAGGTGTTAGCAGATTCAGCCGTGACCCAAATCCGTCTTATCACATGTCATAGAGATGGACGCGGTAAGAAAGACCTGCAAGACATCTTCAGACAGTTCAATGAGACCGATCCTGATGACATCCCAACTTTCGTCGCGCGTGATCTCAACAAGCTGCCTCCCGTGACGTTCAATCACGTAGACGTGACCAGATTGTTGAAAGATATCACCACGTTGAAAGCCGAAGTGACCGACCTCCGTTTCAAATTTGAAGAATCGGAACGAGCCGCAACAGAGCTGAAGAACGAAGTCACTATGTTGCGCAACATAATTGCAACATCTGCGAATTCACCGCCGTCGCAGAATGTAAATACGACACGCGGTAATCGTAATAGTAGTCATATTTCACCGATGATTGCGACTCTGTCACGCGATATCGTCTGTCAGCGGGTTGATGACCGTGAAACTAGGGCGAACTCGGTCGTCATTGCATCACCACCTCAGCTCTTGACTGAACCCTTGAGTACTCCTCCGCCGAAGCCAACCTGTCAACAAGGAAAGACGTTTGCGGATGTTGCTCGAAAATCCTCGCAACTGTTACCCTCGTATGGTCGAAAACAAAAGAATGTGGATGTAAAATCAGTTCCTGTGGTGACCCAAACCAAGAGAGAGAATGACGGGTTTACTCTTGTTGAGAAGAGACGTCGGTAGAGACCCGTCTGTAACCAGCGTGGGACCGCCAAAATAAACGCAAGTACAACTCTGCGTATTGGGGAGCCCACCATACAGCTCTACATCTCCCGTTTGGACAAAAGTACGTCGGGAGAAGACGTCCTGCGTTTCGTGGAAGAACGAAGCCGATGCCGCATTGAGGATCTGATCTCTTTACATTTGCAGCATCTGGAGTCTAAGAGGTCCACGAACTTCAAATCCTACGTACTCCAGGTTCCTGCAAAATACTAAGAGACATTCCTTGCTCCCGATTTCTGGGTAGTGTTTCGCCGATACAGGGACGCGCCAAAGAAGAAAGTTCCCTAAATAGTGTTATATTTATATTATATATATTTTTAGGTTAAGGTAAGGTAAGGTAATTCTTAATTTTTAAGTCCTTGATGCCTGAAATAAAGTTATTGTATTGTATTGTATTATCCGAATGAAAAGGAAGAATGTTAACTTACCCAAGGCTTCGGCAGTGCGCTGTACCGCGTCGGTACCCAGCAAGTCAGCTACCTCTGCCAGAGCCGAATAGTCGTCCGCCGCGCGGAAGAATGGGTACCTGTCATGAACACACGAAACACCTTTATTTATATATTTAATTGCTTTTAATTCCTCCCTCTTCTTTCCACCATAGAATAGAATAAAATAGAATATTTTTTTATTCGATATAGAACACATATAATTCTTATTTAAAGTCATTTTTTACTTTACCATCAGACAACCAGACCTACCTGTGGGCCGCCGGCGGCGCTCTGGCGCGTCCACTTGAGCAGCACCTCGGGCGGCCGGAAGCCCTGCGTGCCGGACGCAGTTCTGGTGCTGTGGTGCGCTGCTCACCTGTTGGCCAGCACGGTGGCGAGCACGACGCCGGCGGCCCACAGGTCGACGGCGGCGCTCTGGCGCGTCCACTTGAGCAGCACCTCGGGCGGCCGGAAGCCCTGCGTGCCGGACGCAGTTCTGGTGCTGTGGTGCGCTGCTCACCTGTTGGCCAGCACGGTGGCGAGCACGACGCCGGCGGCCCACAGGTCGACGGCGGCGCTCTGGCGCGTCCACTTGAGCAGCACCTCGGGCGGCCGGAAGCCCTGCGTGCCGGACGCAGTTCTGGTGCTGTGGTGCGCTGCTCACCTGTTGGCCAGCACGGTGGCGAGCACGACGCCGGCGGCCCACAGGTCGACGGCGGCGCTCTGGCGCGTCCACTTGAGCAGCACCTCGGGCGGCCGGAAGCCCTGCGTGCCGGCGCGCGGCGCGCGAGCCGCCGCCCATAACGCGCAGCCGCGCGCCCAACACACGCCCGGCGCGCCGCGGCACGGGCACGCACTCGCACCCGCACCCACACCTGGGACCTCCTGTACACACACACACAAACATACACACACACACATTTCAACTACATACACCACACAGGTTCCGAGACACAGAGGCAATAATTCATCATTACCGCGTTTAAAAGTTCACTACTGGACATGTTATCAGGAAGATACTGCTGCCAAACTCCTATATTAGTTTCTCTCTGACGTCTCTTACCACACCCACGAGACGATATGGGCTAGTGGATATTCTGACACCGTCACTACACTGTTAACCATTTATTAATTACTATCAAAGTTCATAAATGGTAACCTAAGTCTTATTATTATGAAAAAAAAAGAAAGCAAAATGTCAATTTAGTTATTCTTATCTCGTTTAATAAATAATTAAATTAGAAGAAGTAATTTTCTTTAATAAAAAACCACTGACTCCTGCTACAACTAAGTGTTTCAACAATAGACCTCAACAAATTCATATTCACTGTAGCCACCGTACTTGGCAAGCGGATTAGTAACCACAGTTTTTGAATTTTTTATTCTTTTAATTGTGTTTGGGAAGACGCTGCTGCCCATCTCGTGATTTGTTCCTCTCTATCAGCTCCTACAGCATCAACAGACGATATCACACAGCGCACGCCGCCGCCGCCACCGCCACCGCCACCAGCACACACGAGACAATGAAGATAATTGTGTTTGGGAAGACGCTGCTGCCCATCTCGTGATTTGTTCCTCTCTATCAGCTCCTACAGCATCAACAGACGATATCACACAGCGCACGCCGCCGCCGCCACCGCCACCGCCACCAGCACACACGAGACAATGAAGATAATTGTGTTTGGGAAGACGCTGCTGCCCATCTCGTGATTTGTTCCTCTCTATCAGCTCCTACAGCATCAACAGACGATATCACACAGCGCACGCCGCCGCCGCCACCGCCACCGCCACCAGCACACACGAGACAATGAAGATAATTGTGTTTGGGAAGACGCTGCTGCCCATCTCGTGATTTGTTCCTCTCTATCAGCTCCTACAGCATCAACAGACGATATCACACAGCGCACGCCGCCGCCGCCACCGCCACCGCCACCAGCACACACGAGACAATGAAGATAATTGTGTTTGGGAAGACGCTGCTGCCCATCTCGTGATTTGTTCCTCTCTATCAGCTCCTACAGCATCAACAGACGATATCACACAGCGCACGCCGCCGCCGCCACCGCCACCGCCACCAGCACACACGAGACAATGAAGATAATTGTGTTTGGGAAGACGCTGCTGCCCATCTCGTGATTTGTTCCTCTCTATCAGCTCCTACAGCATCAACAGACGATATCACACAGCGCACGCCGCCGCCGCCACCGCCACCGCCACCAGCACACACGAGACAATGAAGATAATTGTGTTTGGGAAGACGCTGCTGCCCATCTCGTGATTTGTTCCTCTCTATCAGCTCCTACAGCATCAACAGACGATATCACACAGCGCACGCCGCCGCCGCCACCGCCACCGCCACCAGCACACACGAGACAATGAAGATAATTGTGTTTGGGAAGACGCTGCTGCCCATCTCGTGATTTGTTCCTCTCTATCAGCTCCTACAGCATCAACAGACGATATCACACAGCGCACGCCGCCGCCGCCACCGCCACCGCCACCAGCACACACGAGACAATGAAGATAATTGTGTTTGGGAAGACGCTGCTGCCCATCTCGTGATTTGTTCCTCTCTATCAGCTCCTACAGCATCAACAGACGATATCACACAGCGCACGCCGCCGCCGCCACCGCCACCGCCACCGCCACCGCCACCAGCACACACGAGACAATGAAGATAATTCCAACAAGACCAAACCCGAAACTCAACAAATTAATAATTTATAATGTTATTTATACATGAAGAAAAAACTTTGTAAGCTTTTTTCAAGCATATTGCGCGCACGGAGTAGTGTGAGATTTTTTTTATTCTTGCTTTATTTAAGGATTTTTGTTCGTTAACATGTCAATCCCATTAAAACTAACTTAAAATCTATACATTTCTTATTAATCTGCACATACTTAATGCAATATCCGTGTGGGGACATGTACGATGCCAATACCTACATTGTACACATTGATCTCATATGTCCTTACAAATAATTCCCTTGCCCCTCAGTTCCGCTCACATTCCATTAAAAATGATGTAAGTCTTCTATTACTTCAAAAGTTTCACAATCAGGTGAATCAGTTCTTTAAGAAAATTTTTGATGGAATGTGACCTGTTCTTATTTTAAATACTAATTAAATAGTACTTCTATTTAATTTCGTATCTAGAATTTTAAATTTTGGTAGTACTTCTGAGTAACAAGGGTGAATATTACACTCTACACCATTTTTACAAGCAGAATGTGCTAATCTATCTGCCTCGTCGTTACCCAATAAACCAGTGTGCTGGAAACCATTGCACTCTTGCACAGGTGTCGATTTGGAACAGATGAAAATTTGGTATAGTTAAAATGTATATTAGGACGGAATGCAGAAAGCTAAAATTTAAATACAACATATGTTACAAATTAATGTATTATATTAAATTAAACAAAAACAAAATATTTATTTTTAACTATCATGCTGACAATGTCAAACACAATAGATTGTAGTCAAACTGTCGCACAGAGTACAAATAATTACGACTAAATTTTGTGTCATTTCAATTGTTTCTTTTTATGTATTTGGATTGTATGTCAAGGCAAAAAACCTTTTATTTTATATTTCGTGTATGAGATAAGTTTTAAGTTGAACGTGAAATGACTTATATACACATATTTAATGTACAAACATATACTTAACTTAAAAAAATTATGAATTACTGTCAAATTTCATTTACCACGTAGTGGCTGTGTGAGAATCTCTAATGCTCTACATCATCCCGTAGGTGTCGCAAGCTCGCAATAGGCGACGGAGAGAACAAGTCATGAGGGCAGCAGCAGCTTCCTAATAACAACTAAATATAAAAAAACTCTCCAGCTAAAATCAGTCCAGCCATTTCGAAGATTAGCCAAAACAAACCTGTCTGACAGTTAGACATACAAATGGTTTTTTTTAAAATTATGTTACATATTCATATGCATTTAGTAAATAGCTGTCAGTTTGACATGACAAACAGACACTTCAATTATATTTATTTGTATAAATAATATATCTTTTTAAACATTTTGCCGGTAATGTTGAGGAAAAGAACCAACCTTGATAGCCATTGCCTTCGGAATTTGTACTTTTGGTGGACATGCTAATCTTTTAGAAATTGGGGTGCCAACATCCATCTTTTTTGGAAACACGGTAAGATCTAGTGCCATTCTCTTTGCACCTGGCGATGAATCATCCTGAAAGTAAACATAGGAAACAAATGTAGCTAACTAAGAAGTGTGAGAATATTTAAAAATAAAAAATATATTAATTACATTTTATTTTTCTAACTTATTAAAATTGAATTAACAAATGAACTTACAGTAGCACCAAAGAATACTAAAGATGCGGTGTCAGCTCTGAGGATTAGGATGGAATGCCTTATAGTTTATAATCATACTTTTTTTATAAGAGAAGGTTGACAAACGAACACACAGTCCACGAGAGGTAAGTGGTTGCTGTGGCTCATAGACATCTACATCTATTCACGATTACAAATCAAAATGCAGATGCGTTGTCACCCGTGAGGACTACGATGGAATGCCTTGTTTCCAGTAAAAAGGGTTTCCGGTTATCTACATTCACCATACGAAACACAGCAGCGTTAAGTTGCTATTTTTTATTTTTTAACCCATTCGTGTTACACCTATACTACTAATACAGAGTAACAGACCCATTACCAAATATGGTTGTATTTTACAATGTTATGTAGTATTTTTATGTCATCCTCGGAAAAATTAAATACCACCAATTCATTGAACGATGCTTTAAAAAATAATTAATGTAAAATATTAAAGTAATCCATGTAGTGACGGTGTGAGAATATGCACAACCTCATATCGTCCCGTGGGTGTTGTAAGAGAAGACGGAGGGAAATTAAAGCAGAAGATGGCAAGCAGCGTCTTTCTGATGATAACAACTCAAAATAATAAAAACGGCGCTCACCATCCACCTGCCGAGCGTGGCAACTGTGGCAAAACTCTCCTCATGATGCAATCTATGGGGGAGACAGCAGCAGAATTTTAAAGGTTTTGATGGATGGATGGATAGATGGAAATACAAAAGTAAGTAACGCTACTCAAATTACGCACCTCCATTTCATCTCTCGCTCGCTTGTTTGTATTTAAGGGCACGGACGACTCGTCAGGCGCCACGCATATTCGTTGCGCTAAACCGAAGTCCACCAGCAAATACCTATCAATAATATTTATGGTAACACTAGTCTATAGTTATATAATTAGTTAAATTGTTTATAAAAGGTGACAAACGAGCACACAGTCCTGATAGTAAGTGGTTGCTGTGGCCCATAAGCATCTACATTTACTATTGATTAAGAATGTAAATGCAGCATACGTTGTCACCCGTGAGAAATAAGATGGGATGCCTCATTTCCAGTAAAAAAGGTCTCTAGTCTTTACACTCACCATACAAAACACAGCAAGCGTTAGGCTGGTATTTTGTCAGAGTGGGGTCCTTTTCCGATCGAGTCAACCTCTTTGTGCTACAACTATACTAATAAAATGGCTGCAACATTGCTCTACCACGTTCAATAGTTACACAAGTAGCACCAGTTACTAGACTCCACAGTCATGAAGTCAATAATTCATTCTTGGAGCAATGTAAACACTGTCACAAAATTTTTTAGAAAATATACAAAATCTGACTTCCATCAAGTTTAATAACTTTGTTAAAGAAAGAATAAGAAGGTTTATTACAATATTAAGAAATTTATGGATGATAATGACCCCTGGGAATGAGGTGATCGCTACCATGTTATTTCTAATTTGTTTTGTGTTGTTAATTTTTGTGTAACTTTAATAATTGTAAATTGTTATCCTACTGGGTTTTTTGCTGGTTCTTCCCAGAATAGAGGTATTTTCCGAACCAGTGGTAAATTCAGCATAAGAGTGATTTTTATTAAGTAGTATTTATAACTAGCTGTACCCCGCGACTTCACTCGCGTGGAATTTATTACGATCGATTGGGCTTCACGGGTTTTAATTTTTTTCGTGCAGAATACAAAAGTCTGCCAGTAAAAATCTCATCAGAATAGAATATATCTATTTCTATGTGAAATGATCTTCAAGAATATCATAACAGAACGGCACACTTTACCTCCTGTTCTCCCTATCATATAGGAAATTGCTAGGTTTCACATCCCTGTGGATGACACCAAACGAGTGCACATGTCGCAATGCCACCAGCAGCGCGCGCATGTATTGCCGCAGCTCGCTCGCGTCCATTTCTCCAAAATATTCCTGTAATTGACGAGAAGTTTCTTTGTCTATCTGCCTGTATTACCTACAGGCTGTAGCCGAACACCGAAGTTCAAATAAATTCTTGTAATAAACTGATAGTAATAAAATTATTGTTGTATATTGTATTTGTTACAGTCAAAACTCTTAGCTGACCAAAACTATTTTTGACTGCAAAAATAATGTGTAATAGATTTTGTTCAAATTTTATTGGTTAAAAGAGGTATTGACTAAGAATGTTAGTTAAAACTACTTTTGACTTCTACTTTTTGAAATTAAAAAAGTCAATTCTAAAATTAAATTTTATATCACCATAATATACGCGGCTTTAGGGTGGCCCAAGTGTCACACCAGCCGCACCTTAACCTCCTGTGACTGAGTTTTAATCAGGCAAAACCGTTTTCGATTAAAACGTTAATCAAAACTGTTTTTGACTATGGGGCTTGGTCATAACCATTTTTGCCTGACATGCAGGAAGATGATGGATGCAAGTGGCTCAGGACCATGCTTTGTGGCATTCCTTGGGGGAGGCCAATGTCCAGCAGTAGACTTGTGAAGTGTTGTAATGATGATGATGGTAAAATAGGACATTCCACAATATTGGGGAAAATCTTACCATTCAGGTAAAACTTTTCAATTAAAAAAAATGTAACTGACTGGGAGGGAATGCCTTAAGGCATTAGCCCCCTCGATACTCTATTTTTTTAAAGTTAAAACAATCGTATAAATAAATAAAACTCATCAAGGCATCATACTTACTGAAAACTTCCTGTGAGGTATATAAGGCATTACAAAAACTATTGTATCAAAGTGGCGTAAACAAAGTTCCACACTAATTACATTGTTCTTTCCACTGCAAAATAAAACATTTAAAATATTGAAAATTAGAAAAAACTAGGTTTTGAATAAACATTAGACCTTTTTTTGTAAAAAATTATTCTACGTACCCCATATCTTGCAGACATTTCAACTCATGTTCAATACGGGCAGGGTGGGCCGTGGGTACAAGATGCTTGATAGCAAACCAGCGACGCTCTGAGACTGGAAGTGTCGTTTGACGCCGCAGTGAGCCCAAGTATACGGAACTGAATGTGCCTTCACCAATCTTTCGATGGACTTCAAATATTTTGTCCAAGGTCGGCAAATTGTGTAGCAACTCATTGATCTGTTGCTCTGTAAATTTCATATTTTTTTAGAACAAACTACAATATAAAAATAGAACAATCAACTAATGATTGGATATACACAAGATTTTTTTTTACGTCAATGTACTGTTGCTTGTGAATCAATTATGACCACTGAAAACCAGTGCTTCGGATCTACATCTATTATTATTACTGGATTCTACAGATTATTACTGAGGCAGGATCGGTAAAACTATAGACACCCGGTACATGCGTACGGTGGTGGGAAGGGTTATGCGTACAGTAGGTAGGGGAAGGAGTGGGTGCAGGAAAAGCCCCCGCAGCTCTTCCCCCCTTGCTGAAATGCATAGTTCACGAGTAATGATTTTTTGTAAAATCATAACCTCACTTTTACACAGGAATATTGACCCGTGGTTATTTCTGCGACAGCTTCGGCGCTGCAGGAAATACAGTTGCCTTCGCCCTTGCGTAGCAAATCGCAGGCACCCGCGCGAGGTCGTTCGGCGACCAGCCTCAGCAGCTATGCCTCCAATCGAGGCTGTTATGAGAGCGAACAGCTGGAATAAGTCAGGACAAGACTGCTCTCACACTAGACCTGCGCGACTAGGCCTTAACTGTTCTAGAAGCTCTCGATAAGGAAGTGACTTATGAACAGCTCCTTGAAGCATTGGAGGCTAGACATGGCGATGCTCACCTGGACACGTCTTTCGTGCGCAACTTAGAGATCGCGTGCAACGCATCAACGAAAATATGCAGCAGTGGGCCCTTGAGGTGGAGAAGCTAGTTCGAAAAGCATATCGATCTGTACCTGCGCTCATTGAAGGGAACCTGGTGCAGACATTTATCAACGGCATCCGCGACCTTGAAGTCAGAGCTGCTGTGAAGCTCGGGCACCACGAGACGCTTAAGGACGCCTTGGCCCATGCACTGGAGGTGGGAGCCGTGCGGCAGGATCATCGTTCCAATAAAGGATACAGGTGGCTGTGGGGAAAGGGGCCATCTTCGATCCAGCTGCCCTAAGCGAACTGTAGAAAGGGAAGGTGATCGATCTCGAAGGGGTAGTGCGGCTAACGGCACCACCCAGCAGCGCCAGGGTCATCGTTCCCCTTACGTTAGGGAGGTTGCAGCAGCTACAGTTCGCGACCACAATACAAAGCACCGCCCAAAGTGCTACGGCTGTGGAGAAAGGGGCCATCTTCGATCCAACTGCCGTAAGCGAACTGTATTAAAGGAAAGTGAGCGATTTAGAGAGGGTATTGTGGCTAATAGCACCGCCCAGCAACAGAAAGAATACGACTCTGTAATCGAACATCGAAGCGGGAAATCTCATGGCAACGCAGATGCATTGTCAAGAAGTCCTTATCACATAGATAACAGTAGTAGGCAAGAGGGTAAGGAAGTGGTACCTGTGGGTATGCTCAGGACAGATCACCTCAGCAACGAGTGGAAGGACAGCTTACAACATGCACAGCAGGAAGATCCAGACATCAAGCCAATTCTGGAATGGATGTAGGCCAGTGCTCCCAAGCCCAAGTGGAGCGACATCTCAGCGATGAGTTCAACCACTAAAAGCTTGGTGGATTTGGCGTTTGGCCTTCAACCACAAAACTGCTGGTTCAAATGTATTAAATAATGTTATGCGGTGCGGCTATTAATTTAAATAGAATAGTGGACTGTATATGAGCGCGGTGCGAGCGGTGAATGGAATTTAATTTATTCGTGATACTGCAAATCCCGTATATTCGGGATATAGGAAGGACGTGAAGGAATGCATGTGCACCCACCTGGACTTCCGCTGATCTGCCTCGTGTCTCGATGGCTGCCGGCTGTCTTCACACTTATCAACTTCACAGATAATCACGAAATATAGCGTAATTGCAAATGTCTATACTTTTTACTATATGCTTGTATAATTCAATATCCAAATTACACAAGGGCGGGAGCGATGATGCGAGATATAAGCGGTGCGGTTGATTGCGTGTCTTCTCAACTTGTGTGAGCCCGTTAACACACGAATGCACATGCTGGGCATAAAGCGGTAGATAGGAAACCGGAAATGGGCTTTGCAGTAATCTTATTGGATAGTAATTAACGAATCCCTTATAAGCGTTAAGCGATAGTGCAAAGTGGCGCGAACACCCCCCCGGCCTTGAGGTATCCTCAACTAGCAAGTAAAGTATAAAAATATAGATATATATAGATAAATACTTATATAGTAGCGAAATGAAGCGACGTTATGACCTAAGAATTAAACTAAATATATAAACGATAATGTAAAATTAACTATATTAATCACTGTGTTGGTAAAGGACACAGTTTGATAAGAGGGCGTTTTAAAGTGGAATTCTTAAGTTTAACTTGCGCAACGCGTACCACACCATCCTTACCGGGAAACAATTCGGTGACAACGCCTAGAGGCCACTGAAGCGGTGGAGTATTATCCACGTCTATTAGAACAATCGTCCCTACAGAAATGGCAGTAGAGTTCTTATTCCACTTCACTCTACTCTGTAATGTATGTAAGTATTCGAATCTGAAGCGTTTCCAAAAGGACTGAACTAAAGAATCTATTAAAGAAAAGCGTGATAACAGATTAATACGTTCCTTGCTTAAATCTGCAGCTGGTAAGCATTCAAGTGGTTTTAAATTTAGAAAATGTGCGGGTGTAAGTGCGGTAGGTTCCGATGGATCGCTGCTTAATACATAAAGCGGGCGAGAATTTAAGATACACTCGATCTCACAAAGAGTAGTAAGCATTTCTTTATACGTGAGGATTTGCTTACCTATTACGCGAAACAAATGGGTTTTTACAACCTTAATATTGGACTCCCACAAACCCCCGAAATGTGGAGCGCTTGGAGGGTTGAGTTTCCAAACAATGCGATTATCAGTGAGCACCTGACTGAATGCCTTATAATATTCTTCTGATTTTAAAAATTCATGTAATTCATGTAAATATGAACGCGAGGCGACAAAATTAGTACCGTTATCGCTGTATATAAATCGACACGGACCTCTACGAGAGATAAATCTCTTAAAAGCGTCTAAAAAACTTGCCGAACTTAGATTAATAAAGTGGGCCCGAAAAATCCACACCTGTGTGTGTAAACGCATTACACTGCTCTAGGCGGCAAGCAGGCAAGGCAGACATCATGGAGTAAATAGGTTTGGGTTTATGTCGAAAACAAATGTTACACCTATGAATGCGGTATCTCACTACACGGCGAGCTGATAATATCCAATATTTCTCCCGTAATGCAGCAAGTAAATACTGAGGACCAGCGTGGAAATGTTTATAGTGATAATAATCAATTATAAGATCAACAATATGCCCCTTTTTTGGTAGCAATATTGGGTGCTTTTGGGAATCCGATAAAGACGAATAATCTAACCGACCACCTACTCGAAGTACATCGTCCGTGATAAATGGCGATAACCTTCGTAATGTTGATGAACATAGTTGTCCTTTTTTAATATTTTTTATATCTTCGGCGAAATCGATGCCTTGCACAATTTTAATAACTGTGATTTCAGAAATCTCTATGTCGGATGCGGTTATAATTTTATTTATGCGCGGTAATTTGTTTAAAAACCTTAAAACGTAAACAACGGATCGTAAATACTTATTCCAATTAGAAAATTTTAAGCTTAACGAGATAAATGGGTTTTCTTCCATGTCACTGACTCCAAGCGACACAGTCTTTTCTTCTGGTAAACTGATATGAGTTGATGCGAACCTTTGTACAGGCCATTCTTTACACGGCAAGGAAACCCACGAAGGCCCATGTAACCAAAGGTCACAATTTAAAATTTGTGAGGGTAACAGTCCACGCGAAATATGATCTGCAGGATTTTCCGAGCCGGCGATGTGGTAAAAGTTATCCGGTAATAAATAGGACTGTATTTGCGAAATACGGTTAGCAACAAAGGTGTTGAACTTATGCGGTGAAGAACACGCCCAACAGAGCGCAACTTCCGAATCTGAAAACGCATAAATGTTGTCGATCGGATGCCTCAATGACAACGAATCGTAAACGGTGCGTACTAACTTAGCGAGCCAAACCAAGGCACACAACTCAAGCCTGGCTAAAGTTATAACCGTTAATGGGGACACCCGAGATTTAGAACATAGGAGCGTTATAATTGGAGGATTATTTTCGTTAACAACATGCGAATAGATGACACACCCGTAAGCTTTTTCACTAGCGTCGGCGAAGGCTAGTAGCGACACATGGGATTTTTCATTTACGCCGATATGACGTGGAATCTGTAAATGTGAGATTAAAGGTAACTCTGATATATATCGCTGCCATGTATTGACAATATTAGTGGGTGGAGTCTCATCCCAGTTAAGTTTAAGAACCCACAAGGCTTTAATTAATAATTTGGCGTAAAGTATTACAGGACCGACAAGTCCTAAAACATCGTACAAGCGAGCGGTTGCGGAGAGGATAGCGCGTTTGGTACAAGTGACCGGTGGCGGCGAAACAAGAAAGGAAAACTTATCGGTAGCGGGATACCAACGAAGGCCTAAAATTTTTAAAATGTCATTATCATCAAATGATACCGAGTCTTGTTGACGATGTGATGCTGGTATATGCTGTAAAAGCTCCTTGCAGTTACTTGTCCACTTAACCAAATCGAATCCACCTCGGCGAAACATTTGGATAAGTTGAGTGGCGGTGTTGACTGCGTTGTTGACGCAAGGCGCGGAGGAAACTAGGTCATCCATATAAATATCCCTTTCCACTACAGAAGCAGCAAGGGGATAGGACTCCCTTTCGTCAGCGGCTAACTGGCGTAAAGTGCGAAGTGCGAGGAAAGGGGAAGAGCGTAATCCGAATGTGACGCGATTAAATTCATATGTTCGTATAGTTTCTTCTGTAGAAAACCGATATAAAATGCGTTGAAAAGCGCGATGGGATTTTTGGACTTCGATACACAAGTACATTTGCCTAACATCTGCAAAGAAAGCGATGCGATAAACTCTAACGTTTAATAAAATATTAAAAATGTCTGTAAATTTTGCCCGGTGTGCAAAATGTCATTCAAAGAAATATCGTTATCCGACTTAGCACTAGCGTCTAAAACGATGCGCAACTTCGTTGTACTTTTATCATTCCGTACGACAGGGTGATGCGGCAAATAAAAAGAAGGATGTATACAATCATTATCAGAAACAGCGGATAAAATACCCTTATTAATGTATTCCCGTATAACAACATTGTATTGATCGCGAAGATCGGGATATTTGTTAAAGCGTTTTTCCAAAAGTAAGAGGCGTTTTTTTGCATTCATTAAAGAGTCACCCAATATGTCGGGCCTTTTCTTAAATGGCAGGGCGACCACATACCGTCCGTCGTTTTGGCGGTAAGTAGTAGAAGTATAAATGTCTTCACATTCCTGCTATATTTTTTGCGGAAGTTCTTCAATTTTCCAAAATTTTTCCATTATATCATTAAGACAATTTTGATTTGAATTTGTATCGTAAGAACAGGAAACAAATGAACGCGGGGAATGATGTGATATAGCGACTTCAGCATCACCCATAATAATATATCCGAGTGATGTTTCTATGGCACTAGGCCATTGCGAATGAATTAAGTTTTCAGGCGACAAAAGTTTTATGTAGGTATTAACCCCCAATAAAATATCTATAGACCCAGGTTGATAAAACTGATCATCTGCTAAGCGTATTTTATCTAAATAGCGAATTTTTGAAACATCTACTATCGAATCTGGCAACTGACCCGTGATGATCGGAACAACTAATGGTTCAATATGATAAAATTTGTTATCATTAAAACGAGACGTGAACTGCAGTGAAGTGACTCCTAAAATCCTTTGGGACACACCACCGATCCCGTGTACTTCGGTAAAACGATTTTTATTCGAAACGGAAAGAAATAAGCGTTTACAACAATCCTTCGTAATATAGACGCTTTGGGATCCGGGGTCAACTAAACACCGAATAAAATATTCATTGTCGTATTTATCTACGACCTTTATTTTTGCAGTCCCCAATAAAGTAGTATAGCGCGGGAGAGTACTATAATCGCGAGAAATATTACATGAAGAGGTAAGTGTTTTTTCATTTTCCTCCGTATTCGAATTGTGAGTGACAGGAGAATTTACCTTATCGTTAACTGCGCGGTAATTAATCGAATGCGCGCTGCATGCATTAGCATTACGCGTCTGCACAACCTCTGAGTGTAACGTATTGCTACTACGAAAAGCAGTCTTAGAGCCATTCTGATTCGGGTCAGAATGAATTAAAGAATGGTGGCGCCGCGGGCAGTATATACACTTACGCTTCGATTTACAAAAGAAGTCGAGTGTTTATTACTTAAACAATTAATACAACAATTGTTTTGTTTAATAATATCGTAACGTTGTTGTGTATTTAATTTTAAAAAGCGTGGACAAACATACAAGTGTTCATGATCATTTGATTTACAAAAGATACATGAATGCGAAGGATCTGTATTAATAAATGTTTTACTAAATTTATTTGAAAGTGATTCGTTTCGATTATTATTGGATGTAGATAAAGTATGCGAATTATTAAATGTATGGCATATAGCCCTATTCTGTTCGTATAAAAATTGTACTAAAGAGGCGTAGTTTGGTATGCTAATTTTGCGACAAGACATTTCAAATGACTTAACAGTGTCATGATCTAATTTTCTAAGTGCAATATTTAAAAACAAAAAATCAGCTAAGTCCTCAATTTTTAATTGCTTTAGAGCATTAATTGAAGCATCAAATTTGTCCATAAATTTATTATAACCTCCTGTTGTGTTTGCGTTCACCTGTGTTAAATCCAATAGTTGATTAATATACGTAGATGCGAGTGTGCGTTCGTCATTATATCTTCTTATAAGCGCATTCCAAATAATGGAATAATTTTCTGCGGTAGGGGCTAACCCGGCACAAACTGATAACGCCCTGTCACTCAATTTGTTAACCAAATAATAAACACGTTCGGCATCAGTTAATTGTAAATTGTCGTGAATTAATGTCTTAAATTGTTGATAAAACATGGACCACTGGCGTATGTCTCCGTTAAATGACATTAATTCAATTGGCGGAAGTGAAGTTTTTAATTTAGTAGGAAATATATTTTCTAACGTAACAGTGGCAGGCGATGTGGATATTTTCGTAATTTGGCACTTAATACGATTATATAAATCTTCAAATGAGTTCCAAGCCTCGTAATCAACGTCTGCATTAGGGTTTAATTTTAAATGTTTAGTATTATAGTTATCTAGAACTTCTTGAAACTCACTACGTAATTGTTCTATATTCGAAGCGATGCTAAGAAATAAATTCTGCTCGTCCAAGGAATTAAATGCGCCCTTTGAGGTCTCGTAAATTTTTTGTAATCGTTCGTAAATATAATTACGTTTAGCGATAATAATTTTTAAACTAACTTCTTCATCCGAAACCAGTTTAGATTCTTTGCTTCTCGTCGTCATTTTCAACAAACAAATGCGGACTAAAATTATTGCGATAAGTGACGGTAGAATTAGTTAACTGGGGAACGAAGCAATCTCGCGTTACTAGAAAGATGGCGGTTAATCAACAAGAAAAATATCATTAATGGAATAATGAAGCGGTGTGGTATGCGTTACAAAGGTATTATAATGTATAAGGTATAATACGTGTTAAAGCGATGCGGGACAAATAAATATTGTAGTTAGTATAATTAGAACTACAATTTATTATGATTTAATAATATATACGTATATAATTTTTTGTAATATATAAAAAAAATGAATTTACATCTCCGGGCCTAAAGGTTAATTTAATCCCGGCCGAAGTGACCAAAAAATATATGGTGGATTTGGCGTTTGGCCTTCAACCACCAAACTGCTGGTTCAAACGTATTAAATAATGTTATGCGGTGCGGCTATTAATTTAAATAGAATAGTGGACTGTATATGAGCGCGGTGCGAGCGGTGAATGGAATTTAATTTATTCGTGATACTGCAAATCCCCTAAATTCGGAATATAGGAAGGACGTGAAAGAATGCATGTGCACCCACCTGGACTTCCGCTGATCTGCCTCGTGTCTCGATGGCTGCCGGCTGTCTTCACACTTATCAACTTCACAGATAATCACGAAATATAGCGTTATTGCAAATGTCTATACTTTTTACTATATGCTTGTATAATTCAATATCCAAATTACACAAGGGCGGGAGCGATGATGCGAGATATAAGCGGTGCGGTTGATTGCGTGTCTTCTCAACTTGTGTGAGCCCGTTAACACACGAATGCACATGCTGGGCATAAAGCGGTAGATAGGAAACCGGAAATGGGCTTTGCAGTAATCTTATTGGATAATAATTAACGAATCCCTTATAAGCGTTAAGCGATAGTGCAAAGTGGCGCGAACAAAGATATTGGGCCCAATGGGACAGCTTGCTGTTCAGGATGGAGTCCTAAATGGGGAAATGGACGAAGAGACAGCTGTCGTTTGCAAATGGTTGTCCCTAAAGCTAAAGTGCCGAATGTTCTACAGCTGTACCATAATGGTTGTTCAGGAGTCCATCTGGGAGTTAAACGAACTCTACTGAAGATCCGAGAATGATTTTACTGGGTCCATTCTCGTGATGATGTCGAGGATTGGTGTCACATATGTACAAGTTGTACGGCAGTGAAGGAACCTCAGACTCGTAGTAGAGGTGCATTGCAATTGTACAATGTTGGTGAACCATGGGAGAGGACAGCCAGAATTAAATATTAATTATTATATTCAAAAACTACTGGTCATATCTTGACCAAATTATCATATTATATGGGACACACATGAGAAGCATCAGCTTTCAAATGAAAAAGAATCATCAAAATCAGTTCACCTTAAAAAAAGTTCTGAGGTAACTTAAAAAAAATACTGTCAAATTGAGAACCTCCTCATTTTTTTGAATGATAAGAGGTTTTATGGCTTAAGAATCATTAAAATCCTTTGGAAAGAGGTGATTGTTAACTCTTCAATCCTAATAAAAATCCCATGCAGTTGCATGCCCCCGGCAAATCCCGAACGGTAGCATGCCCGTCCGCAGCACTTAAAACTATAAAAACTTATATTTAGAGACTAATTTTCTATGAAGAAAATAAAATTATTTCAATATATATTGAAATTATTTACGTTAAAAGATAAATTATATTCACACAAAAACTTTCATTACTCAGGACTAAGATAAAATGCCTCATTAGCAGTAAAAAGGTGTCTCAGGTTTTCTACACTAACCATACAAAATACTCTTCAGTCATTCTTCGGTCAGTCTTCGGTCCATCTTCAGTCAAGCTGACCCATTTTTGTTCCATATTAATAAATATCAAGATATACCTAAATCAGTAAACTGCATGTATAAAGTTGCAGAAAAAGCAAGTATCTAAAATTGCAAATGAATTTCAAGAATCAGGGAAATTGTTTTGTAAGATTTCTATTATCAATGCCATAATTTTAATTAAACAGTACATATATTTTATTAAGAAAATATTTTAAAGAAGTCCTACTTAATTAACTGTTATTATATTTTTTTGTCAGTTAATGATATTGAAGTGTACAAAACTACAATCAGCTTTAATTATTGTTTATTTTGAAATAAGCACTACTATAAGAATACAAATGGGTCGGCTTTAGTAATCTGCTGCACGATTTAAGTGATAATTTTAGCTTTAGTTGACAGGTAATGATGCTATTGATTACCATCTAGCTGCTTTTTATGCCGGAAATCTTTAGTTTTCGAGATATCGTTAATTTTAGTTTTGAAGTTATGTCCATTTAAAAATGATACGAAAACGTAATAACAACATAATTATTTGATCATTTTAGCTTTAGTTGATAGGCAATGACGCTATTAATTATCATCTAGCTGTTTTTTTTGCCGGAATCTTTAGTTTTCGAGATATCGTTAATTTTAGTTTTGAGGTTATGTCCATTTAAAAATGATACGAAAACGAAATAACAATATCATTATTACAAAGAGATAACAATATATGGGCAAAATAAAAATGTGGGCTCCTTCATGTGCAATAAAGGAAATTGCAGAGCCCGATCCAGGGTAGCTCCTAGCACCTAGTTTGAAAATATTAAAATGTCATTGCCACGGGTATTCTATCTGATGTACTGTTATGCGCATCGCTGGAGCTATGAAGATGCAATCCACGAAGACCCTGAAAAAGATATGGAGGGAGGCTGCTTGTCTATGGGGACTGTCTGCGATTGGTACAATTACTGCCGGAAGACAGTTGTCATTTACCAAATAGAGCAACAAGAGGCCATCGGCAAGATTGGTGGCCCAGGAAAAGTAGTCCAAATTGACGAAGCAAAATTTGGAAAATGGAAATATAATAAAGGTAATTTGATTTTCTTATATTACAGACTGAAACAATATATTTATTTAAAGTTTATTTTTAAACTCAAAATATCTTTTAATTAATACATTTGAATACCTTTTAAAGCCAAACTATCTGGAAGAAATCACTTTCAGAGTGGTAAGACAGCCTGTTGTACATATTCTACTATAAAATTTTGTACTTTTGTATTTGTTTTTTTTTTTGAATTTTGTACTGTTGGGTTTTGGTGTACAAAATAGAGTAAATAAATAAATGAATATCTTGAATATTTACTAACTTTAAATTGTTTATTATTGTTTATAGGAAGGCAGATTGAGGGCCACTGGATCCTCGGCCTCGTTGAGGATGGAAGTGAGGATTTAAGAATAGAGGTGTGCCCTGAAAACATCAGGTCAGCGGACGTACTAGTGCCCCTAATTAAAAACATGTGGTTGCGGGCACCACAGTCCATACCGACTTCTGGAGGGCTTATGATTGTTTGGGGGAACATGGGTACATTCACAAGAAGGTGAACCATTCCGATCCCGATAACCCATTTGTTGCCCCTGATGGCACTCATACACTCAAAGAATCGAATCGCAATGGCGGGTGGTTAAAAGATTTTTCAGTAAATACAATTATAACCACCCGGAAAACTTTTCAGATATTATTATAGAATATTTGTGGAGAAGGTCAGTGCAAAGAAAGAAAAAGGATCCTTTTATGGAACTAATTAAAGTAATCAACCATGTATATAAATAAATGTTTTTATAATATTATATTTGGACGTTTCTTTTGATCAAACCCTAGTGCCAGAAAGTATAAATCATAAAACCGAATCTGTCAACCCCAACTTCCACGTGGTCTTTCCACTCTTATCTCTAGAGTGTAAATGAAAATCTAGAAGCGCGGAGGGAATGCAGCCCTCGCCCGCTGTAGCTAAGCGCAGGCAGCGTACGAGCCGTAGCGGCTGAGGCTGGTCGCCAAAGGCGACCAAACAGCCGAAGCTGCGCAGGCGAGCTAGGTGCCTGTGCTTAGTTACGCAAGGGCGAAAGGGCTGCACTTCCTGCAGCGCTGGAGCAGAAGCAGAGACAAAATAGTGTTAATTCTCACCGTTTTTTCCCACCCTGAATACTCCCACATTCCCACCGGGACCCGAATGTGAGTTTTTCGTCGCCGGACGCCCTTTTTTTATTAAACGAAAGCGAATTTTCCTTAAATGTAACAAAACTTTAAAAATTCATAAAAAAAAGGGGGGGTTTCCGGCACTTTTTTCCTTTCAGGGGAAGGTTCCGCCAACTCTCCCCTCCCTCCCGCCACCCACTCGGAGACCATATATTCATTCAGCAGGTTACTAAAGAAAACCCGGCCTACATTCAGCGGTGGAATTTAATTGCTTGTAATGGCAAGTACATAAAACATTTTTGTAGATTGTTAAGGTTTTCACATTAAAACAAACACCACAAAGGTGATTTAATTTAAAAAAAAGTACTTAATTTCATGAAAGTACGAAATATTTTCTAAGATTAATAGTTGAAAAGAAATGAACATACACAATAGAATATTTCCGGACTATACTAACAAAATAAAATCTATTCCTCCATAAAAGTTTAAAAGAAACTTCAAATCGATTGTATGCTATGTGCAGTAGAGCCCTTAAAGTTATCTATTTTTATAAAAAAGTATTAGTAAAGTACTTGCTTTCTGTATCCTCTTTACTACAAGGATCCTCTTCATTTTTAAATAATTTTGCTGCCTCATTACATGCGTTTTTACGCTTTTGTTGACTTTGTAACACATTTTTTTGCACTTTGGCATCAATTCCTCTTATTCTAGACATTCCTTGATGAATGTTGTATCATGTTTTATTAGAAAAATAGTACTGTGGTTTATTTCATCTCCCAAAATAAACTTTAGTAGGCTTCAAAAAGTATCGCCACTATGCTTGTGGGCTAAACGAAAATAATCACAGAACACTATTACATACTTGAAAATAATTGAAGACTGAAAACGAAAATAATCAGTGTGAGAAAGAGAAACGTAAAAAATAAAACAGGTTAAAAATCATCATATGCTCATATGTCATTTGTCATTAGAGATGGGAAAAGCCGAGTGATGATTTATCAGAATAATCTTTGGAACAGATTGCTATTAGACTATTCGATTAAAACTTTCCCGTATAAATTAGTTTTATCCAGCCTTATCTAGAGAAACACAAATTATGGACTGCAGCTGAGCGTTCTTTATCCAGATATGATGTAAATAATACGGGATAAAAAGTTTTTTGAATTCCGGTTTGGGACAAAAAATAGTTGAGTTAAACTGTCAAGAAATTCTCAAAAGCAGTCCGGAAATAAGAAGTTGGCGGTGTTTCACCCCTGTGCCTCGGAAAGCTGTTGGTCCTCGGTCTGATTTCTCACTGGTCATGTCGGATTGCCATCCCATCGGATTATGAGAGTAAGGGAATAAATAGTGCACCTGAGCTTTATAACATAGTGAAAATGGCTAGTGACCGAAATTCGGTCTATAGGACACAAATAAAATAAAATATTTATATACAATTATGTATTTTAATAATTGTATGGCGACAATCACGTATGCAAGATGATGTTGTGACCAGGATTAAGAAAGGAATGCTTCGGTGGTTTGGTCATGTGGAAAGAATGAATGAGGAAAGAGTGACAAAGAAAATTTATGTTGCAGAAGTGAATGGCAGAGTCGGAAAGGGACGTCCTAGGCGAAAATTTGAAAACGGGCCAAATTATGAGTACCCTTAACCGACGAGCACGTATGCGTAGGTATATGGATGTGAAGGAGGCGAGAGAGGTGTGTCACGATCGTGACAAATGGAAGTCTGTAGTCTCTGCCTACCCCTCTGGGTGACAGGCGTGAGTGTTTATGTTTTTACAATCATGTACCTTTTTATTTTGTTTATGTATTGAACGTCGCACACGCTGACGCGATGTTCGTTCGGTTGCGGTCGGGAATGCTCGGCTACGTTCAGATTGCTTTCGTGACAGCCCGGGCGTCTCCATTTATCCCGGCAGTCTGCATTGAAACCTCTACTCTATAATTAAAACTAATGATGGTTAATATAGCGCATAGCGCCATATTATACCGCGCTATCTCTTCATAACGCATAGCGCATGCTATATAAGTAGTCGCCATGACGCTATGACGCTTTGGCGCTATTCATATTGTAACGCTCCCCCCCCCCTCTCTCTCTCAATATAAAAATTTTATAATATTAAAAATATCCCCTTTTCAATAACATTATATATATGAGACCAGGATTAATAAAATATGTTTTGATCTTCCTAAATGATCTTTCAAAAGGTTTATTAATAGGCCGTTTTTAATATTTTGGCGTGATAGACTTAGTTAGGACCCTTATTTACGTTGTGTTTGTTTAGTAACTTAGTTCTTTTAGGTGTCGTTTGGAAGAATGAATATTCACTAGAGCAATTGAAAGCTGTTGGTAGTGCCTTATAAGATAAGTGAACCCCGTTCACGAAGACAGGGCTCGAAAAAGGTTAAGAACATAAAACGTCTTTATTCCACTTGTATCAGGTTGACATTATTAATTTATTATTATTTATCCTTTTCCGCTTGGAAAAGGCTCACAATATATTTATACAAAAATACCCGATACAAGGGCTTCGCTCTCCTACATTTATTTAAAAAAATGTAGGGGAGGTACACGGCCCCACACACGCCGTGCACGGTGAGCGCCAACCATTTTGATGCACTCCCCCCGCAGGGAACGCTAATTCGGGAACTGGACCGTAGTCCACAGCAAAATAACTGGCGAACCAGTAAAAGAGGCTTGGCCCCTTGTTAGTGCGTAAGCACAAACATCGACCGAAGTCGCGCATGTCAATGCGTGTAAACGCCATACAGAATACGAACGAATCCAGCCACAGTGAATGTACGTCACACGGTTGAGGCAAATAGGCACACTGGCTGTAAACCCTCCGTGAGCGCCACCACCTGCCAGACCGCCGCTCCTGCAGACGTGATGTAAGTGTATGGCATCACCACCAATTGCATGATCAGCACGGCTACTAGCCGCAGAGCGTGTCATGAGACTACTGCTCACCTCAAGGGAATGGGGTCCCACGTTGTGCAGCTTTCGGCCGCAGCCTTGAGAGTCTCCTCAGATCCTCCCGCCAGCTACCACCCGCATGAGGTCGACACATATGCTCCACCAACCAATACAACGGCAGATATAGCCAAAAGGCAGTTATAAGATAAGAGTAATAATTCGCCATCAGAAAGGGTTTGTGTCACTGACGTTGAGTAAATGCATTTTCGATCATGTTTGTCTCACCCACCAACAAGTTGCCTTCAATCATTCAAAGGTGGGAAAGTTACAGAGAGATAATATTATGTTGTTATATAAAACATCGTGGAGGGCAGACAGTCTGCAGCCCCGCAATGAAGGGACCCGACTTGGGCAAAGCTACTTAGGTGTGAGTCAAACCAAGACGCAGAGAGCGCCATTGAGAATAGCGTCCCACCAAACAACCATCGCAGAGAAGTAATGCTGCAGAACGCAACAAGCATCAATACGACTATCGTCGGGCTTACACCATTCCAAGGTCCCCCATACATCCCAGCAGACATCACCACCCGTATACCTCCATCGACCAGAACCACAGAGAGCGTCGAATCAGGCGCAGCACACCCGTAGATCCATCACAAGACGCAATACCGCCAGTAGCAGTAAGCATCAATGCAACTATCATACGGATGGCGCCCCCTCACAACACACCCAACATGATCCCTATCGACTTTGGTAACAAAGTTGGTATTGTTGTTATATTAAAAATATCACCAACGTATCATAGTAGCACGCTACTAAGACGCCAATGAACAAAACACCACGTATCATAGCGCTAATGCACTAAGACATGAAGCTGAGTATGCCTGTTACACTTAAAAGTGCTACCAAACACACTCAACATCCCCATCCGAAAGATAGACGACGCTTCGCTATGCGCTACTACGCCGCCCACAAACGGTATGGGTGTGCGATGTCCACAGGAAAGCCGTATTGCTACAACAAACCCGCTTACCACCGGCACTAAGATGATATGTCTAGGACACATCGGTTAGCGAGTCCAAGTTTACCTCGGACCAATTGCTCGTGAAGCAGCACACACGCCACCATAATATTCCTTTTCAAGTCCCTAATAAGGACTAGTCATTTTGCTACAGTACTAGGAGCAGTCAGTCACCCGACCACCCCATACAATGCTTATGCATCAAGGAGACCTCCTATAATATTGCTTTTGTATCATAGACCTTACTTTCATAAGTCATGTATATATAGGATTCGAACCCACGACCCTACTATTGTAATGCATATTAATCATAGAGACCTTCTATAGTATTGCTTTTGAATCACAGACCTTACTTTCATAAATCATTCATATATAGGATTGGAACCCACGACCCTACTATTGTAATGCATATTAATCACAGAGACCTTCTATAGTATTGCTTTTGAATCATAGACCTTACTTTCATAAATCATTCATATATAGGATTCGAACCCACGACCCTACTATTGTAATGCATATTAATCACAGAGACCTTCTATAGTATTGCTTTTGAATCATAGACCTTACTTTCATAAGTCATTCATATATAGGGTTCGAACCCACGACCCTACTATTGTAATGCAAATTCATCATGGAGACCTTCTATAGTATTGCTTTTGTGTCATTGAGTTTAATATCATAAGTCCCTAATATAGGACTAGTCATTGTGCTACAGTACTTCAGGCAGTCAGGCTCCCGACCACCCCATATATATGTACAACTGCAGGTATGTATCTCCGGCACCTCATCCATACAAGACGTCTATACGTGAACACCTTCCATAACTTAGGAAAATTTTCTTTAATACATGAACTCCTTCAACAACTTAGAAAATTTCATCTATACGTGAACTCCTTCCACAACTTAGAAAAATTTCCTTTTATACACGAACACATCCCATGACTTAAACAATTTTTAACAAATTTTCTAATTATCTTATAAACGTTATTTAACTTAATTTTATAATATTTTTTGACTTGTATTTCTATTATTTATTTTATTTTAAATATTTTTACAAGTTTTTTATAATAAATTTACCTATTACGAGAAACAATAATTTTGCCTTTAATTTGCTATGTTATTGGGATAATGTCTGAAATATATTAACTTTATGTTTATTAATTTAACTTTATTGCTTAATATATATGTTTTAAAACTATTTTTGACGCCCCTTTATATTGAATTTAATTATTAATAATAATATTGAGCCGTCACAATATCAAGCGGCAATTATAGCCCGTTCACCGTAAGATGTCCCCTGCTGTGATGTTGGCACTATTGCTTGTCAATCTGTTGTCAGTTTGTGATTATAACGCTCGTTTTTGTGTTATTATTTAAAATTTTCTGAATTAATTATGCCGAAACCATTTAGAAGCAGTGCAAGAGAGGTTGTGTTGAAGGTGCGTGCCTTTTGTGAGAGAGAAAAGGCAAACCAAGCCCCGTTAATTCCACTCAATCAAGTGCGAACTCGCGTCGCCGCCACGACAGGTTAGTAAAATAGGGATGCCAGCTTCATGCAAAATGTCTTTAATATGGGTAATAATAAGAAATTTCTAACATTACGAATTAAAATAAAAAAGTACGTATCTCAGTTAATTTAATTTATTTTTTTATGATAATGTCTGTATTTGTATTTTATAAATATTTAATTTTATAAAATGATACAAATTTGGTGTCTATTTCAGGCATGTCGGAGAAAACCGTGAGCAGAATATCTAAAGAAGGTGAAGCTGCTGCCTCTACATCTCAAAAACTCAAGTCTCCTGGAAAACACCGTCAAAGACGTAAAACGGTGGATCTTGATGATTTCGATTTATGCGCAATAAGAAACAAAATCCATGAAATGTATACTGTAAGAAAAGTTGTTCCTACTATAAATAAATTACTTGTAGAATTAAAGAATGACATAAACTTTGGTGGAGGTCGAACGACTTTGTGGAAAATTTTAAAACAAATTAGATTTCAGTATAAAAAGTGTGGTTCGAAACGGAAAATTTTAATGGAAAGGCACGACATAGTTGCATGGATACGCAAGTACATCGTTACTATGAGGCAAAAACCAGCAGATGGTCGGCCAATAGTTTTCTTAGATGAAACATACATTCACGCATCGTATGCAGTGAAAAAATGTTGGCAAAAAGATGACGAGGACGGAGTACTAATAAGTGATTCTGTTGGAACGCGGTGGATAATTATTAATGCAGGTGGAGAAATAGGGTTTATTCCTAATGCTCAATTGATTTTTAAATCACAGAGTAAATCAGGGGACTACCATGACTACATGAACAGAACCAATTTTATAAAATGGCTTTCAGAGAAACTTATACCCAATTTGCCTCCGAACTCCTTAGTCGTGATTGATAACGCTCCCTATCATACCGTACAAGTAAATAAAGCACCTACTATGAATTACTCAAAACTTCAAATGCAAAATTGGATAACAAATAAGGGATTGTCTTATATACCAACAATGCTGAAAGCAGAACTTTATGAAATTATAAAAGAGCACAAAGAAGCGCCGATTTATGAGGCTGACCAATTATTGCTTTTTCATGGCCACAAAGTGGTTAGGTTGCCCCCTTACCACCGCGATTTAAATATTATATATAAATATATTCGATTTGTTTAAGTGGAGTCTTTTAAAGAGACGAGTAGCCAGCAATAATGTCGGCCAAGAAGCTGGGAATATCGCGAAGTTAACTGAAGAAGCTTTTTCATCTATAACCCCTCAGGATTGGCAAAAGCAGTGTGAACACGTAAAAAAATTAGAAGACAAGTTTTATGTACTTGATGGCTGTATGGATGATATTACTGATAAATTCATAATTGAATTAGGAAATGACAGCAGCACAGATTCGGATACGACAGATGATGATGACGACGTTTATGAGTGACAGTGATACGAGTATGTCTGGAATTGTTCATTTCGACGATAATTATTGTCGGAAAAAATAAATCAATAAATAATTTAAAAATTAAATTGTGTTATCATTCACAACCTTACTAGTCTTATAACTAACTGTATATTATTTAAATAAGCAAGTAAAACATATTAATCAAAGGCAGGGGACATCTTACGGTGAACGGGCTATAGTTCTAGCAGCAGCGCTGTTGGGAGTAAACGAGTGACGCAAATTTAATCTAGCAGCACGCTATTCATCGCGCGCGAACCTATTTAGCGTTAGACGTTATTTAGTTAATGTATACTGTATATTTGTACGGTGCAACACCGTGCATTCTCCAGCGTCAGCATTTTAGTAATTTGACACTATGCGCGACTGACCTCATTCATTAATATTTTATTTTTTAGTGTGTTTGTGTTTGCCTACGAATACGGTCGCGTGACTCAATCTTATATTTTTACCAAGTTTCGTGTATTGTGAAATCTCAATAAATCATTGTTTTTCTCAAGATCGTGTTTAAATCATTCATCATCAGATCAAGTAAAAGGTGTGTGGTATACCAAGACCATACATCTTTATAGTCCCTCGAGGAAACTGATCAGTGTTTTGTGGATCTCAAGTGCAGTGCGATCGGTTCGGTTGGCCTCCCACCAGCGGGTCTCACCAGCCGAATTGAGACGGCGCTCTACGTGTACTGAGTCTGCAAATATACTGAGAACCAGTAGTAACACCAAGCACAAAACCGAGAATATCAAGAAAACCACAAGCATAGCAAATTTGAAGCATTCATCAAGCAAACCAAGCAAGCGTTCACCAAGCAAACCAAGCAAGCATTCACCAAGCAAACCAAGCAAGCATTCACCAAGCAAACCAAGCAAGCATTCACCTAGCACACCAAGCCAACACTCTCCAAGCACACCAAGCATAAGCACATCAAGCAGAAGGATTTCACAAGCAAAGCACAAGCATATCAAGCAAGCGTATCAAGGTATTTTCAAAAACAAGCAAAACAAGTAAGTGATTTTTTACCAAGGTTATAACGTATCAACTCCTTCACCAAATAATGTCAAGCATGGAAAATCTCCTAGCAAATCAACAACAAATTATCGATGGCATTAATCAAATATTTGTAAATTTTAAGAAAGATAGTCAAGAACGAAAGACGCCCGACTATATTAATCGAAGATTGAATAATTTAGAAGGGTATTGGCAGGAATTCCTGAATAATCATGTTGAACTGTGCGCTTTTCCAGACAAGTCCCATGCTTATTTTACTAACAATACGTATGAAAAAACCAAGGCAAATTATGAGAATATAACAGCATTTGCAATTTCCAACAATGGCCATAAAATATATTTTTGCCAAAAACGTATAGCAATGACGCCGTAGCAGAGACGCAGTACCATATCAAGATTACGGCTGTGCTCAAACTGCCTAAACCATCACCAAGGAAAGTGTATTTCTAAGAATCGCTGCCGCGAATGCCAAGGTCAGCACAACACAATATTGCACGAAGCATTCGTAACATCTAAAAACATGAACCAACCAGCTCATCAAGAACGGTTAACCAGGGAAACTCATCAAGCAGCGCAGATGCTGTCCAGCAGAACCAGAACAGTGTGCACGTGTCACAGCAGCGCGACGTGCCAGAGATACTGCTCGCTACAGCTATTATTCAAGTTCAAGCTAACAATGGCTCTTACTACAAGCTCCGAGCACTTCTGGACCAAGGATCCAAGACCTCAATTATCACGGAGAAAGCAGCTCAACTTCTATCACTACCTAGAAGTCAGTGTAAAGGGGTCATAACGGGGATCGGCATAAAGGAAAACAATTGTAAAGGCGTGATCAAGTTAACAATCAAGTCCAATAATAGCGACTTCACACTTAATACCGAAGCTCTCATAATGAAAACTCTGATCGATAATTTACCAAACTACATCTTGGACAAGCCGTCATGGTCATTCCTAGAAAATATATTGTTAGCAGATCCAGAATTCTACAAAAGTCGGCGGGTAGATATACTTCTGGGAGCAGAAGTATACTCAAACATCATCTTAGACGGAATTTGCAGAGAAAACAATAACTCGCTAATCGCCCAACAAACGCGATTTGGTTGGATATTAATTGGAAGCGCTAATCAAGTTACTTTACAGTGCAATGTTTTGCTGAATAATATACAAAACATCCAACAGTTTTGGGAGATCGAGGACATTACTCAAGAGTCTACTCTCACGTCAGAAGATCAAGCATGCATCGATTTGTATAAATCAACAACCACAAGACGCGAGGATGGAAGATACCAAGTGAAACTTCCACTTAAGTCAAACATTGAACAAGACTTGGGCACATCGAAACAAAAAGCAATTGCGCAATTCAAACAATTGGAACGACGATTCACAAAACAAAATAATACCGCAGAACATTATAAAATATTTATTCAAGAATACTTATCATTGGGTCATATGAAACCGGCTACCGGTAACAAGAAACCGGACTTTTATACGCCGCACCATTGTGTCGAGCGCCCGGAGTCAACAACTACAAAAATCAGGGTTGTATTCAATGCCTCGGCAAAAACTTCGACAGGGTTGAGCCTTAATGATCTTATGCACAGGGGTCCAAATCTACAACAAGATCTCCAAAAATTAATTTTGGAGTGGCGTCAATACCAGTTTGCATACACAGCTGATATAGAAAAAATGTTTCGCCAAATTTGGCTGAAAGAAGAACACCAACAATACCAAAAAATAATATGGCGAGATGACCCAGAAGAACCATTGCAGGAATACCAACTCACTACAGTCACATATGTGCCATATGTGACTGTAGTGAGAGACACAAGGCTGTGCCATATTTGGCAATGATGACACTGAAGCAGTTGGCAGATGATGAAGAAAAATACTACACCAAGACTCAGGCAGCTTCAGTTTTACGGAATAGCCTGTATATGGATGATGTAATCCATGGCTGTCATTGCGCTGACCTTGAAAAAAGGTTGAAGGACGACCTCATCAAGCTATTAAAAGCAGGCGGCATTAATCTCAGGAAGTGGTCATCCAATATTCCAGAATTATGTGAAAATGTCAGTCAAGAAGGGAGTTTTGAGTTTACAGCTGCTGAATCTACAAAGACCTTAGGGTTGAGATGGAACCCTCAAGAAGATTCCTTCACTTTCCAACCCAAAATTCAAGCTCGTCAAACAAGCGACACCAAGAGAAGCTTATTATCTGACATATCAACCCTTTGGGACCCTCTGGGCTGGATTGACTACCAAGTTGAAGCTACTTTTCCAATCTACGTGGCTATCTAACATCGACTGGAATGATACTCTTCCCGATAACATCAATTTGGAGTGGCAAAAAATCAGGGACGATATTCATAACATCGAAAAAATTCAATTAAAAAGATGGCTCAATACAAACGAAACCGATGTTATTGAGTTGCATGGATTTTGCGACTCGTCAACAAAAGCGTACGCTTGCGTAATATACTGCAAAATAACTCGTGGAGACCAAAGTACAGTGGTTTTTTTCGCGGCAAAAACAAGGTTAGTGCCGGTCAGCAAAACTGTAAGTTGTAAGTAGTAAGTTGAATTATTCAAGTCTAGGTAAACTTACACACCAGTTACACACGTTACAAACACGAGTTATTTTGTATAATTATAATGCGGCGCAGTTTTGTTAGCAAAATTAATGTCCAAGGTAAAACAGAGTTTAGAAAATTACGAAATCAAGCAATACGGCTGGCCTGGCCCTCAGCAGGCGGGTTATGGGAAGCGGCCGTTAAAAGTCTAAAATATCACCTGAAACGCGTCATTGGTGAACGGAGACTGACTTACGAAGAGTTCACCACCATACTGTACCAACTAGAAGGCTGCTTAAATACAAGACCATTGTGCGCCATGAAAGAAGACCCAGACAACCTGGACTATTTGACGCCAGCACACTTCCTAGCAAGTGGACCTGTGTTGACGATATTTGATACAGAGCAAGATCTACGAACAAGATGGTACCTTTGTCAAAAAATGTATAACGACATATGGAAACGATGGCGTTCAGAGTACTTGACCCAACTAAATGTACGCAGTAAGTGGCAAAGGGAACAAAAAAAATATCAAGATCAACGACATCGTGCTCGTCCACGAAGACAACTTACCTCCAGGACGGTGGGCTATGGGGCGCGTCGTCGAACTTTATCCTGGTTCTGATGAGCAAGTGAGAGTGGTCACACTGAAAATCAAGAATGGCTACCTCAAAAGGCCGGTCGTGAAATTATCGCTACTACCTGTAAATCAAGAGTCAGATGGCAGCGATAATAACACAAACAAACCATCATCAATCAAGAACGATCAACAAACAAGAGCACCTCAATCGGTTAAGAAACCTCAAGTTCATTTCTCGTCGCTTGCGTTGGCTATGCTATTTTTCATGAGCATACTTACCACATCATCATGTTCTTTTCTTAACACACCTCTGAAGTCGAACCAAGGAATATATTTTGACAAAGTCTCTGACATGCAAGTAATTAGAGACGAATGGACCATGGTCTTCTATTATGACATGAGCCCCTACTGGCAAGGGATGAAGACCTTTGAACAATATTCCAATTACTTGCAAGAAACAGGCGATAAATTACAAGAAGCCCAATGTAACATTATACTGTGGCAACTACGTCATAGTTACTCCGAGTTCCAGCATTATAATACTATTTTGATGACACAACATTCCCGCACGCGCTCGCGCCGCCGCCGAGGACTGATCAACGGAGTCGGCAGTATCGCGAACTCATTATTTGGAATATTAGACGAGAATTTTGCTCAAACATACCAAAAAGACATAACGCTCATCCGTGATAATCAGCAGCATCTGGTAAACTTGTGGCGAAATCAAACCTCTATAGTCGAGGCGGAGTATAACTACTTAAAAGGAGTGAAGAAGCTATGAACAGGTAGCATAAGTTAATAAACAAACAGATGCTAAATATAGAAAGGGCCGTGAACATATTAAACTCAGAGGTTGTCAATATGTCTCAAGTGAATCAATTAACTTTGGCAGCCGTAGCTGCAAGCAATATGATACAGGAACTACGAAGCGTGCAAGAATCATTGCTAGACACGATCACAGATATTTATCACAGAACAGCTTAGAAATGAACTCGGTGTCATAGCAAGCCAAATATCGAAGGAGCTGGCCTTACCAATCGAAAACATACAAGCAAGCCTTCATAGTATTTATCAACTTTTAACAATAAAGGCCAGAATATGTGAAGATTACCTGCTGTTCGAGATAAAGGTGCCGCTCATCAGTAGAGATTCCTTCGAAATATTTCATCTTATTCCAGTAACGACCAAGATTAATAACAGCAAGATGGTTACCGCGATACCAATATTGGAATACGTGGCCATTAACCTAGCAAAGGATGCGTACATTGTGATGGATATAGATGAAATTTCATCAGGCAGTCAGCAAGCTAACTTGTATTTATGTCACTTAAAGAAACCAGTTTACCATCTCCCACAAGACGAGAAATTCTGTGACTTCGATAATATTAAACAGCAGTGTAAAACTGTTGTGGACTCCTGCAATTACAAATGGACTGAATTAAACAATATAAACATGTACTTATAGTTTTGTTGTGAGAGGTGTCAGTTACGAGTGATGTGCGCGGATCAGGTGACCGCGCCACAGCTGGAGCGCGCCGGCATCGTCAGCATTTCACACGGCTGCATTGTCAAGTCCGACCTATTTACGGTGCACGCTCGTAACCTTGACCGCAGCGTTATCAAGACGAGCCCAGACATCAAGGTTGAAGACTTCAGCCCGATAAACAATATCATCAACGCATCGATCCCGATGTCGTCTATGGTAGATGAAACCATAAATGACCGCCAAAAACAATTTTCGGATTTAGAAAAACAGCTAAAAGATTTGAAAGAGCAGGCGGTGTTGACAAGTGATGTATCATACCATGATGTGCATCATTATGCTCTCATCTACATTATGATCGGAGCAGCAATTATCGTGGGTGCTGGCCTGGCGTGGCGGCGAATGCGACAAACACGGTTAGCAAGAGCCAACTCTCCGGCAGTGCCCCCGGCGGAGGACCGCACCGCGGTTCGCCTCTCCTCCGTCCGAAACAGCATTTGTGAAGAAGAAACGACCAATCGTAGTGATCCTGTTACCAATAAACTAGACAGTGTTCGAATTGTAAACAGGTCTACGTCGCCCATAGCAACTCATACATCTTTTTTCAAGCAATCATGATCAGCATCCCGCCCTCATCTGGCGGCCCGGAGCATGTACGGTGCAACACCGTGCATTCTCCCGCGTCAGCATTTTAGTAATTTTACACTTTAATAATATGCGCGACTGACCTCATTCATTAATATTTTATTTTTTAGTGTGTTTGTGTTTGCCTACCAATACGGTCGCGTGACTCAATCTTATATTTTTACCAAGTTTCGTGTATTGTGAAATCGCAATAAATCATTGTTTTTCTCAAGATCGTGTTCAAATCATTCATCATTAGATCAAGTAAAAGGTGTGTGGTATACCAAGATCATAAAATATTTATAAGTGATCGAAGGACACAGTTGTCTGCTACAAAAGAAGCCTAACTAATGCTTTTAAATGTAAATTAAATATAGATACAAAAGTGTATATAATAGTGTTTGTAAACAGTTGATTTTTATAAATACAATCAATAACCTTTTAAATACACCTTTAATTGATTTATAATTTATATTAAGGTTAAAATAACGTTTATATCAATTATAATAAAAAAATGATTAATTTTATTTTGTTTTAAAAAGTACACGCCTTAAAAATATTTTTAGGATTATAGAAAGTTAGATAGTCGTAAGCCTGAAAGAGCGTTCATTGATTTTTCTTTACCACTTTATTTTATTTTAATCTAAAATACCACTTATTACAAAACAATGTTCTTATATAGCACGCGGTCTATCCATTGAACAACATGTAGCGTGCTCCGAGATATAGCGTGCTGCAAAACTTAACGCGCTTGCCGGCCTCCTACACACTTTTTTATAAATAGCGCGCCAGAAATTTCTAGTTTATAGTCTGTAGCGTGCTATTGATTTATAGTCGTTTTGAACAACTTTAATAGAAACGGCCTCAGCGTTGGACTTGGGCCGCCGGAGTAACGATTGTCTTTCAAATCACAAAAACCTATTTTTGGCTTGAATATCTTGAATTCTTTTGTACGTTTAATTACTTGTATTTAGTCTTAATTTCTCTTGTTTGTTTTGTTGCTATAATATCTGTATTGCAAACTGTCCTTGTGTAAAGAAAACATCATATTCTTGGAAGTATGAAGCCGCTTTCATTGCCCAGCCATTAACCTCCTACAACTGGTAACCCCGAGAAGAACATAGCGTACTAAGAACATCAAAAATGTGGCAATAGGTTAGCACGGACGCAACTAAAAGCAGCACTCGTGGCAGTGAAGCGGTACTTTGCCGAGTAGGTGTTAAGATGACGCCATTTTGGCCCGAGAAACCGACGCTTTGGTTTGCACAAGTTGGTTTGCCAATTTGCATTAGCGAATATTACATCGGATGTCACAAAATATTATCATGTTATATCGGTGTTAGATCCGAAAATTGCAGCGGAAGTCGAAGATCTAATAATTAGACCACGGCGAACGAGAAACACGACACACTGAAACGTGAGTTAATTGCCAGACTATCTGCTTCAAGGAGCGAGCAAATTAAGCAGTTGCTCATGATTGAGATCGCAAGCCGAGCCAGTTTTTGCGACATATTCGTAGTTTAGCTGGATCAGGGTTCCCAGATGAGTCCCTGCGTACCTTATGGTCAAACCGACCACAGAGCTTGCTACAAACTATAGTGGCTATGCAAGATAACCTTCCGCTGGACCAACTAGAACAATTAGCCGATAAAGTAGCTGAGGCCACGCCTCAAATGTCAGCACAATAAGTAGCTACCACATCCACTTCTTGATCGCCTCCAGCATTCGAAGACCTAAATCGGAAAATTGATGCGCTGACCATGAGGCTTGAAGAAATGTCGACACCAAGCAGACGTCGTGACTTGCCGAAAAGAAGGTCGAAATCGAGTCGAGAAGTCGAGAAGTCGTGCTCGCGCTGAGGGCCAGCGATACTGCTGGTACCACTTCAATTACGGCGATAAAGCAGCTAAGTGTATAAAACCTTGTGCTTATTCAAAAAACTAGTTGGGTGGTCGCTCTCTGCGACTGCTGATGAGTGTAAGTCGAACGCTAAGCGTTTGTTTGTTATTGACGCTAAAAGTAAAGTGCAGTTTTTTAATCGACACGGGATCTGACTTGTGTGTGGTATCCATTGAGCTTAGTGCGCATGCAACGTCGCAACAAAACTAATTACGAGCTTTTTGCTGCAAATAATACTGTAATTGCTACATATGGTTGGTTAAGTTTATGTTTAGATTTAGGTTTAGGGCGTGCATTTTCTTGGCGTTTTATAATAGCTGATGTGAGCAAGCCGATAATAGGTGTAGACTTTCTATTCTTCTATAACTTACTTGTTGACGTGCGTAATTCGCAATTAATTGATAATTGCACTTTGCTTACATCAGTTGCCTCGATTGCATTTACTTGTCCGTGCCCTCACATAAAGGTCATTTCAGGCAATACATCGTTCCATCGGATACTCCAAGAATATCCTGATATAATGCGGCCGGTCGGAGCTCTTTTGGAGCCGAAAATCAAGCACCATACGCAGCATTATATTAGAGCGACCCCAGGCTCACCTGTATGTTCGCGACCAAGGTGACTAGCACCTGACCGTCTTAAAATTGCAAACAGGAGTTTGAAGAAATGGTTCGTACGGGTATTGCGCGCAGGTCTGAGAGCTCATAGTCGTCACCCCTCCATTTAGTGGCTAAAAAGGCGAAGGTTGTCGACCCTGTCGGGATTACCGTGCACTCAATGCTCGCACGATACCAGATCGATACCCATTTAATTGTAAATTTTTTAGTAGTATGGACTTAGTTCGAGCGTACCATCAGATACCGGTTGCGATTGAGAATGTAGAGAAAACCGCCATTACGACACCCTTCGGACTATTTGAGTTCCCACTGATGAATTTTGGGTTTAGGAATGCTGCCCAAGCCTTTCAGCGTTTCGTGGACGAGGTCCTCAGGGGCCTCGAGTTCTGCTTTGCGTACATCGATGACGTATTAGTTGCTTCCGATAGTGAAATGGAGCACCAGGAACATTTAAGTGCGGTATTTTCGCGTTTTAGTGAATATGGTATTTTATTAAACACAAAAAAGTGCGTATTCGCCGTGCCGCAGGTGGAGTTTCTTGGCTACCTGGTTCATTCAGAAGGGACTAAACCGGTTGGTGACAAGATGAAGGCTATTCTTGACTTTCCCCTACCTAAAACTATTAGGGATCATAGGCGGTTTTTAGGAGCATTAAACTTTTATAGACGCTTTATAAAGTATGCTGCCAAGCTTCAGGCTGCTCTCCATGCACTACTTAGTGGTCCATCGGTGAAGAGCAACAGTAACATTAACTAGACTGCTAACCTAGATAGCGCCTTTAATGCTTGCAAAGCAAGCATTGCTAACGCCGCTCTTCTAGCTCATCCAGATTCGTCTGCTCCGTTGACCATAGTAACTGACGCATCCAACTCCGCTATTGGTTCAGTCTTGCAGCAGAAGGTCCAAGTCATTGGCAGCCGTTAGGATTCTTTTCGCATAAGCTTTCGCCAACACAAGTCAAATACACAACCCTCATCGACACACTCCCAATCTTTACAACTTTGTTAAGGAGAGACTTATGGACGATAAATCCAACACCTCCTTGGGACAGATGGTCGCCCTCCCGGTTATAGAACAAGTTGCCAGATTCGAGAATCACTCGGATAATCCTATAATATTCCAGCTTAACTTGTCTCTCTGTTCTTCCAGTTCCAGGATCTTCCCTTCAGTCCTCAGGATTCGTGCGTTATATGTTGCCAGGTCGAGGCGTTTTTTAGCACCCCCTGCCCCGCCGTTAGTCACAGTAGTAGTTAGTCACGTTAGTAGCCAGGAATAGCAGGGCCGCTAGGGACTAGGGGCCGTCTATTTGTGTTGTTGCTCATGGGGGGTGTTACAATAAAAGTCTTGCAAAAGTATGATGTCACATAAAATAATAAAATAAGTAATATGACATTATAATTTTTTTAAAGAATTACTTAATGTACATATATTTCAATAGTCATTTCGCATAAATTAACAATTTATGAATAAAGAGCATAGGTTTTATTTTTGAATATAATCCTTATGCTACATAGGGTACCATACATGAAGGTTTTAAACGAATTTTGACAATTTTTTGATGACAACAATCTATATATAGTTTGAAAAAACTCTCAAAGATCTTTCAATGAAAAACTTATGTTACTTTGGAAGTCAAGAAAAAGGGGCTCACTCATCAATTTATAATTGAACCGATGTATTCCTTTTGGATGAAATGAAAGCCTTAGAGCCAATGCTACTATTTAAACTAATAATCATCATCATCATCATCATTACAGCCTTTCACAAGTCCACTGCTGAACATAGGCCTCCCCCAAGTAATGCCACAAAGCACGGTCCTGAGCCACCTGCATCCATCGACTTCCTGCATTCCGATGATATTCCGGACGTCAGTCTGAGCGAGATTAGAATGGCTCTCCAGCACCTTAAAAACGGCAGGGCCCCAGGCGAGGATGGAATTACAGCGGAGCTTCTGAAAGCGGGTGGAACACCGGTACTTGAAGTCCTTCAGAAGCTTTTCAATTCCGTCCTCCACGGTGGCACTACTCCGGAGGCGTGGAGCAGAAGTACGGTGGTCTTGTTCTTCAAGAAAGGTGACAACGCCCTCTTGAAGAACTACAGACCGATATCCCTTCTCAGCCGCGTCTACGTGCTGTTTTCGAAAGTCATTACGAATCGTCTCGCACGCAGACTCGACGACTTCCAGCCTCCCGAACAAGCCGGTTTCCGAAAAGGCTTCAGTACCATAGACCACATATATACCCTGCGGCAGATTGTACAGAAGTCCGAAGAGTACAATCTGCCACTTTGCCTGGCGTATGTGGACTATGAGAAAGCCTTTGATTCCGTCGAAATTTGGGCGGTGCTACAGTCCCTTCAGCGGTGGCAAGTTGACTATCGGTATATCGAAGTGCTGAAGTGTTTGTACAGTAGGGCTACGATGACTATCCGAGTACAGAACCAGACTTCGAAACCTATCCAACTGCAGAGAGGTGTAAGACAAGGTGACGTTATATCCCCGAAACTCTTCACCGCTGCATTGGAAGACGTTTTCAAGCTACTGGACTGGAAAGGCTACGGTATTAACAACAATGGCGAGTACATCACTCACCTTCGATTTGCCGACGATATAGTCCTTATGGCAGAATCGCTGGAGGACCTAAGCACTATGCTCAATGACCTCAATGGTGTCTCCCAACGGATAGGTCTTAAGATGAACATGGACAAAACAAAGATCATATTTAATGTCCATGTCACACCTATGCCGGTAGTTGTTGGGAGCACTACGCTCGAAGTCGTTGACGAATACGTTTACCTGGGACAAATAGTCCGACTCGTTAAGTCCAACTTCGACAGAGAGGTCAATCGATGGATTCAACTCAGCTGGGCAGCGTTCGGGAAATTACGACACATCTTCTCGTCAGGTATACCTCAATCTCTGAAAACTAAAGTGTACAACCAGTGCGTGTTGCCAGTGATGACTTACGAATCTGAGACGTGGTCCTTCACTGCTGGCCGTATGAGGACGCTCAAGGTCGCTCAGCAAGCTATGGAGAGGGCTATGCTCGGAGTTTCTCTGCGTGATAGACTCAGAAATGAGGATATCCGCAGTAAAACCAGAGTGACCGACATAGCCCAACGGATTAGTAACCTGAAGTGGCAATGGGCCGGCCATATAGCTCGAAGAACCGATAACCGATGGGGAAGAAAGGTTCTCGAGTGGCAGCCTCGTACCGGTAGACGTAGTGTAGGGCAACCCCCCACTAGATGGAGTGACGACCTGGTAAGATATGCAGGAAACTAATAATGTAACTTATTAATAATGTAACTATTAATGTAACCTCTCATCCTTCTTATTAGTTTGTGCTCTCATCTCAGGGTGTGTTCCGATATACACTGTGAGCTATATACTGGTTACTGTTTAAGACCGAACGCAGTTCAGTATACTGTCATCCCCATTTTTCGACACTATTTTCAAATGAAAATGTTTATCATGTACACGTTTTCTGTTCAACAAGAAAATTATTATTTGCTTGTTATTGCTTTTAAAATTTAATGTCCGAATTTAAAGACATCAACTGAATCTAGGGATATTTCATCAGATAGCTAAAAATCTATGAAAATCTTTCTGATATAGTAAATGGAATATTGATAGGTTATTTTAAGGTTTAGTAAAAAGTAAAAAACATTTAGTAAATTTATTGTTTTAAATAAAAATTTATTTTTTAAATTGCCGTAGAAAATTAGTATGATAATAAAACTTCATTTCTTTTTATAAAACTATTAATTTTAATTAAAATTGAATAAATCCTAAACTAACCTCTTACATTAATTACAAATAGACATCGACTGTTCCTACTAAAAATTAAATTGTCAATTAATTGCTACGTAATAGGTCCCATGTTCTTTGCAAGTGTTCCTAAAGTTGTTGTTCCGTCGTCAAATTTAGTGGGAAATAACTCAAAGCTATTCGTTGTAACATGTCCCAGGCAAGCTCGATAAAATTTTACTGTGTAGGCCAATCCAAAACTTGAATATAGTAGTCTCGCAGAGCGGCCGACACCAGCCGCACCGTATGGGAAAGAGCATTATCGTGCATGAGTAAAAATTCCTGGCTCATTGTGTGGGACAATAATAGGCTCTACTACCTCCTCGTGGTACCCTTGTGCAGTCATGTTGCCTTGATTCCAAATGAGCTGAGTTCATCCGCCAAGACGAATTTCTGCCATATCACGATTGTCCCGCTTTGGTATGAGTAGTCCTCCTGAGGGTTCCGTAGACGGCTAACTCTCCCTAGAGTTCTCTAAACGTATGTTCTTCGTGAATCAGAATGAAACCCAAGCCGCGATTCATCGGTGAACGACACCAAAGTCCATTATTCGTCACTATGTGGTAAATACTCCTATGGCCATGAAAGCCGCCGACCGCGATTATCACGTGTCAATGCTGGAACACGTAGCGGTCTTCGAGCATGAAGATCAACTTCATGCAACCTCCTTCGCATGGTTTGGTTGCTTACCAGCAGCTGGTGGCCCTCCTGGAGCCTTCGTACTAGTTGCATCGCTGTGATATTAGATTGTGTTCTGGCAGTCATTTGGAGAAACCAATCCTGTCTCTGTATAGTAACACGAAATCTACCCGTGTGTCGTTCAGCCACATCCCCAGTACTGCAATTACGTGACCACTACCTTGATATCACGTTTTGGCTGGTGTGTAAGGCCTCCCTTTTCATTAATTAATATAATTTCATTAATTAATTTATTAAAATTATTCCACTGATATTAATTTCCTTAATTAATATCAGTAGAATAATTTTAATTTTCCTTGATGTAACGCATTACTAACAATTTTCCCCCGTATTTTGTTTTTGCTTTTGTTTTTTGAAGTGAAAACTTCTTTAGCAGCGTTGTACACTTTTTTGTAATGGGTAAAAAATGTTAAACTCGCGCCAGGACACGTGACCTGATCGAAAATGCGTAAGACGGACGGCGTAGGAGAGGAAGTATCCCCCTCTCTTTCTACGGCGCGGCGAAAATGTATGCCTGCGCGAATGTAATATGAATTGTTATGTTTGTGTACGATAGCGCAATAAATAAATATTGTATTCTACCACATAAATGATAGTACTTTTATACTGATAAATACTGACAATTCGTGCAAAATTATTCTCTAACCATTCCAAAATATCAAAAATGCACAACGTTAATATTCAAGTTTTCACTTCTGCCGGCACTCCCGGAGTGCAACCCGTCGTTTTTTATTTACATTTTTAATTTAAAAAAAAAAGAATAAAAGAGGGTTCAATCTGTATATAAACTTTTTATGGAAACTAAAAAAATTTAAATATAAAGTCGTAAATAATTTAGGATTAAGGTATCCCTAGATTCTGGTGATGTGTTTATTTCAATAACAATATCAATTAATAACAATAACAATCATTCGTGGAAGCTGTTAAATCTCTAGGTGCTGTTATGATTTTTGATCACCTGTTCAAAGTACTGAGAGCGTCTTACCTCGAAAGCTCCAGTGCTCACAGTACAAAAATAGCGACAATTACAGAGACAGTATCAAATGCGTTTGACAGTTTGCGACAGTATCTAAGGCGTAAACAGCATCAAATTCAAATTCAAATATTTTATTTTCAGTAACTTAGTCTCTTACAAATATTAGATGTGGGAACTCCCCTTTAGGCAAAACATCGCCTGTGGTGGGAAGAATCGCTCTTTTTACAAACAGTTACATAGAAAACTAAATTACAACTTATACACTAATGCCTATATCACACCTCCACTGCGAAACAACAACTGCGAAACCGCTGCGTGAGTTTCGCTGTGAGTGAAACCTAAAACTAGAACAGTTGAGAAATAACAATCGAAAGAAAATGTCGTCGATTTCGGAGTCAGAGGAGGAACTAATCTTACTGTGGTCAACTACTTTAAAAAGGCGTCGTACCTGGGTGCATGATATCAATAAAAAAGAAAGAAGTTGGGAGAAAATATATTATGTAGAGTTACAGTCACATGAAGACCGTTTTTATTCTTACTTCAGAATAACACCAGACAGTTTTGAAGAGTTACATAACCTTATAAAGCCTTGTATTACTAAACAAGATACAAGGTTTAGAGATGCTATTTCTAGCAAAGAAAGACTGAGATTAACTTTGAGGTAAGTACCTATATCAAAATTAAAGTTACAAAATTAAAATTTAAAAACAATTATAATGATGAAAATTGAGAAAAATATGTAGATGTACTCAAATCAGTAGGTTCGGCGGTATTACTGTCATTACTTATCAAGGAGTAGTTTCCCGGACTAACAAGAGCATGTATGTTTGTTGTATTACTGTCGTAAGAATCTTGATGTGCTGCCTTACAGTCACAGATGTGTTGCTTCCCCAGTGGGTCCCCGGAATAGCAGGAGCATGAATGGTCATATCATTTGAGTAGTTTGAAGTACGTGAAGATGTGTTTCTTTCAGCAGTCTCAAGATCATTAAGCTCAGCTTCCATCAATATTTTTGCGATATCGAATTTAACGTTTACTTGAGTCCGTTTGCTTAGTTTTTTAAAAGAATCTGCATAACCCAAAAATAATAAATCAATACCGTCACATTTAACCGTAACTTTCTCATAATTAGAGTTTTGTTTCCTTCTATTTTCTAAGTACTCAACCATTCTGTCTGTAGGATTCATGTTTATTCTTCGCTGTCGCCTGTATATTTGATGTGATGAGCCGGATTGTTGTGTATTTTCTGGTACGGTTGTCGCGTCGTAAGAAGTGGAGGGTGTAGGTTGATTGGCTGACTCCTCATGTGCCACCGAAGAATTTGTACGGCTTGTTTCTTCGTGTTGAGAAGATTCATTATCCAGAATAATGCTGCTCTCCGTTTGATTGGCGGTAGTAGATGATTCGAAAAATGACATTTGTTCAGCCCCGGCCCAATTCTGTAGTTTTTTTGTTGCTTGGCCACTAGAGCTGTGTTTTGATTGCTTGAATTTTCTGAAAGTATCTTTTAAATTTTTTCATTTTGCTTTTAAAGCTGGAACTGAAACAAAGAAGATAATTAATTAATTCAGGCGTTACTTTGCGTTATTTTGCGGCACTACTTTGTATGCTTCCGCCACCACTGGTGGAGGAAGCATACAAACCACAGTTGCTTGTTTGCCAACTATGTGGTATAAAAAAATAGATATATTCAGCAACAGTTTTCTTCCAACTTAATTTTTTTTGTTACAGGTTTCTGGCAACTGGAGACACCTACAAGACACTATCTTTTTCTTATCGTATGGGTAATTCAACAGTTTCGAAAATAATGACTGAAGTTTGTGAAGAATTGTGGAATACGTTACGACCACTTGTCCTTCCAATACCCACAGAGGAGAATTGGCTGAATATGGCAGTAGAGTTTTTTCAAAAATGGGGCTTACCTCATTGCCTTCGTAGCATAGATGGAAAATACATAACCATAAAGTGCCCTCCGTGTAGCGGGTCAATGTTTAATTGTTATAAAAGTAAATATTCAACTGTTTTAATGGCTGTGGTAGATGCCAATTATAAATTTATTTTGTAGATGTTGGATCATATGGGATAGATGCCGATAGTACTATATTTGAAGCAACATCTTTTGCTCGATTATTAAGGAGCGGCCAACCTAATATACCAAATTCACAATCATTACAAGGAGAAACAGATTCTTTGCCTTATATTATTTTAGGCGATGGTGGATTTAAACTTAAAACTTTTTTGATGAGACCTTTTGTAAGAGATGCAGCTTTGCAAGATAGAGATAAAAAGATATTTAATCAGTCGCTTAGTACAGCACGGGTAGTTGTGGAAAATGCATTCGGAATAATGGCACAAAAATTTAGGATATTCTTAAGACCCTTTGAAACAGATTTGAGAAATACCATAAAAATTGTGAAAGCAGCTTGTTGTTTACACAATTTTATACAGACAAAAGAGTCAACCGAACGTGTAAGCTCTGGTTTGGAAACATAACAGCTTGGAGCCTTTCTTCCACAAAACAGACTCAATGGAAACCGCACACGATCATCATTTGCGGCATGTGACATCAGAGACAAATTTGTTCGATACTTTGCACAACGCAAAACAGATAATTGATACGTATACCTTGTAAATAATAAATAATTATACTTACCTTCTTCGTTTAACTCTCTCTGGATATCCCTCCATGCTTGTAGTTTTTTTGTGTTGTTTTTGTAGTCAGGGTAATTTAGTAAGTACAAAACAGGTCTATTTCTCACTGCTTGTATAAGTTTTTCAGTAAATTCCAAATCCATTGTTCCTATTTCGCTCATAAAAATTGTCGATTGCTACAGACGCGCCCGAGTTACACGCGGAACCGCTCCAAAATGGCGGACAACGGGCGGAGATGTAGACGGCACCTGAGCAAATGAGCGAAATCATGTTAGAAAGAGACAACATCATAGTCAGTTTTGTACGTTAGAGCAGGGAATTTCGTTATTGTTTCGCCGCCAAAGAACTCACAACTCGCCCTTTGAGTTTCGCAGCGGAGGTGAGGTGTGCTACAGGCGTAAAACAAGCAAGTTTACATGTAATTAATATATATATATATATATATATATATATATATATATATATATATATATATATATATATATATATATATATATATATATATTTTTTGTTGTTTCCTTCTGCTCACGTGTGTGTGTGTGTGTGTGTGTGTGCGTGCGTGCGTGCGTGCTTGTTTGTGTGTGCGTGTGCGTGTGTGTGTGCGTGTGTGTGCGTGCGTGTGCGTGCGTGTGTGTGAGTGCGTGCGCGCGTGTGTGTTTGTGTGTGTGTGTGTGTGTGTGTATGTGTGTGTTTGAGTTTAGTTGAGCGTAAGTGTTGTGTTATTTAACTAATATTTCTTATTTAATATTTTAAAATTTTCAAATACTCGCCATAAGTGATAGTATTGCCGATAACTGGAACCTGTATGCGCTATAAGACCTATGGGTACCTACACGTAATAAAGATATGTTAGTTTTTAAGCATCAGTTCTGTCTCAGTGTAACTTATTGATTTTAGCCGTTCCAATACCGTTTTCTTACAATTTTTTTTATTAAGGGGAAAATATGTTAAAATACTTATTTATTTTATTGTAAATTGAGGCAGACTGCATAGAGTACTGCCGTCTTGCAAAGTCAGATTTCACTGTGGGAACTAAAGCAACTTTATACTTTCTTCTCTTGGTGAGCAATTTAGCATCAAAGGGAAGAGATTTGTGCATTCTAAGAATAATGTCTAATATGTATAGTTTCCTAACTGATAGAAGATTAGCTTCCCGATAAAGATCTTCTGTGGGGTATCTATATGGTTTTAGAAGCATTTCTTTTATCAGCAACCTTTGAGCTCGTTCCAGACATAGTAGAGCAGTTTTAGCAGCTGAATCCCACACTGATATGCAGTATACCAGTATGGATTGTGCTAGTGCAACATATTGCTACGCGCTCCAGTCGACACAACTAGCGCCATCTAGTGTCAGGAACGAGAGCGAGGGGAGCGTTGCAGTTTATGACATCACAGATCTTTCGACCGACAGCGCCACCCGAAGAACTAAGTTTCTAGAGAATCTATACTCGAACTCTCGGTACCTTACGCGTGTTTACGTGAATGTTCGGGACGCTTCTTTGCTAATTTAAATAAATAGGTGGCGCAAGATGCGATCGAGACAGAGTTGAACTCAGCGACACAAGCGACGCTTCGGAGCGGAATTAAGTGAATTAGTGTGTTTAATTATTAGTGTTTTAACTTTAATTTGTGTAAAGTAAATTAAAGTGTTAATTTAGGTAATTTTTATTGTCACGAACCTCAAGCTCGTAACAATTGGTGTCAGAAGTGGGATAAAATAATGCCGATTTTACCTAAGGAGGAAACGGAGGGTGTCCGTACGCGAAGTCAACGCCAGCAGGAGACGGACCAGAGGAGATTTGGTGGTGCAACGCCGCAGATGTCTGAGGGCCAGCCGCCGGCCACGGAAGCCGGTCCGTTAGCAGCTTCTACGTCTGTGGCACCTGACTTAGGTGCTCTGATGGTGATGCTGCAGGAGCAGGCCCGCCGACAGGAGGAGCAGGCTCGCTGACAGGAGGAGCAGGCTCGCCGACAGGAGGAGCAGGCTCGCCGACAGGAGGAACAGGCCCGTCAGTTGGAAGAGCAGCTGCGGGGCGGACAAGAGGAACAGGCCCGTCGGTTGGAAGAGCAGATGCTCCTCATGAAGGATCTTCACGCTACCTTCGGGAAGGAGATAAAGGAGGTGAAGGATAGGGTTGCTCTGCATGACAACCACCTGTCGGAAGCTGAAACCCAAATCGCGAAAGCTGAAAACCGAATCGAGAAAGCTGAAACCCGAATCGACCAAGTAAACTATCGGGTTGACAACGTAATGGCTGACATGAAGAAATCACTGGACGAACTCAAACTTGGAGATGGAGCTACAGCTCCCGTAGTAGCTACAACACCTTCGCTACGTGGGTTCAAGGTGCCACCGTTCGACGGTACCTCTTCCTGGTCAGCCTACAAAATCCAGTTCGAGGCTGTTATGAAGGCGAACGGCTGGAATAAAAGTCAGGCCATGACTGCTCTCACACTAGGCCTGCGCGACCGGGCCTTAACAGTTCTGGAAGCTCTCGGTGAGGAAGTGACTTATGAGCAGCTTCTTGAGGCCTTGGAGGCGAGATATGGTGACGCTCACCTGGAACACGTCTCTCGCGCGCAGCTTAAAGATCGCGTGCAACGCAGCAATGAAAACCTGCAGCAGTGGGCCCTTGAGGTGGAGAAGATGGTTCGAAAAGCATACCGGTCTGTACCTGCGCTTATTGAAGGGAACCTGGTGCAGACATTCATCGACGGCATCCGCGACCTGGAAATCAGAGCTGCTGTGAGGCTCGGGCACCACGAGACGCTTAAGGACGCCTTGGCCCATGCACTGGAAGTGGAAGCCGTGCGGCTTGATCACCGTTCCCATCGCGTCAGGGAGGTTGCAGCAGCTACAGTTCGCGACCGCAACAAAGGATACAGCCCTAGGTGCTATGGCTGTGGGGAAAAGGGCCATCTTCCATCCAGCTGCCCTAAGCGAACCGTGGAAAGGAGAGTTGATCGATCTCGAGAGGGTAGTGCAGCTAAAGGCACTGCCTGGCGGCGACAGGATCATCGTTCACCTCACGCTAGGGAGGTTACAGCAGTTACGGTTCGCGACCACAATAAAAGATACAGCCCTAGGGGCTATGGCTGTGGGGAAAGGGGCCATCTTCGGTCCAGCTGCCATAAGCACACCCTAGGAAGGGAAGGTGAACGGTCTCAGAAAGGAAGTGCAGCTAACAACACCGCCCAGCAGCAGCAGGAATACGACTTTTCTATCAGACACTGCAGCGGGAAATCTCACGGCAACGCAGATGCATTGTCAAGAAGACCTTTTCCTGAAGATTGCAACCATTGTGGTAGGCAAGAGAGTAAGGAAGTGGTATCCGTGAGGATGCTCAGGACAGACTACCTCAGCAACGGGTGGAGGGACAGCCTACGACATGCACAGCAGGAAGATCCGGACATCAAGCCGATTCTGGGATGGATGAAGGCCCGTGCTACCAAGCCTAAGTGGAGGGACGTCTCAGCGATGAGTTCAACCACGAAAAGCTATTGGGCCCAATGGGACAGCTTGCTGCTTCAGGATGGAGTCCTGTGCCGTAAATGGGACAATGGTCGAGGAGACAGCTGTCGTTTACAAATGGTTGTCCCTAAAGCTAAAGTGCCGAATGTTCTACAGCTGTGCCATAATGGTCGTTCAAGAGTCCATCTGGGAGGTAAACGAACTCTACTGAAGGTCCGAGAACGGTTTTACTGGGTCCATTATCGTGACGATGTCGAGGATTGGTGTCGTACACGTACAAGTTGTGCGGCTGTGAGGGGACCTCAGGCACGGAGTAGAGGAGCGTCGAAATTGTACAATGTTGGTGCACCACGGGATAGGACATCCCTTGACATTGCGGAGCCGTTACAGAAAGGCGTAAGAGGGACTCCTAAGATCGTCCAAGTGGATCGCTTGGCGCGTTATCATGGGACCGATAATGCTCGGGACGAGCATGTCTTAGGAGGGGGCAGTGCTACGCGCTCCAGTCGACACAACTAGCGCCATCTAGTGTCAGGAACGAGAGCGAGGGGAGCGTTGCAGTTTATGACATCACAGATCTTTCGACCGACAGCGCCACCCGAAGAACTAAGTTTCTAGAGAATCTATACTCGAACTCTCGGTTCCTTACGCGTGTTTACGTGAATGTTCGGGACGCTTCTTTGCTAATTTAAATAAATAGGTGACGCAAGATGCGATCGAGACAGAGTTGAACTCAGCGACACAAGCGACGCTTCGGAGCGGAATTAAGTGAATTAGTGTGTTTAATTATTATTGTTTTAACTTTAATTTGTGTAAAGTAAATTAAAGTGTTAATTTAGGTAATTTTATCGGCAATTTTTATTGTCACGAACCTCAAGCTCGTAACAATATGTTTGAGTAAGTAACTCTTTACTCGCAATGTGACGTAAAGTTTTAAAAGTCCAGATCAGCTCACTCTTTTCATGGTCAATTCTACATGCAGGTGCCAAGAAAGACGCTGATCGACGAGAACCCTTAAGTATTTAATATAAGCGACTTTATCTATTATATTACACGAGCAGTCATTATCAGACGGGTCACCACACTTGTGAATTTTTACATTAAAGTTTGAAGGGGGTTGAGTTGTGATGTTTTTACTGAAACAAATATATTGAGTCTTAGCAGCATTTAAAGTCAGAAGGCTTTTGTCGAACCCGGATGCTATCTTTGCCAGGGCATTTTCTGCCGATATTGTAACTTCACACCAGGATTTGCCAGAGAACACGATAGCTGTATCATCTGCGTAAGAAAATACAGTACAATTTGATAGTTTTAGAAGACAGAGATTATTTATATACACCAGGAAAAGCGTTGGTCCCAGCACACTCCCCTGTGGGACACCAAATGTTAAAGTGGTTTCCTGGCTAGTGTGATTGCCTATTCGAACACGTTGCTTTCGGTTAGTAAGATAATCTTTGAATAATTTGTGAGGAGTACCTCTCACCCCTACTTCCTCTAGTCTATTTAACAGGATGGGCACGGACACCGTGTCAAATGCCTTCTTAAGATCGAGCAATACTCCCAGACACTTGTTTCCAGAATCCACTTCTTTTACTACTAGAGTTGTAAGAGCCTGAATAGCATTTTCAGTCGATAAGCCTCGTTGAAAACCAAATTGATTTTTTGCTAGATTAATTTTTCTAGAAGCTTAGACACTGATGAGAGAACGGAGATCGGTCGGTAGTTACAGGGGTCACTTTTACTGCCATCCTTATTTATAGGTGTTATTAAAGCCTGCTTGAGTACTGTTGGAAAAATTCCCTGTTCGAAACACAAATTGGTCATATGGGAAATAATTGGCGTAATTTCATTTAGAGCGAGTCTTAGAAAAGAGGTAGGGATATTATCCCATCCCGGTGAGCTACTTAATTTCATAGACTTAACAACTTCACATATTTCAGCACAATCAGTATCATATAAGACGAATGATAAAACCTGTTTTATGCTTGTGTTATGATTCACTGACGGAGAATCTGGAGTTATAATTTTTTCTGCTAGCTCTTTGCCAATATTTGTAAAATAGGTGTTAGTGATATCTACCGATGCTTGTGGAGACGAATCTGCATGCAGGAGTTCAAGGTTATGGGTTTTGGGGGACTTACGTAGGGTTATTCCGTTTATAGTATCCCATAACTTTTTAGGGTTCTTTTGAGCTTTGGTCAGCTGGTCTCGATTATAGTTCCTTTTCAACTTTTTTAAAATACAGCTGCAGTAGTTACGGTACCTTTTATATATTATTTTTAAAGTTTCATTATATGGGTCAAGTTTTAGCCTTCTTTGCATGTCATTTCTGCTTCTGATGCAGCGTAGCATACCTGGAGTAACCCAAGGTTTTAAGATCCTTTTGTTTGCTGAGGTGAAAGTAATAGTCGTATTTAATTTTAAGCACTGTTGAAGTTTTTTATTAAAAGTTCAGTTATAACATTAAGGTCACTGTATTCGAATAGATCAGGTAATTTAGTTGTTTTTAATAGGTCTAGGGCTTTGTCATAATTGATTTTAGTTATAGTTTTGTTATTTATTATTAGTTTATCTGGGCAGGATATTTTTAGAAAGATCATACTGTGATCAGTGACAGTGGCATCGAGTACAGCAATAGTGACATTTTGATGTGCGTGATTGAGTTTTAGTATGAAATGATCGAGACAATTAGGTCCTCTCGTTGGAATAGAGTGACCTGGAAGGAAGCCCTGTGAAGCTAACATATCCAGATAATTGTGTCTATTACTGCGTTCGTAGGGTTGTTCGTCATGTCTATAGATAAGATTTATATTTATGTCTCCGGTAACGATGACATTTTTAGTTCCTTTAATAAGTTCCAGGTGAGTACATAATTTTTATACGTGGTAGAGCCATGCTGCAGTTATATTAGTAGTATAGTTGTAGCACGAATGGGTCGGCTCGACCGGGGAAGGACCACGCTCTCACAGAATACCAGCGTGAAATAGTAGCTTAATGCTGCTGTATTTCGTATGGTGAGTGTAGAGAACCGGAGACCCTTTTTACTGGAAACGAGGCATTCCATCTTAGCCCTCACGGGTGACAACGCATCTGCATTTTGATTCATAATCGAGGATAGATGTATATGTCTATGGGCCACAGCAACCACTTACCATCAGGTGGACTGTGTGCTCGTTTGTCACCCTATCCTATTAAAAAAAATGAGTCAATGAATTGCTCGGCTTTACGATTACAGGGTGAGCGATAAATACCAAGAACTGTAAATTGAGGTAAAGATATCTGCAAGCAAGACGCATGTTTTAAATAAACCTCGGATCTTCAATGTTGGCTGCCAGAGTGGTTTTGACGTAGGCTACTACTCCATCAGATTGATTTAGATGTTTAGATGTTTGAAAAGAATAATACCCTGTTATCTGAGGGATGTGTTTTTCAGAGTTCAATTTGCATTCACTAAGGATGATAAGGTCAGAGTTGAGGTCAAGGATGGATACGTTTGCTTGAAAGTCATCAAAATTGGCATATATACTTCAATATTTTGAGATACTACCGTAAAATCTGTATTTTGTACTGTGATGATATTCTTAAGATCCCCAATTTTACATTCAAAGTTAAAAAAACGTTCCAGAGTCATCTATTGCGTTAATGTTATTGAGAACGTGAATCATGTTTTGTTTTAAAAACCCTTAGTTCGTTAGCAGAATGGGGTAAAATATTGAAATTAACAGTATTATGTGGTACAGGTTTCAGAATTGTATATGATCTGAGACATTGTGTGTAAAGGCGTGTAGTAAGGTTTTTGACATTGTGTGTATTTTTTTGTTTTTAAAAGTGTATGTTTGTGAACGTGTAATGGTTGAGATCTTTAAAGTTACTGTGTAGGAAATAAGTATATTTATTTAGCGTGAATGGTATTTGTGTGTGAGCAGTTACTAAAATAAAACAACTTACATAGCATGAAAACGGTAATAGGCAGATGATTTTTAACTCCAGTCATTTCAACTTAGCATCTTCAGTAGATAGCTCCTGTCTAAAACCAAACTGGGATTCAGACCATTCAGAGGATATTAAATGTTTTAAAGTAATTTATTAAACGTTTATTTATTATTTTTGAAGTGAAAATTTCTTTAGCATCGTTGTGATTAGAAACTCAATGAAACGTAAAAGCGACAGTAAAAAGAGACAGACACATAAATTCATAAGATTCAATGTAAGAGAAAATGAGATAGGATGCATTATAGCTCAATGCTCGCGAGAAAAAAGTCGTAAACGCCGCCGAAACGGCGTCGCTTACGCGTTTTGTTCAACAAGGTACGAAGGTGTCGTGTGCCTTTGGAATAAACAAGCAGCCGGGCTAGCATGGGTAGGAGACAAAAATTTTATCTCCTAATTCTATCCACAGACAAGAGATAAAATTATCTTATCCCTATGCCAGAGTTTTATCCACCTTGCGAGCAAGGGCATATGTTGGATATAATATCCACAGTATATAAAATAGGAAATAAACTTATCCCGTATCCCCGCACGTACAAGGAAGCAAAGCGATACGCCACGAAACTGTGATGCTCTCGCAGTTAAAAGTTCGAAAAATGGTAAAAAGTTAACGGATTTAAGTGTTCTTGGTGTCAAAATTGTTTTAGCCGCAAAACAGTTTTTAGTGATTCTTCGCGTGAAAATCGTTTTTTCTCATATTGCAAAACAGTGAATCGCGTGTGTCGTTCTATTAATCACCACAACCTACTATTTTTTAGTGATTTTTATGCGCCACCTGGGGACACATCATCTTCCAAAAATTTAGAATTTTTGGATAAAGAACACCTGAGTTATTAAAGTGAAACCGAAAACTACGGGGTAGGTGATTTCGCGAACCAGAAGTCTGCGGCTGGAGTTGAAGGTGGCGCCTCGAAAAGCTCTTTCCGAAAATACATGCATCATCAGCCGGAAGTGAATATCCTCGGAATAACCACACTTTTGCAGTTGGTGTCCTACATCTTGTAAGTTTGGACTCTAATAACTTTTATTTTTGAGTGACGACACCTTCATTGTTTTTGTATATAGAGGACAAACTCATGCCTGATTGCTGTTTTTTAATAGTGAATTTTTTTGTAAAACATCCATTTTCGCCATTCCTATCCTAACTTCCTATCATATCATATTCTATCCTATCATAAATTTGTTTTGCGTGTAGTGGCGTAGTGGCTAGCTAAACCGCAAGCGTTTTTTACAGTTAGTTTTTAATAGTTAGGAGTACATTCATTTATATCCATTTTACATTTATTTTCTTTTCTTAAATTTTTTGCGTGCCCAACCTATTTTTATTCTATATTTGTTATAACATCTCTGCACGTTGTTAATTTTACATATTAGTATAGCTATATTGAGACTCAATAGCTCAATTTTTAAGAGGTGACTACAATCTGAAAGGTTTAACCGGGGTGACAATAGTCTCATGGGACCACCTGTAAGACTATTGTGGCACATAAGCATTACACAGTTATTTCTGGGGGAAAGGAGAATATTAGATGAATATAATACTACTATTCTTTATGTAGAAAATACTAGATTATTAAGTTTTTTTTAAAAACTCTATAATTTGTTTGTTATTACCAGTTGAACTATTATTATAGACCACCCTTTACTTGTACTAAACCCCAGTATGGAATGGTAGGTGAAATGCATATATCAACATGGGTGCAGTCAATAGCCCTAAGAATATCTGGCAGACCATGCTCTGCTAGGTATCCTCTAGGAAATCAATCTACTCGTCGTAAAATTTAGTGGCTGTCCCGTACTTTTAAAAGTAGATTACAATGTCGAAGACTTCTTTAAATATTTTAAACATTTTTTATAGGATAGAGTGACAAACGAGCACACAGTCTACCTGATGGTAAGTGGATGCTGTGGCCCATAGACATCTACATCTGTCCTTGATTACGAATCAAAATGCAGATGCATTGTCTCGTTTCTAGTAAAATGGGCCTCCGGTTCTCTACACTCACCATACGAAACACAGCAGCATTAAGCTACTATTTTAGGCTGGTATTCTGTTAGAGCGTGGTCGTACCCCGGTCGAGCCGACCCATTCGTGTTACAACTAAACTACTAACATAACTGCAGCATGGCTCTACCACGTATAAAAAAAAACATGGTCGGATTAAAATATGTCGTTTAAATAAAATAGGTAATAAAATAAATGAGTCCAAGTAATATTAGTTTGAATAAAAAAGAACCATCAAAACCGGTAGTAGGTAGTTTCGGGTGTTTCCCATCTGTATGGTTCACTTTTCATAATCTATGATTTTCATATAGAAATGACAGCCAAGTGGCAGCAGCAGTAAGCGGTAAAAAAATTAACAAATACAATTCACCATATTGAAAAAAAGCATTTATTAAAAATTCATGATTTCTTAAATTCAGGCCATCTAGCGTCTATTTTACGTACCACCTTGGGGGTCCATCAGTTCTTCAATAAAATGACTACCTATACAATGAAGTAGTTAAGCGCTATTATAATTTCACTCGAAATAAAACATAATAGCTATGGGTCTAATATATATACAGGTTATTTTTGTAACGCTCCCGAAAACGAAGACAGACGATAGTATTAAGGATACATTTGATGATGAGACTCAAATAAAATCGATCCCGATGCAAAACTAATCATTTTTTTTACTACGTTTAATTAGCTTTATTCACGCTCTATCGTACAGCTAAATGAAGCAATAATTTCATAAAAAATCATGAAAATATCTAAACATAAAACCAGCAATGTAACTTCAATACCAGAAATCAGCTGATAAAGTCAATAAACGCGCGACGCCGAACGCCGACACGCAACCCACATCGTACCAGTACCTAATAATTTACAACACTTGTCTAAATGCCTAACTTATCTACTTAATCTACTGTTTTGCCACTGTGCTAGTCTCCACCCACTTTAATTCGAATTCACAGGTTAAATAAATCAAATACCTGGTTCAATTCCCCACTAATGAAAATTTTACTTATATGAAATTTAAATAAGGATATTCATGCTTGTTTATACATCGTGTTACCTACACTACATACCACTGTTTATTATTTTGATAAATTCAGTTACGTATAATATTCACATTAGTTCAAAACTAAATTATTAAAAAAATAGGTATTAAACAGCTTACCGATTTAAATCCTTCGTGGCCTTATGACATGCGGCTCAAATTGTGCCTCATACATTTCGAGGCAGATTAGGGCTCGGTGTTGCGTCTCCTCATGCAGGCAGGACATCATCGTGGAGTATTCGACACAGGCCACACGTAATTTGTCAAAAAATATCAACGATCCTTTGGCGCATTTCGTCAGCACTATCACACTCACGATTAAAACCCTTTCAGAAAGATGTCTATCGTGGGGGGTGAGATCAGGAGAGCGAGGTGTCCAAGCGTGTGGTCTTAGTGTGCCGATCCAGCGATCATGAAATAGCTCGGTGAGGTGCTCAAAGACGAACCTCACGACATGTGGAGGTGCACCATCATGCTGGAACCATGTGCGGCGATATTCAACTAACGATAGGTCGTCCAAAATGTCAATCAGCTGTTCATATATAAAGTTTAGGTACCGCTGTCCGTCAAGTCGCTGTGGCAGAAACACTGGTATGCGATCCTTAAATAAACCTGCCCATACGTTAACTGACCATCGGGTTTGGTGCCCGGTTTGTCGAATAGCGTGCGGGTTAACCTCGCAATACACGTGAGTATTTCTTCGGTTCCACAGGCCGTTTCTAGTAAATGTGGACTCGTCCGTCCAGATGACGTGCTCAGTGAAAGCAGGTGCACGTTGTTGCTGGTCTAATAGCCAACGGCAAAAAAATCGTCGGCAGTCGTGATCGCCTGGGACCAAAAGCTTGCGCTTTGTGCACTTTGTATGGTCGCATTCAGTTACGCTTTAATACTTTGTGAACTGTACAGTATAACACACTTGTTCCATCCCGACGCCTTAACAATTTAGCAATACTTTGTGTACCTAAGTTCAGATTCCGGCGAACGACATCTAAAATACGCTCCTCAGAGTGAACAGTCACTTGACTTCCACCTCCTGCCGCTACCGGAGCAATGGGCCGATTTTCCAACACTCGCTGAAATGCTTCTGTTATCAGACGAGAGGCAGTAGGGTGCCAAGCGGTCGGAAATTTTTCTCGGTAAATTCGTAACGCACCCGCAGCATTCCCGCAGGCTTCTCCAAGGCACATTAAATAAATAAATAAAAGTATTTATTTGCCACACAAAAATACAAAATTAAAATTTAAATAGAGAGCTTAATAATTAGTTGTGACAAAACGGTCCGTGACTCAGTTGTAACGGAAAACCCATTACTCCTGCTATTCTGCCACAACCTTTGCGCATAATTCATACAGGGTCTTAGGCAATTGACGAAACATACGTATCAACAATAAAAAAGCAAAGATAAGAATAAAAATATAAATAAAACAATTAATAAATTATAGTTGCTACGAAAAAAGTTAGAAACTACAAATAGTTCGAAAGTTACAAAAAAAAGTTGTCTAATTTGAGGGGGTATCAAAATTGAGCCAGGGACTGGTGGTGGCAAATCGTTCTAAATTTTAGCAGCAGCAAATTTAAATCACCCCCTGGCTCCAGCGAGTCTAATCCTGGTAGAAGCCGATAACTATTTTCTCTGACTGAAAGCAAACTTTTTTTGCAACGGCTATCTTATCATACAGATATCTTGGAGACTTTGCGTGATGCAGAGTGTGCAGAAAGCAGGCATATTTTAACTTAGTACTATTGCACATGTTTAAAATGCCATTACGAGCCGCACTGAAAATTTCGGGAATCAAGGAAGTGACACACGTTACTATTTAAAAATGTATTTTTTGCTTTTCGAAATATTCTCCGCGAAATTTGACACATTTTTCCATACGATGGAACCAATCATTGAAGCAACCATTCCATTCGGAAGTTGGGGTCTCCAAAATGGCCGTTTTGTAGGCGTCCGCAGCTTCTTCAGGTGATAAAAATCTCTGTCCACGCAATTTATTCTTTATTTTAGGGAAAGTATAGAAATCATTAGGGCTTAGGTCGGGGCTGTACGGCGGGATGGTCTAATAATTCTATGTTTTCTTGCTCTAAAAACTCTTTTGTTCTGTGTGCGGTGTGAGAACTCACATTGTCGTTATGGAGGATGATGCGGCGGTTGCAGTTCTCTTTACGGAGTTCAGAAACAACCTGTGGCAAACAAATGCTAGCATACCATTCTGCATTAACCTTTCTTTATCCCTAATGAGGAATAGTCGTAACCTGGCCGGTTTTGGAGACAAATGTGGCCACCACTTTTTTGCAACACTCCGTGAACGAACAATTTTTGTTGGCTTTAACTCATTTTCGAACACCCAAACTCGTAACTGGTTTTTTGTTTCGGGTCCGTACGCGTATATCCAGGATTCGTCACCTGATACGATGTTGTATACAGCGTTTGAGGATCCTGCGTGGAATCTTTCGAGAGTTCTGACGCACCAAGTAACGCGAGCCGCTTTTTGCTCTTCACAGAGCAAATGCGGTATCCATCGAGAAAACAACTTTTTTATACCTAATTGTTCATGCAAGATTATTTGTATTTGACTCATGCCAATGTCTAAAGTTGCTTGAATTTCACGGTATGTCACATGTCGATCTTCCTCAAACAGCTTACGCACAGCATCAACGTTTTCTTGGGTGAATGCAGTTTTTGGACGACCTTGACGGGGATCATCACTGAGCTTGACACGACGACGTTAAAATTCAGCAAACCAGCGATAAATTGTGGTTTTGGATGGGGTTTCATCACTAAATGCAGAAATCATCTGGTCAACACACTGTTTTTGTGTTAAACCACTTCGAAAGTCATAATAAATCATCGCTCTTGAATTTTCTCGAGTCAATTCCATTTTTTCAATGACTAAACAAGTTTGACAAAACCTTGTGACAAGACCGAGAATCTTTTTTTTTTTTAATAAATAAATGGTATTCGATTTTTAAAACCAAGGAGTTTTCATTTAAAAAGATTTTAATATGACAGGAACAGTGGAATTATTCCATTCCCGATACTTTTAGTGCAGCCTAGGTACTGACTAAATAAGGTGAAATCCTATCCCTTTTCGGTATATTAAATTAAAAACGCATACATGCGTCCTGCACTCTCTGCACATTCTTTACAATTTTTTTAAATAAGCATGGACCATAAATAATATCACAATAATGAATGTGGCATAGTACTAAACCGTTACAAAGCAGCAGCCTTATGTCACGTTTTAGAAGTGAGCGAATTTTATACAAAGTTTTTAACGAACCATAGCATTTGCCGATTTTAGTCTGAACATGTTGCTCAAATTTAACATGTTGCCGTATTCACGAGCACTATAAACGTACCAGTTAGGCATTTTTAAAACAAAACTACAAACACTAAACGTAACAATAAAAGTAATAACAACAAGAATTTAATTCACAAAACAACTGAACTGCTCACGCCATAGATAAGCTAATATAAACGAGAGACTCACGCGCACGTCGACACAGAACTGTCTCAAAAATTAAAATTAATAATCAACAGCGTAGTTCGTGTGTCCATGGTCCTTGCGGTAGTCGAGGCGGGCGGCGGAAAAATCCAAGCGGGAATTTTCCACATGTTGGCCTTGTAAATTGCGAGGTGACACGGGTTGGCAGCGCGTGTGTATTTATTCTGTAGTTTCGTATTCGTACCGAACTATATAAAAGAGTTCAGCGTCCGCGCGTTTATTGACCCTATTTTTTTTTTTGGTTTTATTTTTCAGTATTTTCATGATTTTTTTATAAAATTATTGTTTCATTTAGCGATTATTTTTGTTTAATCTGGTGAGCCCTGAGTCAGATGAAGCTGTAAGAGTCGTATAGACTAACAGCGCTAACATTCGGAAAATCGTGTTTCATTTAGCTGTACTAACGTGGCGGAGCGTGAATAAAGCTAATAAAATATTGTGAAAAGATTTTTTTTCATTAGGATCGATTTTAACCTGGTCCCATCGTCAACGGTATCGTTAGTACTATAGTCTGTCTTCGTTTTCGGGAGCGTTACAAAAATACCCTGTATTAAAAGGATTGTTACATTTATTTACTATAATATTAAATTTTCTAATACTTTATGCCGAACTTGTAGTTTAAATTATTATATTAAATAAATCATTTGCCGCAAAGTATTTGTATTTAATATTTCATGTCATTAGAAGGTTTCACTTCTGTCGCGTGTGAGCTGCACGCATATTTTTTTATTATTTTAGAAATAACAGGTAGAACAGATATTGGCCTACAATTATTGTTACGAGCTTAGGGTTCGTGACAGTAAAAACTGCCGATTGAATTATCAAAATTTACACTTTTATTACCGACCACCAATTAAAACTTAAAAGACACTAATAATTAATCACAATGATTCACTATATTTCGCTCCGAAGCTTCACTTGTCTCGCCAAATTCAATACTGTCCCGATCGCGGCTTGCAGCGGCTTTAAATACACCCTTTTCCACCGAAACATCCAGAATATTCCAGTAAATACGGGCGCCGACCGATCAGGCGCAGAAAGTTCGTGTGTGAGAAAGCTTAATTCCTCTGCTCGATACTAGATGGTGCTGTTGGTGGGAAGTTCAAGATTGACATTTTCTAGGAAGCCCTCCTCGCTCTGGTCCCCGACACTAGATGGCGCTAGTGCCAGGTACCGGACTTCAACTTAGGCGCACAACATTATTATACATATTATAGCCCGTACGGATAAAGAATGGGATTATATATATGGCTTCTCATTGCGCCCATACCGTCAACATGCACAATACAAATAACGAAAACCCGCTAATAGCGGTATATCGTTATCATGTTAATTAAAAAGTTAGGTATATAATTCGGTTAACTGATGGTTAATTGTTAATTTTCTATTAATGGGAAAACATGGACTTGGAAAAGGTCTATGACATAGTGGATAGGGATGTGCTATAGCAAACACTGAACTCATTTGGGTTGAGCGCTGGCTTGATACAGGCATTGGAGTCTCTTTATAGGGACTCTAGTGCTTGTGTTAGGATCAGTGGGGTCTACTCGGACTGGTTTGACATCCATAAAGGTCAGACAGGGCTGTGTGGCTTCCCCGTGGCTGTTCAACATATTTATGGACAGTTGTTTGCAAAATTTGAAAGTTGAAGAATGCGGATTAAAAACGGTTAACTCACCCAGTTAACCGTCAAATGCCTTTTGTACGCCATTAAAAGAAAGGGGTATGAAAGTGAACACAAGTAAGACGAAGGTTACGGTTTTTGAAAGAGAAACAAGTAAGACGATATGTGAAATAAGAATAGAAGGGAAGTTGATCACGCAAGTAGATGAGTTTGTATATTTGGGTTGCGTGTTTAGCAGGGATGGGAGATATGATAAGGATATAGAACGACGGGTGAATGCCGGAAATAGAGTAAATGAGGCTCTGCACTCTATTGTGAAAAGTCAAAATATGTCGAAAAAGGCACGTATGGCAATTTACAATGCTGTGTTGGTCCCTAATTTAACGTACGGTAGTGAACGTTGGATGTGGCGGAAGAAGCATGAGAGTAGAATGAACGCAGTAGAAATGCGGTCGTTAAGGAGTATGTTAGGACTGAATCTGAATGACAGGATGAGAAATTGTGTGATAAGAGAAGAGTATGGTTTGCAAGATGATGTTGTGACCAGGATTAAGAAAGAAATGCTTCGGTGGTTTGGTCATGTGGAAAGAATCAAGGAGGAAAGAATGACAAAGAAAATTTATGTTGCAGAAGTGAATGGCAGAGTCGGAAAGGGACGTTCTAGGCCAAAATTTATCGACCAAATTGGCGATTTATTGAAAACGGGCCAAATTAGGAGTACCCTTAACCGACGAGCATGTATGCGTAGGTATATGGATGTGAAGGAGGCGAGAGCGGTGTGTCAGGATCGTGGCAAATGGAAGTCTGTAGTCTCTGCCTACCCCTCTGGGTGACAGGCGTGAGTGTTTATGTATATGAATGTATTATTTATTTGAATAGACACATTAATTTGAAAATAACATTTATAACTAGTGACCCGCACTGACTTCGCTTGAATAAATTTGATTTTATTTAAAAGTATAGATTAGTAAATTATTCACGAAGACTATAAAATAATACTGTATGCATTTCTTGTTTATGTTTATTTAAATAACAATCAAGAAAATATTTCAAATAGGTCAGACAGGCAAGAAGTTCTATAGACATTTATTTTTCACAGAGTATTTGTATGGTTAAACCACACATTTTATTTAGTAAACGTTGCAATCTACTTTTAGCCGGGCGTCGCGTGTATTTAAATTTACCTATTTAATTGCAAACTGACAATCGGCAGTATGTCAACAACCGTCCTACGGAACACCAACTACTCAAGGAAAGATCTGCCACTCTAACTTTATAATTATTTTACTTTTAATTAAACTTTTGACTTTGGTGATCTTTTCCTTTTGAAATGTTAACAATCCTTCGATCAACAAGGCACAAAAGATGCAACATCTGAAGACAAAGTTGAGAGGAGAAGCTGAGCGCCTAGTACAACATCTCACTGTGACTCGTGCTGGGAGATACTCACCCAGCGCTACGACAATCGGCGTCTTCAGTTTACAATTTTCGTCAACACCATGCTCAACTTGCCTGTAATACAACAGCCCGACAACTACAACTTAAAAAAGATACATGACGTCATAACTGAATGCCTGAACGGGCTCACTAACATCGGTATCGAAATCGGTATCGAAACATCCACATGAGTAGTTAGGTTGTACCAGTTCTGGCGCACTGAGTCTGAAGTGGTACAAGTACGACGTTCGTCGACTCACGATCCTAAAAAAAAAAAAAAAAAAAAAAAAAAAAAAAAAAAAAAAAAAAAAAAAAAAGGTTTTGGCACGCTCTGATCACGAATCTGCGCCCATTTTTGCGTAGGTTGCACGGTTCCGGAGATGTGCAGATCAATTAACTATTATCTAATTGATATCCGCTGCGGGCCTCCACCGTCATTAGCGCTCCATCCAGCGTGGTGCTATTGCATTATACTCCTTTGTTCCTATCTACACTAATCTGACTCATTAATAAAACACATTACCCAATTTTGTTAAAATTTTTATTTATAAAATACAAAATCTTATTACTTATTATATATAAAATAGGAGCGAAATATCTCATCCACTAAAATATCGTTGTACAATGTGTTCCCTGTAAATATACTCGTAAAACTATGCATTGAACATCCCTGAAACTTATATAGCAAATACATTAAGCAATATTCGCCACAAACTGAAGTCCACTCATTCTGAATCCTATCAACATTCCAGTTCCATCTTTTACAATTTCTTTTAAAAAACTCTAGATGATATCGTACAGGTGCCCGTCCGAATGAATCAAAATATTGACCGACGTCATTCGTATCGATATATAAAGCTACCCAATGTGACCCTGGTTTATCATCTGTATCCAAATTGCATATTATATACGTTGGTACGTGGGTGTACATGGGTAGTTTATTGGCAGCATAAACATTATTTTCTAGAGTGGGGTGAATCTTTTTCAGATGTTGTTGTACATCTAGTGTATCCATAATATTACTGCTATTAGTAGATTATTACAGTACCAATCTACTCAATGACTAATATAGGAATGATCAATTATAGTGATTTCTAAATATTAAATTGCATTCTTTGTGTTATACAAAACGTATTTGAATCACCAATACACTGAACAAGACACGACAGGAAGGACGTAGGAATGTAGAGATAAGCAACAGAATGTAAGGTAAGCTTGTTGACGCATAAAGATACTATCAATTGTACTGCAGAAATTCTTTAGATTAGAATTATTACTCACTCGTACTATATAAGACCAAGCAACTGCAGTCATGGAGTTAGTGTGTGGTCGTTTGACCGCAGTGGATCTATCAATACTACGTTTGTGTTACTTCAACGCATCAAAGGCCATGGATGTAAGTGTTTATTCTATTGACAAACTTACTTTTCTTTCTGTTATTTTCTTACGTGTGTATGATTTAGTGTTAACAAATTATATTTAAATATTATGTGTGTGTATATGGTTAAGCCGTGGTAGCTCAGATGGTTAGCGCAAAATGTAAAATTCACAGTACGCGACCCGGGTTCGATCCCCGCCGGCACCAATTAAATTGTTAATTACAATTTTAAGTGCTGATTTACCACGTGCTCAGCGGTGAAGGAAAACATCGTGAGGAATGCATGTCTGAGAAAATTTCGAAGGCATGTGAAGTTTGCCAACACGCATTGAGGTAGCGCAGCGAACATTTTCTAGCCCTAAAACCCTCTCAGAAATGAGAGGAGGCCTATGTTCAGCAGTGGACTTTAATAGGTTGTAACTTTAACTTTTTTAACTTTTATGATTAAGTGTTAACAAATTGATATTAACATGATAACTGTGTTGTTGCAGAAATCATTGAGCTTCGATGAAAATACCTATAAACAGTATTACTACTCGCCACTCTCCCCTCAAGAAGAGAGTGATGACATCGTCATAAATAATAACACATGCGATGGTGGAAAAAGAAAATCGCAATCGATTGATCATTTTTTTGAAGCTGAATCAAAAATAAAAAAGAGGAAGCTGTTATCATCAACCGTAGCACGAGCCGCTAGAGATGGTGTATCATACATTTCTACTAATTCTGATGACGGAGACCAAGCGACGCATCTCATCAAAATTGAAATGTACGATATGAAGAAGCTATCCAAGATTCCAACTACTGATCATTGGAAACATGCTTCCACGAGGATTAAATATTACGTAAAGACTAATAAGGATAACATCTACGACAACACAAACGCCCTCGTATACAATATTACAAAGACAATAGCAGAAAGTGAAAAAGTTAAAAAATACTTTTTTAACAATGACAGTCATTAGCTGATCATTAGTGAATGTGATTCTGTTTACTTAAATTACAGGAAGACAAGAGCAGAAGAAAGAGATGAGTGTGGCATACATGTACAGAACACATCATTGAAGAACATAACTACAACACTGAGTGGAGATGAAAACGAGAAGAATATGCAGTACTCAAGAGCTGAATATCCATTCTTCAGTTCAAAATCTAGCCGGTTGCTCAGTTTCGAAAACTGGCCTCTCGTTATGCGACAGAAACCTGAAGATCTTGCAGAAGCCGGTTTCTTTTATACTGGCCATGCAGACAGGACCAAGTGTTTCCATTGTGGTAGTGGCTTAAAAGATTGGGAAGATGATGATGATCCTTGGCAGCAGCATGTTCAGTGGTTTAGTCAGTGTGCTTATGTAAAATTTAAACTCGAACAGAGTTTTGTATTAGATTAAATAGAATATTAATAAAGAAATAAAAAATATTATATTGCATACAATTTGTTTTATTTAATTTTATAACGTTTCACATAGTTACATACACACAAAATGCATTACACATAACTCATAAAATCTAACACACAACACATATTATAACCTTAACTACTATAGTCTACAGTAATGTTACGCGCTCAAATCGGCGCACTAGCGCCATCTAGTCTCGAACCGAAGAACTAAACTTCTTGAAGTTTAAAACTCGAACTCTCGGTACCTTGCGCGTGTTTACTTGAACATTCTGGATATTTTGCTAATTTATATAAATAGGCGCTGCAAGATGCGATCGAGGAGTATTGGATTTGGGCGAGACAAGCGAAGCTTCGGAGCGGAATTAAGTGAATTAGTGTGTTTAATTATTAGTGTTTTAAGTTTTAATTTGTGTAAAGTAAATTAAAGTGTTAATTTAGGTAATTTTATCGGCAATTTTTATTGTCACGAACCCTAAGCTTCTTTTTTCTAACAGTAACATTTCTGTTTTTATCTATCTCAATAATATTATCAAACTCAGCATAAACTATACTGTTAATTGTTTGTATTAGTGAGGATTTAAATCGTACTTCTAATCCTACACTACCATGCTTTATGAGATTCCAATGAGCTGATGAGTTGGCTGATAAATCAGGAGTTAAGTCAAATGCTAATAGACAGTAACCTTTGGCATACTGTTCACAAGAGATTCCATTTCCTTCATTAAGAAAGAGAGTACCCGAGAATAGAGTATGATATGCTGATGTAAATATGCTATTATTAAAAGATGGTTGCAAAGCTTTTGAAGGTATTTGTTGACCATCAATATATAAGCTGAAAGAATTAATACCATAGTTTTCAAAGTTAAATGCATTTTTAGTAAGGGAACCATTAAATGCAGAATTGTTTACAAATCTAATTATACATCTTTTGGGTACCTGCCCTAAAAATATATTATCAAGAGTTTTTCCTTGAACACCCGATGGAATTGTTAAAACTTTTACTTCAGCTCGAGTAATAGGATATTAAGCAGAGGTAGAAGCTAAAACTTTTTGATGTGCGAGTAACACACTTGGATTAATTCGTGCTCGTCGAACAATAAGAGTTGCGTCCGTAATGCAAATTTTAAACTTTACATCGTTTGACCCAGCAATTAAATAAAAGCTCTCTCTCGATCGAACCAATTTAACACTCATTTCAACACCATTAATTAAAAATTTATCTTGGTTGAAAATGTCACCGTGAAGATGACCAATCATTTCTATTTCCTTACTTTCACTAATCAATTCCTGTCTTTTAACAAATCCTATGTTTTTACCATCCGTAAAATCCATTTTGCCTGCTGTATCATCATACTAAAGACTACAAGTAAGATGAGATTGTTTAGCAGCAGGAGCATAGTTTAAAAGGATTTCCATGTATGCTCGATATGCATAGGTATTATTAGGTGGTGATACAAGTTTTTGGTTTAAATAAACATCAAGTTGACTAAAAAGTGAATGCAGCCAATTATTTACAGGTGCTACTATTGTAGTAGATATCAAGTTAGTTGAATCTGGATTTAATACTTTTGCCTTTATGTGGAGTAATGTATGAGACAAATCTATGTAGTCATCGCCTGTCCCAGGAACTTGAAACTCGATAGGTCCATCATCACCAAGAGATGAAATTGGTTTATAATGAATCCACAATCCATTTTCAATGCTAGTTTGTGTAGACGGTAGTGCAAACAAATCCAATTCTGACTTAACGCACTCGCAAGAATGATTATGAAGGAAAGACATATTTAATTTGAAAATATATCTTTGATATTTTTTGGTTTTAGACCAAGTTTTTTCGCAGCTTTCACTTTAGCAGTTAATGGTGGAATGAACGAGGTCAATCGTTTTCTTTTAGTTTTATACCCAGATCCTGTCATGTTAAATTGATCAATTTTCTCATCAGCCTTTCGTTTTAAATTCGTACTAACTTGCTTTAGACGATCTTTTATTGAGGCTTCCATAGGACGCGCTTGAACCATATCCGATAAAAGTCCTACTCTAACGCTTAATGCCTCCTTACCAATCACTCGAGCACCACTTGAAAGTAAAGGTAAAACTGATCTAAATAACCCCCCTAAGAAGCTCCCAATACCATGACCGCGTTGGTATGGTGCACCCTTATAAATTACTCCAACTCCTGACCCAGCTTGATGTGTATAATAATTATCATATGGACATTTATGATGATCACGAAGAGAATTCATTATTATAATTTTCGGAAATGTAGTTTAATACACACGGTTCCAAACTGGAATGGTATTTTTTGTCCTGTGCTCGATCTTTTTTTTTTCTTTTTTTATAGAAGAGGGGGCAAACGAGCATGCGGCTCACCTGATGTTAAGTGACTACCGCCGCCCATGATCAACCGCAACACCAGGAGAATTGCGGGTGCGTTGCCGGCCCTTTAGAAAGGAGTAAGCTCTTTTCTTGAAGGTCCCCAGGTCGTATCGGTCCGGAAAAATCGCCGGTGGTAAATTATTCCACAGAGAGGTTGTACGTAGAAGAAAACTCCTTGTGAAACGTACAGTGGTGGACCGCCAAGCATCCAGATGGTGTGGATGGTATCGGGACGTTTGCCGTGTAGTGCGTTCAAGAAATTTGGCGGCTGGGATTAATCCGAACAATTCCTCAGAGCACTCCCCGTGATAGATGCGATAAAATACGCAAAGAGATGCAACATCTCTTCGCAGCGCCAGTGAATCGAGCCGATCGGAAAGCACTCGGTCGTCGACGATTCGAGCCGCTCTGCGCTGGATGCGGTCAAGTGGAAGGAGCTGGTACTGGGGAGCCCCAGCCCAGAGATGGGAACAGTATTCCATGTGCGGCCGAACCTGCGCCTTGTAAAGTTGCAGGCGGTGTGCCGGCATGAAATACTGTCCCGCTCTGCTGAGCACGCCAAGCTTTTTAGAGGCCAATTTGGCCTTCCCTTCCAAGTGACCACGAAACTGCACGTCACTCGATATGTCGACACCGAGGATTCCGATACTGGCTGAGGCAACAAGGGGAGTGCCTTGAAACTGAGGGGATACGACAAAGGGGTTCTTTTTAGCGGTTAACGCGCAAACTTGTGTCTTCTGGGGGTTAAACTGGACTAGATTTAGTCGTCCCCAATCCGAGACTCTGTTCAGCAAAGACTCGACTTCAGACACAAGTTTGTCCCGGCACTCGGAGACGTTTTCCCGAGAAATATTGGCTCAGCCGGTGTAAAGAGCATCACCAGTGCTGTCATCTGTATAGCAATGAATGTTACGGGTATGCAACATATAATTGATATGCAGGAGAAACAGCGTTGGCGATAGCACGCAGCCCTGTGGAACACCAGCGTTAATAGGCTTGCAATCGGAGCTTGCACCGTCTATAACGACCTTGATGCTCCGATCTGCAAGAAAGCTGGTGATCCAATCGCACAATTTCTCGGGAAGCCCATAAGAAGGGAGCTTCGAAAGAAGCGCTTTGTGCCAAACCCGATCGAAGGCCTTCGCAATGTCCAAACTAACGGCCAATGCCTCCCCCTTGAACTCTACTGCCTCCGCCCATCTGTGAGTGAGGTAGACCAGAAGATCACCAGCTGACCGACCACGGCAAAAACCGTATTGGCGGTCACTAATCAGCTGGCGATGCTCAAGGTACCTCATGAGCTGGCAGTTTACAATGGACTCCATTGTTTTGGAGAACAAGGAGGTGATGGCGATTGGCCGGTAGTTGGACGGGTCTGAGCGGTCGCCTTTTTTAGGGATCGGGTGGACGAAAGCCGTCTTCCATGATTTTGGGACTATGCCTAGGGAGTAGGAGTACCGGAAAAGACGCGTTAAAACCGGTGCCAACTCTGGAGCACACGTCCTCAGCACAATTGGGGGGATCCCGTCAGGCCCACTCGACTTGTGGATGTCCAGGGAGAGGAATGCTTTGCGAACCGAGCGCTGTGTGAAGTGCACTTCCGGCATGGAGCACTCACGCCGCGGGATGGTCGGCGGCGTACTGCCCCCGTCATCGAGAGTCGAGTTAGACGCAAAGAAAGAGCCTAGAAGATCGGCTTTCTCCTTTGCAGTATGGGCCAGTGAGTCGTCCTCCCTGTGCAGAGATGGAAGAGATGGCTGACAGAAATTCCCCTGGACAGCCTTGGCGAGAGACCAGAATGCACGGGTTCCAGAAGGAAGGCGAACTAGTTTCTCGCCAATTCTGCCTATGTGCTCTGACTTTGCCTTGGCAATGACTCTTTTGAAGGACCTAGAGGCGGAATTATACTTCTTTTTTAGAGCGCTGGTGTTTACATCCCGGGACGCTGATGCATCAACCCAGGCTTGGTAGCACTCCTGCTTATAGCATGATGCTATTTTACAGGAGCGACCAAACCATGGCTGAGATTTGCCTCCAATGGGCACCACAGAGGAAGGAATAAAAAGTTCCATACCCTGAAGTACCACATCAGTAACAGAATCCGCAACAACGTTGGGATCATCCGGCGAGAAGCAAACCCGCCCCCAGGGGTAGGATGCAAAGAAAGACCGCATCCCATCCCAATCGGCTGAACTATAGTGCCAAACACGGCGGCAGCCTGCAGAATGCAACCGCGATTTCAGCGTGAGTGTCACAACACTCTGGACCAGACAATGGTCCGAGGAGCCTAAAGGGGCGTCGACGGAAATCTGATATCCGTCCGGGTGAGAGGTCAGCAGAAGGTCCAACAGGGAAGGTGCATGATCCTCCACATCTGGAATCCGCGTAGGCGAAGTAACCAGTTGTGTCAGACCATATGCCAAGGCAAAATCATGAACAGATCTCCCCGCATGATCGGTTAAACGTGAACCAAGCCATTCGGCGTGATGGGCGTTAAAGTCGCCGAGGATCACGATCTCTGCGGAGGGGATCTGCTGTAGCAACGAATCTGCAGCCATTTGGACGTAGTCGAAGAGTCGGTCTGTTTCGGCATTACCGCTATGGGACCTATAGAGGCACCCGTAGACGCGCGGATGGTCGTCGCTGTCTACGCGTAGCCAAAGGATGGACAGGTCCGAACCTTCAAGTCTGCCGAGGCGTCGAGAACAGATGTCCTCTCTGACGTAAACGCAAACTCCAGCCCGAGGCACAAACGAGTGTTCCAGTTTGTACCCCGGGTAGGAGAGATTCGAGACATCAGCCGGAGAGGACATCTGCGTCTCGGTCAGCAAGAGCAGAGCCGGCCTCGCCGTCTCGAGATGGTAGTGGACGGCGTTTAGGTTAGAGTGAAGTCCCCTGATATTGCAGAAATTCACGGACAGCGTGGCAGGGGTCGCCCTGGTCTTGTTGCTCCGTTTGCCCCGAGCAGTTGTAGTCTTGAGCGGAATTTTGCCCCCCCCCCCCCCCCCCAGAATACGCGGGGCAGTCTGAGCACCCACGCTCAGACGTGGAGAAACATGGTCGTGGATGCTCAGCGAGGGATTCTCCAGAGGTGCTGGTACCCTCCTGGGGTAGTCTATCATTATTTAATTCCGCTACCATATTGATGGGGGGGGGGATTTGGGCCTCCGGCCACCTGCACTCACCAGACGAAACGCGGAAGCAGAGCTTCCACTTCACGCCGGTATTCTGTGAGGTCGTGGTACCACCCCGGTTTGAGCCGGCCCATACGTGCAACAGCAAAGCTGCCGCGTGGCTCTACCACTGTTAAACTTATAACTATTTCCAGCGTATCGAACTCTCTTCGCATAACAGGTAAGTAGTGAGGTTGAGAGAAAACGTGCATTTTATTTGCACCATAAATGTATTTTGTAGGATCTAATGAAATGACTCTTAGTAAAGGAGTCATAACATCACCCACAATCTGAGGATCGATAATGTCACAATATAGAAAGAGTTGAGATGGTAACCCTAAGTGTAAATTCGCAGGACACTTTCCAAAATTTCTCTCTAGGAGATTTTTATTTGGTTCATAACCTAGTAGTAAACTTAATTTGGGTGATAATGTTACGGATGTTATATTTTTATCCAAAACAGAAATAGACACAAATTTTGTTATTCCATCATAGCGAAATTTCAAGTACTCTCCGATACCATTTAACACTCTTAAAATATGCTCAACGTTATCATAGTTGGTAGCTGGAATATTTTTTTTGTAGTACACTGTGGATGGTTTATCTTCATTAGGCATTAACATAGATTTTGTAATGTATATAACATTTTCATGATCTTGAACAGTAAACATGGTACATGGATATTGAAACTCGACAACTCCAACCGACCATTCACCTTCTAATTTAATAGCTTTCGGTAATTTCGTTGAAAAATTTGTGGTCTTGTTATCAGGAAAGTATTCCATTGAACTATTGCTGAGCAAAGTTAAATAAAAACTTTCTTTATTAATATTTATTTTAAACTAGAAGCTAAAATCCAACTGTTAAATTTATCTGGATAACCTTTCCACTTCACTAATACTTCTTTTCTGTTACCTGAGTAACGAGTGTCAATTATTTTATCTATTTTATATTGTGAGGTGGGGTTGTAAGTGATTTTCTGTAATTCTCTTTCATAAAAAGTACCAACTATTGGTTCATTTTGTAAATCTGTTATTGTATAAACAACCCATGGAGATCTATCAATTATTGAAGATATAATAAATATTTCATCACTCCAATTTGATTCCCTTCCTTCCTCCTTTTTGAAAAACATGTTTATATTTAGTTATTCGAACATAATCACCCACATTGAAATTTGGTTTAGGATTTTCTAAAGAAAGTTTGTTTGACCGTCTATCATAAAGATTAGTCCAAACTGTCATAATATTGTTGGAATTTACATCACATGGGCACATCTTAATACTAGAGTGAAAGCTGTGATTGTAAGAGTATATTAAATCTTGTAAAACATCTTTATATCTATAAGTATTATTATGAGTGAAATAACGCCACATTTTCATTTTTAGTGTTCTTTGAAATCGTTCAACAATACTGACCTTAATGTCAGGATTGTTAGTGGTATAGTAATTTTTGGATTTAAAGTATTTTTGTACATCTTTTGAAACAAATTCTGTACCTTTATAAGATTGTATGTGAGTAGGTGTTAAATTACTTTCCGTAAATATACTTTCAAAACATTCTTTCCCGCCTCCTTTACATCCATATATCTACGCATACATGCTCGTCGGTTAAGGGTACTTCTAACGTGGCCCATTTTCAAAATATCGCCAATTTGGTCGATAAACTTTTTTCTAGGGCGTCCCTTTCCGACTCGGCCATTCACATCTGCCATATAAATTTGCTTTGTCACTCTTTCCTCATTCATTCTTTCTACGTGACCAAACCACCGAAGCATTCCTTTCTTAATCTTGGTCACAACATCATCTTGCATACCACATTTATCTCTTATCACGCAATTTCTCACCCTGTCATTCAGATTCAACCCTAGCATATTCCTTAAAGACCGCATTTCTACAGCATTTATTCTACTTTCGTGCTTCTTCTGCCACACCCAGCTTTCACTACCATACATTAAAGTAGGGACTAACACAGCATTATGAATTACCATACGTGCCTGTTTTGACACATTCTGGTTCTTCACAATAGAGTGTAGTGCCCCATTCACTCTATTCCCTGCATTTACTCGTCGTTCTATTTCCCTATCATATCTACCATCCCTGCTAAATACACATCCCAAATACACAAACTCATCCACTTGCTCAATTAACTCTCCTTCTATTCTTATTTCACATACCGTTTTGCTTTCTTCTCTTTCAAAAACCATCACTTTCGTCTTACTTGCGTTCACTTTCATTCCCCTTTCTTTCAATTCCCAGTTCATTAATGTAACCATCATTTGCAACTCTGCCGCCGATGACGCAAGTATGACTTGATCATCGGCATACAAAAGGCATTTGACGGTTAACTCGCCCATTCTTAACCCACATTCTTCATCTTTCAAAGTTTGCAAACACCGGTCTATAAATAGGTTGAACAGCCAAGGGGAAGCTACACAGCCCTGTCTGACACCTTTTTGGATGCCAAACCAGTCCGAGTAGACCCCATTGATCCTGACACAAGCACTAGAGTCCCTATAAAGAGACCTTAATGCCTGTATCAAACCAGCGCTCAACCCATATGAGTTCAGTGTTTGCCATAACACATTCCTGTCCACTCTGTCATAAGCCTTTTCCAAGTCCATGAACGCACAAAAAACTTTCTGGTTTTTGGCCAAAAACTTCTCCGCAATCATGCGCATGGAAAAGACTTGATCTGTACACCCCATTCCCTTTCTAAAACCCGCTTGCACATCCCAAATTTTTCCATCAGTTTCTTTCATAACTCTTTCAATTAACACCTTAGCATACAGTTTACCCACAATACTAAGCAAGCTGATACCGCGGTAGTTTTTGCAGTCCTGCTGTGACCCTTTTCCTTTATATATTGGTACTATAACTGCTTTACACCAGTCATCCGGTACCCGTTTTAATTCCCAACATAAATTAAACAAGGTGTACAGCAGGCCTGCCACCACTCCCTCTCCAGCCCTTAGCATCTCGAGTGATACTCTATCATATCCAGCTGCCTTACCTGCTTTCATGCTTTTCATTGCTTTCATTATTTCATCTACACTTATCTCCATACCCCTTTCCACTTCTTTCGGAATTTCTAGTTCATTTAATTCATACGACTCTTCACTCATAAACACGCTTTCAAAGTATTCCTTCCATCTGTTTAAATTCGAAACTTCATCATTCAGAATACATCCATTCTCGTCTCTTATAGCATTTATTATAGGCTGTTTTGTATTTCCCCTGGCAGTTCTTACAAGTTTCCAGAACATTTTTATGTTAGCCTGGAAATTATCATATCCTTCTATCATTCTTATCCGTTCTTTCTTTCTTTTTCCTTTCAACAACTTCTTTTACTCTCTTATTTAGACGTCTAAATTCTGCCTTTTTTCTTTCAATCTCATCATTCATACCAGAAGAATTACCAGCTTTGGTTGCTAGTAAATCTAACCATGCTTTCTTCTTTGATTCAACTTCCACCCGTACCTCATCATCCCACCATAACGTATTACTTTTCCTTTCATTTGTTCTCTTACTTACACCACATACTTCGGTGGCGGTATCCACCAAACCTTTCTTAATATTATCCCACACAGTATTCAAGTCTAAATCATTCATACACAACTCATTCAAACATCTAATATTTTCTCTCAGTCTACATTTATACTTCTCTATCACATCTTCATCTTGTAACTTCTCTATTCTTATACGCTGTAACGCAGTGGTAGATACAGATGTCCGATGCCGCCAACGCTTGAAAAGACCATTAATTCGACATAAGACCAAGTAATGATCCGTCCCTACGTTGGACCCCCGGTAAACCCTTGTATCTACGACTGCGCTCCTCATTCTTTCATCCACAATTACGAAATCTATCATGCTTCTATCATCACCTCTTTCCCATGTATACATGTGAATCTTCTTATGACGAAAACAAGTATTCGTCACAAAAAGATTCTTTTCCGCACATACGGTGAGGAGGTCTTCACCATTCTCATTTATACTTTCATCACCAAACGTTCCCAATATCCTTTCATAACCAGACCTCTTCACCCCAACCCTTCCATTAAAGTCTCCTAACATAATAATATTTTCATTTTCCTTACATTTTGTCAACACCATCCTTACCATGTCCCAAAACTGCTCTCGGATGTAAGTGGGCTTAGACATGTCTGGGGCGTATACCCCTAGTAGGAACATCTTTTTTAAGCCCACTTTCATTCGTATCCATAGCAGTCTCGGGCTTACACATTCATACTCTTTCACACATCGTCCCATTCTTTCTGAAAGGATGAAACCGACTCCCTGGCATGCCCGTTCGGTCTCGCCCACACCAGACCAATACGCGGTATACGTGCCATGTGCAGTGGCATCCTTTCCCTTTCGTTTCGTCTCATTCACACATAACACATCTATTCCTCTGTCATTCATCATTTCGCATACTTCATCCATCTTATCATTCATTCCTCCACATACATTCAGCGTAGCCAGACGGGTTTCCGCAATCCACTTTTCGCCCTTCCGGGAGACAGAACGTGACGGGTGGCGAACCTCGTCGCCGGTTTTTCTCCCGGAGATTCGAACGTGACGGGTGGCGAACCTCGTCGCCGGTTTTTCTCCCGGAGGAGAAAGAGGTATGTCAGGATCGTGCCAAATGGAAGTCCGTAGTCTCTGCCTACCCCTCTGGGTGACAGGCGTGAGTGTTTATGTATGTAAAACATTCTTTAGTTGTTTCTGAGTTTTTCTTTTTCATTGGTCTTGCAAAAGCATATTTACTAAATACATCAATAACACAAAGTATATACTTGAAACCATCATTATATTGAGAATAAGTTCGCATATCACTTAAATCAGCTTGCCACAGTTCATTAATATTTGATAGAATGTACCTATTACGCGGGAATTTTTTTCGAATGGGTTTATGTAATGTGTATGTTTCTTGAGATTTTAACCATTCCTTTACTTGCTTTTTATTCATTTTACCCTTCATGGCTTTTGATAATTTATCAATACTACCAAAACCAGCGGGATTAGATGGATCATAATAAATCCTGTTAATTTCTTCTAGTACGGGGTCCATTTTTCCCACTCAAGCCTTTTACGTATTTTGTTGTAGACTTTTTATCTCTACTGCTCGGTGTAGAAAACTCTTGAAATTCAATCTCAGAGGGTTTGTTCAGATCTTTTGCTTGAAGTTGGTTAATAAACTCACATCTCTTTGGATTTCCAATATAAGTAAGTGGTACTTTTATATCTTTTAATGCTTCAGCAAATCTATCCCATCCTACTGGATCACTTCTTTTTAAGGGTCTTAGTGAATCATTTATTAAATCAACAATATTACTTCCAGGAATTTTTTCGTTATCAATTATGACTGAACCTTCATTATCCCAATGTATTTTACCTTTACTTGTTTCAACTAATTTTAATAATAACTGTCCTTTTTTATTATAAGTTTTTGGTATTAAACTGAGTATTTGAGCCGGTGTGTAAAGTGGATTTTCAACATTTTCTTTACTTTTGATGGATCGATTCTCCTCCAACAAAGATTCAGCATCAACGGAAGTTTTTAGATCTCTATCTTTATTTTTAAAACGAATTTTAGACTCGTTTGAATCTTCATTAGATGTATCAGAATAAATTGGTAATCTGCGTGGTTGACGATCCTCTTCAGTAAAATGAAGGTATCTTTGCAGTGTTTGTAAATATAACATCCATTTCTTTCGGTCTTCCGTCTTACTATTCATAATATTTTGCATTTCAATATCTAATCGAGATAAACTACTATTAACCTTATTTTCTTGTTTTAATTTTTCAATCAATCCTGGTTTGATAAGTATCATTTTCTTTGCATTTTCCATGTTAACTGGCTAGTCCACTCACTAATCAACTCAATATTGCATCTAATATTATTGGTAAGAAAGCCCCTCCTTTTTGTATAATTATATGCTTTCTTAGTTTATGTTTACACTTACGCACTAGTTGACGGAGTATATTTTTGTGTTTATTCAATTTTTGTTTATCTTGATCTTTAAGAGGTACTTTTCCTTGTAAAACGTTATGAATACACTCACAAATACAGTTAATTTCTTCTTCATCACACGTTTTAAGTAATGCTCTTTGATATTTTGGTTTAAGCGTATGCAAAGCGTTTAGCAAATGTTTATGCGTTGTGAGTCGACGATGCATCATTTAGCAATGATTTGAAATGTTTGATTCTTGGTGTATTTAAACTCTTTTGTGGTGACGTAGACTGTACAGAAACCATTAAATGGGAAGACATTTGTCTTGATACGACAAAAATCATTGGTATTCTGTTTTAAATCTACCATTAAATATCCATGCGCCTCTAAAGTTGCATCCCTGTAGGCATCTTCAATGAATTTTTGGGTTATCTGGTGACACTTGTCGTGCTAAATATCTTATTTGAGTTTTATCTCGAGGGTTTTTAAAATATATTATATAACTTGAGTTTAAGGATATGTCTCTTTGCCCTTTACCCTGATGAAATAAATTTTGTGTTAAATAAAATACACTAAGATTCCTGTGATGACTACCTTTTGTAAATATATCCACAATTCTTCCATCGGACTCTCTCATTAGATCATCATTAATAACAAGATGTGGGTTTTCACCATCAAACGTATTAACATTTGGAATTCCTTGATGGTAGTTAACATTTGGTAAATTATATAAAGGTTGCATTTCATCAAAGCACCATGTGATCTGATTAAAATCACAATTACATATTTCTGTAACTGATTTTACGAAATTTGTTACAAAATTTGACTTCCCACATCCACTTGGTCCTGCCACAATAGCAGTAAACGGATGGATAAAGTGAAACATTACACACGTCAAAGTTCTAAGGGGTGAAATAAAAAATGAAAGTGTTGGTGTTAACAATTAATATATATTGCAAACATTATATAAAACAGAACGATCTGTATACTATTTCTAACACAATTAGTACATCATAATTTTACAATCAACTCAACCTCAAATAAATGCACACACACACGCAAATATAAACAACAATTAACTTAAATTATTTACAATAAAACAACGATTAAATATGTAATAAACTCTACGTCATATTATACTATTATCATTATTTTACAATCAATACAAATTTTATTTACATGCAGACATAAAATTAAAAACTATCAACACTTAACGCAGTTTATAATGACCCCAAGCTAATGTTTCAATATTATTATCTAAAATATGCCTCTTTGTGTCATTATATGATAAACCAATCTTATTTCATTTTTGTGTAAAAATTGTGTGTTTAATTGATTTAAATCTAAGCATACTATAATATTGCACTTTTTTATTAAATAGAGAAGACTTATAATTATCCATGGTCATCTTTTTAGTGATATATTTATTTACCCCTTTTGCCTTGGCTATAGTCTTATTCTCTAAGTTAAAAGCGTACATTTTGGATCGTAAACCCACAAATTCTTTCATGATTTTACCATTATTTTCATCTTTAAAAAAACCTAATTTCTTTTTATTTAATTTTGGAAATTCAAAAATATTATTTGCATCATAAGTTGAGGTATCAAAGTATGATGAAAGGTCAGGTTTTATATCAGAGTAAAAATCATCTGTAAATATATGATGTATTAAACTATCCGTATCTGTATACAATAATTTGATTTTACTAAAATTTTAACCATATAGTTATAATGAAAATCATACATTAATGTTTTTGAAATATCTAAAATGCAAAACCCTAAATAAATTGGTTTGTTATATATTAACTTTGTTTTTCGCAACTGAACCGCAACTAGGTTTTCCGAAAATACTGAAAGACTATGAAATTGTGGTTTAGCGATTAGATCTTGAGCACCTAAAGCTTTGCCCTGGTTCTCCCAGTGTGTAACTAATTTTATGTTAACCCTTTTTTCAATATTCTCCATAGTCTTTCCGAAGACTGAATTATTCATTAATTTATAAAAATCTTTTTCGAAATCTGATTTTGCTAACGGTCTTAATTTTGTGTTTAGATCTATGTACATCTTCAACCAGCGAGACTGTTTAAATTTTAAAACTCTATGAATTTTAGTTAATTTAACCCCCATTTCTATGCACTGCTTTAAATTTCTGTAATGAATTACATATTTATCTTTATTATTTAAATTTGGGACTAGGTTATTTTCATTAATATTGCCTGCACAAATGTTTTCGGGGCATAAAGGAAAGTCCGAATGTAAATCATGAAGTTCATCTGGATATTCCAAATCAACTTCTAAAATAAAACCGAAGTTCGATGTCTCAGACACATTAAATTCTGTATTCGGATTTACCCATTCGAATCCACCAGTAGGAAGACATTGAGACATAGCCCAACCATATAAATTGTTGGCATGATGGCAAAATATGTGATATATGAATTTGGTTTCCCTGCATCATAATCCCCCATATATTTGTTATTAGCTCTAGCATAACGATTACTACATTGAGATACACCACCCCTGATACCTGATCCAATAAATGCAATTTTCTCATAATCTGTTAAAAGTTCTAATTTTATTTTTGTATATTTTAACATTGCATCCCAACTTAAACCGGGTGCTGTGTAATAATGGGCAGGGTCTAAATCATAAGTATTAATACATAACTTTCTAAAGTTTTCAAATATATCGGTTAAAAGTAAAACGTCTGTTTTTAAATACAGGTTTGAATAATCTAGCATATTACAACACCCAAAGTGTTCCCAAACATCTTTAGCATGATTGTAATCATCATTTGAAATATGGGAATCTGTGAGCGAGCTATAAAAAAATTTTTGTTCGGGGAGCGATGTTAGGCTTAAACTATCATAATTAGTCACAAGTTCATATGGATAAACGCCTTTCCGTTTTAAACGAAAGAAATCTTCATTATTAGGATAATTTCTACGTAATTCTTGAAATTGATCATTACTGAGATTTTTGGCCAATTCTTCTAATTTACATGATAAAAACTTAAATGAATCTATGAATCTTAATATAATTTCGTGGTTATTCATTTTTAATTTTTTGGAAAAGGATATATATTTTTCTTTATTTTGAGGGATAACTTCGACTTCACCATCACAAAAGTTTAACGCGTGAGCAATAAAATGAGCATCATAGTGACTAAGGTTGTGTAAAAATATTGGTATATAACGAGGTTTTCTGAACTTCGAGCTACATGATTCGTGAGCAACACCTATAAAACTACCGGTGTACCAATCAAAATCATAAAAATGTTCTGCTAACTCTGTTTCACAAATATGACAAGTGGTTGCATTTGAAATTTGGTTTTTGTCTTCATTTGTTAGCGGAAGTGGAGGATATTTTTGAAGTCTATTTATTTCTTTAAGATTATTAGATAAACTTTCCATAAACACTTGTGCACAGTCGGGTCCGCAATACGTTACATATTTTGATAATTTATTATCATATGAACATTTTATATAATAACCAAAACTATGTACTTCATGTTTCTGAATATTGTGTGTGAAAGGTTTGGAAGGATCGTTAGAACATGATTCTATTGGTTTTAAAAATGCTTCAAAATCAGCATAAACTACAAATGGTATCTTCAACTTTTTTTCATAACTATCAAATTTAATTTTATCATTTGAAATAGGTTGACCAAACCAATTCTTTTTTTTAAAAGTTTCACTGTTTGGTAATTCTGTACAAATGTGGGCACAATCGTATTGTTCATGGTTATTTAAACTTTCCTTAGATGGAAAGTGAAGTAGACATGCTTCGCAAATGTACATGATGTGACCGTCTTTTGAAATTTGTTTACTAACTAACCGCGATAAATTTTTTATGTAACAATAATGATTTTTTGTATCCTTGGAAAAAATAATAAATTGATATGTCTATCTTTACGACACTTTGTTAAAAATAATGGACCTACTATAGAATTACATCGTTTTTCTTTATTATATTCTAACCCAAAAACATTAATACTAATATCATTTAATTTCTCTACTTTTGCTATGTCAGAAATTTTAACTGGAAAGGAAATACCATCAAATTTAAGTTTATTTGCATGTTTAACGTACGATGATACACGATCCGCGTCTTTGTTTACGGCATATAACGCCGAGAGTAACGCCCATTTAAAACAAAAATAATCCTTGCTTTTTACATTTATAACAGCCTTTTTTAATTTTATGTCACGAGGAAGATCTATGTATGAAGTACCGCGTAGGGGGTTAAATTTATTAACATTCATGTCTATAGATTTTATGTTTTTTAGACTCCATCCACTATCTTTTTTTCAAATGCACTAATTTTAGTAGTAATTGTATCATTTAAAGATTGGTGGATTTGGCGTTTGGCCTTCAACCACCAAACTGCTGGTTCAAATGTATTAAATAATGTTATGTGGTGCGGCTATTAATTTAAATAGAATAGTGGACTGTATATGAGCGCGGTGCGAGCGGTGAATGGAATTTAATTTATTCGTGATACTGCAAATCCCCTAAATTCGGGATATAGGAAGGACGTGAAGGAATGCATGTGCACTTGTGCGGTGTGACTTCCGCTGATCTGCCTCGTGTCTCGATGGCTGCCGGCTGTCTTCACACTTATCAACTTCACAGATAATCACGAAATATAGCGTTATTGCAAATGTCTATACTTTTTACTATATGTTTGTATAATTCAATATCCAAATTACACAAGGGCGGGAGCGATGATGCGAGATATAAGCGGTGCGGTTGATTGCGTGTCTTCTCAACTTGTGTGAGCCCGTTAACACACGAATGCACATGCTGGGCATAAAGCGGTAGATAGGAAACCGGAAATGGGCTTTGCAGTAATCTTATTGGATAATAATTAACGAATCCCTTATAAGCGTTAAGCGATAGTGCAAAGTGGCGCGAACACCCCCCGGCCTTGAGGTATCCTCAACTGGCAAGTAAAGTATAAAAATATAGATATATATAGATAAATACTTATATAGTAGCGAAATGAAGCGACGTTATGACCTAAGAATTAAACTAAATATATAAACGATAATGTAAAATTAACTATATTAATTACTGTGTTGGTAAAGGACACAGTTTGATAAGAGGGCGTTTTAAAGTGGAATTCTTAAGTTTAACTTGCGCAACGCGTACCATACCATCCTTACCGGGAAACAATTCGGTGACAACGCCTAGAGGCCACTGAAGCGGTGGAGTATGATCCACGTCTATTAGAACAATCGTCCCTACAAAAATGACAGTAGAGTTCTTATTCCACTTCACTCTACTCTGTAATGTATGTAAGTATTCGAATCTGAAGCGTTTCCAAAAGGACTGAACTAAAGAATCTATTAAAGAAAAGCGTGATAACAGATTAATACGTTCCTTGCTTAAATCTGCAGCTGGTAAGCATTCAAGTGGTTTTAAATTTAGAAAATGTGCGGGTCTAAGTGCGGTAGGTTCCGATGGATCACTGCTTAATACATAAAGCGGGCGAGAATTTAAGATACACTCGATCTGACAAAGAGTAGTAAGCATTTCTTCATACGTGAGGATTTGCTTACCTATTACGCGAAACAAATGGGTTTTTACAACCTTAATATTGGACTCCCACAAACCCCCGAAATGTGGAGCGCTTGGAGGGTTGAGTTTCCAAACAATGCGATTATCAGTGAGCACCTGACTGAATGCCTTATAATATTCTTCTGTTTTAAAAATCCGTGTAATTCATGTAAATATGAACGCGAGGCGACAAAATTAGTACCGTTATCGCTGTATATAAATCGACACGGACCTCTACGAGAGATAAATCTCTTAAAAGCGTCTAAAAAACCCGCCGAACTTAGATCAGACGCTAATTCTAAATGCACTACCTTAGTAACGAGGCATATAAATAAACATAAATAAGCCTTCTGGCTTCGTATACCACGTTTACGCGTCAATGTGATATAAAGTGGGCCCGAAAAATCCACACCTGTGTGTGTAAACGCATTACACTGCTCTAGGCGGCAAGCAGGCAAGGCAGACATCATGGGGTAAATAGGTTTGGGTTTATGTCGAAAACAAATGTTACATCTATGAATGCGGTATCTCACTACACGGCGAGCTGATAATATCCAATATTTCTCCCGTAATGCAGCAAGTAAATACTGAGGACCAGCGTGGAAATGTTTATAGTGATAATAATCAATTATAAGATCAACAATATGCCCCTGTTTTGGTAGCAATATTGGGAATCCGATAAAGACGAATAATCTAACCGACCACCTACTCGAAGTACATCGTCCGTGATAAATGGCGATAACCTTCGTAATGTTGATGAACATAGTTGTCCTTTTTTAATATTTTTTATATCTTCAGCGAAAGCGATGCCTTGCACAATTTTAATAACTGTGATTTCAGAAATCTCTATGTCGGATGCGGTTATAATTTTATTTATGCGCGGTAATTTGTTTAAAAACCTTAAAACGTAAACAACGGATCGTACTAACTTAGCGAGCAAAACCAAGGCACACAACTCAAGCCTAGCTAAAGTTATAACCTTTAATGGGGACACCCGAGATTTAGAACATAGGAGCGTTATAATTGGAGGATTATTTCCGTTAACAACATGCGAATAGATGACACACCCGTAAGCTTTTTCACTAGCGTCGGCGAAGGCTAGTAGCGACACATGGGATTTTTCATTTACGCCGATATGACGTGGAATCTGTAAATGTGAGATTAAATGTAATTCTGATATATATCGCTGCCATGTATTGACAATATTAGTGGGTGGAGTCTCATCCCAGTTAAGTTTAAGAACCCACAAGGCTTTAATTAATAATTTGGCGTAAAGTATTACTGGACCGACAAGTCCTAAAACATCGTACAAGCGAGCGGTTGCGGAGAGGATAGCGCGTTTGGTACAAGTGACCGGTGGCGGCGAAACAAGAAAGGAAAACTTATCGGTAGCGGGTTACCAACGAAGGCCTAAAATTTTTAAAATGTCATTATCATCAAATGATACCGAGTCTTGTTGACGATGTGATCCTGGTATATGTTGTAAAAGCTCCTTGCAGTTACTTGTCCACTTAACCAAATCGAATCCACCTCGGCGAAACATTTGGATAAGTTGAGTAATCCCCCATATATTGGTTATTAGCTCTAGCATAACGATTACTACATTGAGATACACACCTGATACCTGATCCAATAAATGCAATTTTCTCATAATCTGTTAAAAGTTCTAATTCTATTTTTGTATATTTTAACATTGCATCCCAACTTAAACCGGGTGCTGTGTAATAATGGGCAGGGTCTAAATCATAAATATTAATACATAACTTTCTAAAGTTTTCAAATACATCGGTTAAAAGTAAAACGTCTGTTTTTAAATACAGGTTTGAATAATCTAGCATATTACAACACCCAAAGTGTTCCCAAACATCTTTAGCATGATTGTAATCATCATTTGAAATATGGGAATCTGTGAGCGAGCTATAAAAAAATTTTTGTTCGGGGAGCGATGTTAGGCTTAAACTATCATAATTAGTCACAAGTTCATATGGATAAACGCCTTTCCGTTTTAAACGAAAGAAATCTTCATTATTAGGATAATTTCTACGTAATTCTTGAAATTGATCATTACTGAGATTTTTGGCCAATTCTTCTAATTTACATGATAAAAACTTAAATGAATCTATGAATCTTAATATAATTTCGTGGTTATTCATTTTTAATTTTTTGGAAAAGGATATATATTTTTCTTTATTTTAAGGGATAACTTCGACTTCACCATCACAAAAGTTTAACGCGTGAACAATAAAATGAGCATCATAGTGACTAAGGTTGTGTAAAAATATTGGTATATAACGAGGTTTTCTGAACTTCGAGCTACATGATTCGTGAGCAACACCTATAAAACTACCGGTGTACCAATCAAAATCATAAAAATGTTCTGCTAACTCTGTTTCACAAATATGACAAATGGTTGCATTTGAAATTTGGTTTTTGTCTTCATTTGTTAGCGGAAGTGGAGGATATTTTTGAAGTCTATTTATTTCTTTGAGATTATTAGATAAACTTTCCATAAACACTTGTGCACAGTTGGGTCCGCAATACGTTACATATTTTGATAATTTATCATCATATGAACATTTTATATAATAACCAAAACTATGTACTTCATGTTTCTGAATATTGTGTGTGAAAGGTTTGGAAGGATCGTTAGAACATGATTCTATTGGTTTTAAAAAAATGCTTCAAAATCAGCATAAACTACGAATGGTATCTTCAACCTTTTTCATAACTATCAAATTTAATTTTATCATTTGAAATAGGTTGACCAAACCAATTCTTTTTTTTAAAAGTTTCACTGTTTGGTAATTCTGTACAAATGTGGGCACAATCGTATTGTTCATGGTTATTTAAACTTTCCTTAGATGGAAAGTGAAGTAGACATGCTTCGCAAATGTACATGATGCGACCGTCTTTTGAAATTTGTTTACTAACTAACCGCGATAAATTTTTTATGTAACAATAATGATTTTTTGTATCCTTGGAAAAAAATAATAAATTGATATATCTATCTTTACGACACTTTGTTAAAAATAATGGACCTACTATAGAATTACATCGTTTTTCTTTATTATATTCTAACCCAAAAACATTAATACTAATATCATTTAATTTCTCTACTTTTGCTATGTCAGAAATTTTAACTGGAAAGGAAATACCATCAAATTTAAGTTTATTTGCATGTTTAACGTACGATGATACACGATCCTCGTCTTTGTTTACGGGATATAACGCCGAGAGTAACGCCCATTTAAAACAAAAATAATCCTTGCTTTTTACATTTATAACAGCCTTTTTTAATTTTATGTCACGAGGAAGATCTATGTATGAAGTACCGCGTAGGGAGTTAAATTTATTAACACTCATGTCTATAGATTTTATGTTTTTTAGACTCCATCCACTATTTTTTTTTTTCAAATGCACTAATTTTAGTAGTAATTGTATCATTTAAAGATGAAAAAAAAATATTTAAGTCATCTCCTTGACAAATAACTTCACAGACAATCACGAAATATAGCGTTATTGCAAATGTCTATACTTTTTACTATATGCTTGTATAATTCAATATCCAAATTACACAAGGGCGGGAGCGATGATGCGAGATATAAGCGGTGCGGTTGATTGCGTGTCTTCTCATCTTGTGTGAGCCCGTTAACATACGAATGCACATGCTAGGCATAAAGCGGTAGATAGGAAACCGGAAATGGGCTTTGCAGTAATCTTATTGGATAATAATTAACGAATCCCTTATAAGTGGTTGCACGGAAACCCATTCGTATTTTATTTTATATTGGACGGTAGGTGCCAAGTCGCTTGTTCCTTTCCGAAAACGATATCATTCATACCCTCCTATCGACACATCGGGGTGGTGGGGTGGGAGGGGCAAGAAGATGATTCTAGAATGTCACGTAATCATCGGAGCCGAGGATATATAAGGCACGCGCGACCGTTGCGCGTCCTCTTCCCGCCGCGCCAGTCGTTGAAACCACACAGCCTCTTCCGTCGCAGTCGTCGTTGAAACCACACCGCTAGTAGAAACCGCTTTAGCCTGGAAGCAGTCGAGCTCCAGGAGACCCGCCTCACCTCGTGTGAGATATAATCGCGCACCGCCTCTCTTCGGAGTGTTCCAGAAGAAGTTCCAGAAGTTGCAGCTATAGTGCTCAACAGGATAGAAGAAACCCCGGTGAGTCAATATTCCTTTATTTACTGCCTGATTAACATAATTGTTTTAACCCGCTCCAATTCTGTGTTCTCCTAATCAGGCAGGATTCCTTTTCATCGATTTAGCACGATAATAGTTTAGTTTAGGGAAGAGCGAGTGCATTGTACCGCATGCTATAGTAGTCGCTTTTACGTAAGCGTAGAAGCATTCGCATATACAGTCCACTTTAGTTAATATCTCGCGTAATAGGTTTTAGGTTCGACCGGTAACTAGATTTTCGGCAGCCTTAGACACGTGGCTCCACCATTTTATGGTCACTTCGGCAGGATTTGGTCGAATTGTTGAATTAATTAATTAGATAATGCACTCTAATTTATGGAATAGACTTAAATAGTGTTCGTTTAAATTTAAATTTTGATTAGGTACTCGCAAACAGAATTATTCGTTTTATAGCGCTCGTATTTGATTAAATTTAAAGCCTATTAAATAATTGAAACAGTGTAATAGGAACCGTTTGATACGCTTACCCCACAATCTTGATAAAATTATTGAGTTTAGCAAATGACGCGTCACCTCGACTCGCTGCGCAGGTGTTCGATTTAATTACGTAATACGGCATACCGAGTGTCCATCCTTCATTGTTTGTGCGTTGTGAGATTAATTGTGATTAATATAACTTTATTATAATAATTTAAAATGGCAGTTAGTGGAAGTGAAAACAAAATTAAAACGCTTTATGCCAATAGGGACATACTTTTTTAGCGTATGCAGAATATAAGTGATTATATAAAGAACATTAATATAGAAGCAGTGCGGGAAACCTTCTTGAATGAAATCGAAACGGTAGATTCTTTGCGGATAGATTACGAAAGAATATTAGACCAAATTAATCATTTGGAATTACGAATCGACCCGAAATACATAGTGAACTACCAACCGCTGCTGGCATTCGAAGATATGTTGTGTCGCGTGAAAAGAACTGCGAAATCCCTACAATCTCAAAACGAAGCAAAGCCGGAAACACAGGTACGTCCAAGTGACTCAATTAGGTTGCCGTCAATAGATATTCCGGTATTCAATGGTGATATTAAGACGTGGCCCTTCTTCTTCAGTAGTTTTCAAAACAATATACACAATAACCCATCGTTATCGGACGCCGAAAAATTATATTACTTAATTAGTAAACTTAGTGGCAGGGCACAGTCGATCTGCTCTGGTTTTACACCTACAGCAAACAATTACTTATTAATATTCGAAACGCTTAAAACTAAATATGAAGATAGGAGAATGTTAGCTTCCGAATATTTGAACCAGATATTCGATCTTAAACCTATATCATCCGCGAACATCAACGGCTTAGAGCAGTTTCTAGATAAATTTGTGGCATCGGTGGCTGCACTTAAGAATTTGAAATTTAATGATCTTATGGACGTGGTGTTTCTCCATGTTGCACTAAAGAAATTAGACCCCGACACCGTACGTGCGTTTGAAATTGAGCATCGTAGCTCGGAGATGCCTTCCTTTCATTCATTAGCATCGTTCGTGCGAGATCAAATAAAGGTGATGCAGCGCTCTCCGAACGTTAAACAGGAGATTAAAAGGTGCGTCGACCGTAGACAGACTCAACCATCTAAAATAGCAGGGTCGTTAACTTACGTAACCGCTACGCCAACATCACTCCAGCATACTTGTATAGTATGTAAAGATAAACACGGTAATTTATATAATTGTGCGACTTTTCGTAAATATTCACCAAGCGAACGTTATAAATTAGTAAAGACAAACAACCTATGTTTGAACTGCTTAAGCGATAAGCATTTAGTTGCAAAATGCAATTCGAGTTCAAGTGCACCAGGAAACATCACACGCTATTACATTTTGAAAATAGCAACATAGCGGCGTCAAGTAAAGCGGACAAGGAATTCGCCCCTACTAAGGTCAACGATTCTAGCGGTCGACCTGGTGATGTCGCTCTGTGCTCATTGGCAAATATGGGAGCACAACCTCCTTTAACCGTGTTACTGGGTACGGCACGTATTTTGGTTAGGGATTCGCGTGGAAACGAACAAAGCGTCCATGCATCGCTGGACAGCGGAGCCCAAAATAGCTTTATAACGCGACAATGTTGTCAGCGCTTAGGCTTAGTAATAAATAGGTCACTTTCATGTCCGGTAATTAAATGCATCGGAGGTACTAGTAAAGCGACACAGGGATATATAAATTTAAAAATTTATTCTCGGATAGATCGTAATGTTAACTTTGATATAAATGCACTAGTAGTAACTAGGGTCACTGAACGGTTGCCAACCGTTTCGGTTGACACCTCGGCAATGATTGAATTTAAGAATTTGACTCCGGCGGACGACACTTACGCCGTTCCTGGAAACATAGACATGCTCATTGGAGCATCGCTTTTCCCTTATCTTTTGTTAAACAATAAGGTCAGGGGCAACTCTTCGCATACCGCGCCTTACGCACTGGAAACCGTATTGGGCTATGTGATCCTTGGCTCCGCCCCCATCATAGATAGTATTTCGGCAACCTCTTATTGTGGTATGGCTGTCGAACCGCTCGAGTCGTTAGTCCGCAAATTTTGGGAGATGAAGGAGGTGAACGTTCCACCCATAGCTAGCTCAGATGATAGGTTATGCGAGGAAATTTACGTCCGCACGACCATTCGTGATCGCGACGGTAGATATAGTGTAGCGCTACCCTTTAAAGGAGATGTTTTATCTCTCGGCGATTCGCGTCAAATGGCGGAAAAACGTTTCTACAGCTTGGAGCGTAGGATGCTCGCTTCACCCCAGTTAAAGGAAGCTTACGACGGCGTCATTAACGAATATATAAGAGAAGGTTACATATCACTTGTGGCTTCGAAATTAGATAACTACGAAGACACACCGTCGTATTTCATACCACACCACGGAGTCATTAGAGAGGACAAACTTACATCTAAGTTACGTGTAGTGCTCGACGCTAGTGCTAAAACTAGCACTCACCTGTCGCTTAACGATATCCTCTATAGTGGGCTAAATTTACAGGGCAGTTTATTTAATATAATAGCCAATTTTCGTTTGTTTAGTATAGCACTATCCGCCGATATTCGCCAAATGTTTCTTTGCATAGGGGTCCGTGAATGCGACCGTAGATTCCAACGCATTTTATATCGTTTCAACCCAAAGGAACCTCTAATGGTGTTTGAATTTAACCGCGTTTGTTTTGGTTTAAAGTCGAGCCCATTTCATGCGTTACGCACGGTGAGACAGCTCGCTCACGGTGAAGGTCCCTCTTATCCTAAAGCTAAGAGGGCAATTGAGAGCGGATTATATATGGATGATTTTGTGTACTCGGTCGATAGCGTGGAGGAGGCAACCCTAACCACCGCCGAGGTTTTATAAGGCTCATGAAATCGGGTCAATTCGATTTTGTGAAGTGGATTAGTAATTCGCGTCCGGTTTTAGATACAATCCCACTATCACACCGTCTTTCGGCGATAAAGGAATTCGACGATTCTGATACACACAAGGTGCTCGGTCTGTGTTGGTCACCAGAGTCCGACGTGTTTAGCCTTAAGGTAAATCCGCCCGTAGAGAAATGCACAAAGCGCACAATACTGTCATGCGTTGCTAGATTATGGGACGTCATGGGTTTCGTAGCTCCGGTGGTATTATACGCTAAGCTTTTAATTAAACAACTTTGGTTATTGGAATGCGACTGGGATGACTCGCCGCAAGACAGCATTGTTCGGTTGTGGCAGCGCTTTATAGAGGAACTTCCTTCATTAAGAGAAATTAGAATACCGCGTCATATAAACGTAGATAGAAATAGCGCCATAACAGTCGTTGGGTTTTCAGACGCCAGCGAGAAGGCTTACGGGGGCGTTGTATATTTCCACGTCCAGAATAATGGTAGAAATTCAATTAGCCTCATTAGTTCTAAGTCGAGAGTCTCCCCCCGTAAGGTTGTCTCTCTGGCGCGCTTAGAGCTTTGCGCAATATTAGTACTCACCAAGCTTATTACCGCAGTTATCAGCGCATGTAAGGATAGAGTTCACATAGAAAGGATATTTGCCTTTTCCGACTCCACCGTTGCCTTATGCTGGGTTCATTCTTCACCCCACCGTTGGGACACGTTTGTCGCGAACCGAGTGGCCAAGATACAAGACAAGTTAGAAACGCGGAACTTTTATCACGTGTCCGGTACGGAAAACCCCGCCGATTGTCTATCCCGTGGACTCACCCCGATGCAAATAATGGACCACCCGCTTTGGTTCCACGGACCTGCTTGGGTTCACTTGGATCCCTCGCAATGGCCAATAACCGACTTCGAACCTTCGTCAGTGTCACAACCGCCGGAAGAAAAGAGACACGCTCTAGTGGCGAACGTTTCGAGCGAGGTTTCTCCAATCATTGCTTTGGCGAACCGCTTGTCCTCTTGGTCGAAATTATTGCGTAGCGTAATTTACGTTTGTCGATTCGCGAAGCTGTTACCGCGACGTTCGTATGTCTTAGCATCCGATTACAACTATGCCGAGTCGCTAGTATTACGTGAACTTCAACGTGCGCACTTCTCTGAAGAAATTAGAAGATTACAATCGAATAGAGCTTGTAGTCGCGCCTTTCAACGCCTTAAGCCATTTTTACAGGATGGGATTGTAAGGGTAGATGGACGCTTGTCCAACTCGCAATTGAATTTCGACCAACGGCACCCTATTGTTTTACCGCGTAAAGACCATATCATGAACTTATTAGTCGATTACCATCATAAATTGAACTCGCACGCTGGCCCCGACTTGTTGATGTCGATTTTGCGTCAGAATTATTGGATTCTTTCTGCACGTAGTTTAATACGCAATCGGGTGCACAGATGTATAGCTTGCTTTCGGGCACGCCCCAAGCCGTCATTTCCGGAAATGGCGGAACTTAGATCTTGTAGAGTAATACAATCAGTAAAGCCCTTCACGCACACAGGGTCTGATTTCGCTGGTCCGTTTAAGGTCACGCTCACTCGCGGGCGTGGTATAAGATCCACAAAGGCTTACGTCTGCATTTTCGTATGTCTAACTACTCGAGCGGTGCATATAGAACTCGTTGGTGATCTAAGCACAGCAGGCTTTATGGGTGCATTTAAAAGATTTCTTTCCCGCCGTGGCCCTGTAAGTAGATTGTATTCGGATAACGGTACGAACTACGTCGGTGCAAAACGTATTCTATCGGAACTACATGAGCTCTTAGCTAGCAAGTATTATAATTCGGAGTTCGCTCACATTCTAGCCGAGAACCGCATTGAGTGGTCTCTGAACGTCCCAGCCGCGAGTCATTTTGGGGGCAATTGGGAGACTAATATCAAGAGTCTAAAGAGTCATTTATACCGAGTAATAGGAGATCAAATTTTGTCCTTCGAAGAGCTAAGTACGGTGCTCGCTCAAATTGAATGCGTAATGAATAGTCGCCCACTTTGTCGTACGTTGTCTAGTGAACCCTCGGAACCGCTGGCTCTAACTCCAGCACATTTTTTGAATTTAACGCCTTTAAAGTATTTGCCAGCCGCAGATATGGATGAGAACAGACTTAGCATTTCCGCACGCCACAAATTATTAGATCGGTTAGTGCAATCGTTTTGGAAACGATGGAGGATGGAATACTTGCATACTTTGCAGTCTCGGCAAAAATGGAACACAGCAACTGAGCCTTTAGCTGTAGGAACTGTAGTTGTGCTCACCAAAGAGAATACGCCGCCTCTCCACTGGCCGTTAGGAATTGTCGAAGAGGTCTTTCCCGGTTCCGACGGAGTAATTAGGATAGCTCGCCTTAAGACCACGGTTGGGTCTTACCTGCGTCCGGTTGTCCGTTTGTGCCCCCTGCCTCTTCCATAATTTAAATTAGCTTTCTAGATTAAAATTGTAGTTGAATTTAGGTAATCTTAGCGTTAGTTAGTTATTTTGTTAGTCGATCTTAGCTCTAGTTGTTTTAGTTAATTTTGAAGGAAATCCTTCAAGGGCGGGGGAGATGGTTGCGCGGAAACCCATTCGTATTTTATTTTATATTGGACGGTAGGTGCCAAGTCGCTTGTTCCTTTCCGAAAACAATATCATTCATACCCTCCTATCGACACATCGGGGTGGTGGGGTGGGAGGGGCAAGAAGATGATTCTAGAATGTCACGTAATCATCGGAGCCGAGGATATATAAGGCACGCGCGACCGTTGCGCGTCCTCTTCCCGCCGCGCCAGTCGTTGAAACCACACAGCCTCTTCCATCGCAGTCGTCGTTGAAACTACACCGCTAGTAGAAACCGCTTTAGCCTGGAAGCAGTCGAGCTCCAGGATACCCGCCTCACCTCGTGTGAGATATAGTCGCGCACCGCCTCTCTTCGGAGTGTTCCAGAAGAAGTTCCAGAAGTTGCAGCTATAGTGCTCAACAGGATAGAAGAAACCCCGGTGAGTCAATATTCCTTTATTTACTGCCTGATTAACATAATTGTTTTAACCCGCTCCAATTCTGTGTTCTCCTAATCAGGCAGGATTCCTTTTCATCGATTTGGCACAATAATAGTTTAGTTTAGGGAAGAGCGAGTGCATTGTACCGCATGCTATAGTAGTCGCTTTTACGTAAGCGTAGAAGCATTCGCATATACAGTCCTTTTTAGTTAATATCTCGCGTAATAGGTTTAAGGTTCGACCGGGGAACTAGATTTTCGGCAGCCTTAGACACGTGGCTCCACCATTTTATGGTCACTTCGGCAGGATTTGGTCGAATTGTTGAATTAATTAATTAGATAATGCACTCTAATTGGCTCCACCAATAAGCGTTAAGCGATAGTGCATAGTGGCGCGAACAAAGATGAAAAAAAAATATTTAAGTAAAATAGTAAGTCCTTGACAAATAATATAGTTAAGCGTTTGAAAATCGAACGTATCATGAATATCTTTAGTTTGTTGAACAAAATCAGCATGCAATATGAAGTTTACTTTAAAAATTATGTGTTGATGAATACACTCTTGTATTAAAAATAAAATATCATCTTTAATAGAATTTAAAAATAGTTCAGGAGTTTCAAAATTTACCAATGTCGAACTATCTACTCTACTCTTGATTTTATAAGTTAAAATCCTATTTCCAAAAGCAGATTCAATAACACTAACGTTTGATAAAGAATTATGTGAATTTAAAAGATTATTTTTGTGAACATTACTTTTAAAATGATAAGCTAAATACCGTTTCTTGATAAATGTATGACACGTTAGACATTCCACTTGATCATCGTTACTGATACTGTTCCCTGCAGAGGTAGGCGCTTCTGCTTCCGTTGTTGGTTTTTTGATGATCTTGGGTTCTTTGCTGCTCGTTCGCTTCGTTCCTCTTCCAAGTTGTAGTGGTTGACTACTAAAATGTTTAAATTTATTAAAAACTGTACAAGACATTGTGTAAATTATGATCGAAATGAATGTTTATTTTACTTACTTAAACTGTGTTTCAACCATCGCACAGTGATTATACATATATATATTTTGACAGTGGTAGAGCCACGCGGCAGCTTTGCTGTTGCACGTATGGGCCGGCTCAAACCGGGGTGGTACCACGACCTCACAGAATACCGGCGTTAAGTGGAAGCTCTGCTTCCGCGTTTCGTCTGGTGAGTGCAGGTGGCCGGAGGCCCAAATCCCCCCCCCCCCATCAACATGGTAGCGGAATTAAATAATAATAGACTACCCCAGGAGGGTACCAGCACCCCTGGAGAATCCCTCGCTGAGCATCCACGACCATGTTTCTCCACTTCTGAGCGTGGGTGCTCAGGCTGCCCCGCGTATTCTGGGGGGGGGCAAAATTCCGCTCAAGACTACAACTGCTCGGGGCAAACGGAGCAACAAGACCAAGGCGACCCCTGCCACGCTGTCCGTGAATTTCTGCAATATCAGGGGACTTCACTCTAACCTAAACGCCGTCCACTACCATCTCGAGACGGCGAGGCCGGCTCTGCTCTTTCTGACCGAGACGCAGGTGTCCTCTCCGGCTGATGTCTCGTATCTCTCCTACCCGGGGTACAAACTGGAACACTCCTTTGTGCCTCGGGCTGGAGTTTGCGTTTACGTCAGAGAGGACATCTGTTCTCGACGCCTCGGCAGACTTGAAGGTTCGGACCTGTCCATCCTTTGGCTACGCGTAGACAGCGACGACCATCCACGCGTCTACGGGTGCCTCTATAGGTCCCATAGCGGTAATGCCGAAACAGACCGACTCTTCGACCACGTCCAAATGGCTGCAGATTCGTTGCTACAGCAGATCCCCTCCGCAGAGATCGTGATCCTCGGCGACTTTAACGCCCATCACGCCGAATGGCTTGGTTCACGTTTAACCGATCATGCGGGGAGATCTGTTCATGATTTTGCCTTGGCATATGGTCTGACACAACTGGTTACTTCGCCTACGCGGATTCCAGATGTGGAGGATCATGCACCTTCCCTGTTGGACCTTCTGCTGACCTCTCACCCGGACGGATATCAGATTTCCGTAGACGCCCCTTTAGGCTCCTCGGACCATTGTCTGGTCCGGAGTGTTGTGCCACTCACGCTGAAATCGCGGTTGCATTCTGCAGGCTGCCGCCGTGTTTGGCACTATAGGTCAGCCGATTGGGATGGGATGCGGACTTTCTTTGCATCCTACCCTTGGGGGCGGGTTTGCTTCTCGCCGGATGATCCCAACGTTGTTGCGGATTCTGTTACTGATGTGGTACTTCAGGGTATGGAACTTTTTATTCCTTCCTCTGTGGTGCCCATTGGAGGCAAATCTCAGCCATGGTTTGGTCGCTCCTGTAAAATAGCATCATGCTATAAGCAGGAGTGCTACCAAGCCTGGGTTGATGCATCAGCGTCCCGGGATGTAAACACCAGCGCTCTAAAAAAGAAGTATAATTCCGCCTCTAGGTCCTTCAAAAGAGTCATTGCCAAGGCAAAGTCAGAGCACATAGGCAGAATTGGCGAAAAACTCGTTCGCCTTCCTTCTGGAACCCGTGCATTCTGGTCTCTCGCCAAGGCTGTCCAGGGGAATTTCTGTCAGCCATCTCTTCCATCTCTGCACAGGGAGGACGACTCACTGGCCCATACTGCAAAGGAGAAAGCCGATCTTCTAGGCTCTTTCTTTGCGTCTAACTCGACTCTCGATGACGGGGGGAGTACGCCGCCGACCATCCCGCGGTGTGAGTGCTCCATGCCGGAAGTGCAGTTCACACAGCGCTCGGTTCGCAAAGCACTCCTCTCCCTGGACATCCACAAGTCGAGTGGGCCTGACGGAATCCCCCCAATTGTGCTGAGGACGTGTGCTCCAGAGTTGGCACCGGTTTTAACGCGTCTTTTCCGGTACTCCTACTCCCTAGGCGTAGTCCCGAAATCATGGAAGACGGCTTTCGTCCACCCAATCCCTAAAAAAGGCGACCGCTCAGACCCATCCAACTACCGGCCAATCGCCATCACCTCCTTGTTCTCCAAAACAATGGAGTCCATTGTAAACTGCCAGCTCATGAGGTACCTTGAGGATCACCAGCTGATTAGTGACCGCCAATACGGTTTTCGCCGTGGTCGGTCAGCTGGTGATCTTCTGGTCTACCTCACTCACAGATGGGCGGAGGCAGTAGAGTTCAAGGGGGAGGCATTGGCCGTTAGTTTGGACATTGCGAAGGCCTTCGATCGGGTTTGGCACAAAGCGCTTCTTTCGAAGCTCCCTTCCTATGGGCTTCCCGAGAAATTGTGCGATTGGATCACCAGCTTTCTTGCAGATCGGAGCATCAAGGTCGTTATAGACGGTGCAAGCTCCGATTGCAAGCCTATTAATGCTGGTGTTCCACAGGGCTGCGTGCTATCGCCAACGCTGTTTCTTCTGCATATCAATGATATGTTGCATACTCGTAACATTCATTGCTATGCAGATGACAGCACTGGTGATGCTCTTTACACCGGCCGAGCCAATATTTCTCGGGAAAACGTCTCCGAGTGCCGGGACAAACTTGTGTCTGAAGTCGAGTCTTTGCTGAACAGAGTCTCGGATTGGGGACGACTAAATCTAGTCCAGTTTAACCCCCAGAAGACACAAGTTTGCGCGTTAACCGCTAAAAAGAACCCCTTTGTCGTATCCCCTCAGTTTCAAGGCACTCCCCTTGTTGCCTCAGCCAGTATCGGAATCCTCGGCGTCGACATTTCGAGTGACGTGCAGTTTCGTGGTCACTTGGAAGGGAAGGCCAAATTGGCCTCTAAAAAGCTTGGCGTGCTCAGCAGAGCGGGACAGTATTTCATGCCGGCACACCGCCTGCAACTTTACAAGGCGCAGGTTCGGCCGCACATGGAATACTGTTCCCATCTCTGGGCTGGGGCTCCCCAGTACCAGCTCCTACCACTTGACCGCATCCAGCGCAGAGCGGCTCGAATCGTCGACGACCGAGTGCTTTCCGATCGGCTCGATTCACTGGCGCTGCGAAGAGATGTTGCATCTCTTTGCGTATTTTATCGCATCTATCACGGGGAGTGCTCTGAGGAATTGTTCGGATTAATCCCAGCCGCCAAATTTCGTGAACGCACTACACGGCAAACGTCTCGATACCATCCACACCATCTGGATGCTTGGCGGTCCACCACTGTACGTTTCACAAGGAGTTTCCTTCCACGTACAACCTCTCTGTGGAATAGTTTACCACCGGCGATTTTTCCGGACCGATACGACCTGGGGACCTTCAAGAAAAGAGCTTACTCCTTTCTAAAGGGCCGGCAACGCACCCGCAATTCTCCTGGTGTTGCGGTTGATCATGGGCGGCGGTAGTCACTTAACATCAGGTGAGCCGCATGCTCGTTTGCCCCCTCTTCTATAAAAAAAAAAAAAAAAAAAAAAAAAAAATACAACTCATCATCATACGATGAATCGAACAGTTGATCCTTTCATTTCATCACAAACTTTAGACAACTCCTGATTTAATTCGCTGTTGAATAGTTCCGTATTCTCTTCCATGGTTGTGGAGAAGAAAGCACTGGTGCACACTTCACTGAAGTTTGCTATCCTTATAGTAAAGAAGAAAATAGGTAGCAGAGTAAGTATTAGTTCAGTGTTGGTAGACCAACTGATACCCAAATTTCAAATAATGTCCGATATTTAAGTCTAACAAAGGATTAGAAATAGAATAAAATGAGTACACGGAAGTAATTTAAGTAAACAGAATCACATTCACTAATGATAAGCTAATGACTGTCATTGTTAAAAAAGTATTTTTTAACTTTTTCACTTTCTGCTATTGTCTTTGTAATATTGTATACGAGGGCGTTTGTGTTGTCGTAGATGCTATCCCTATTAGTCTTTACGTAATATTTAATCCTCGTGGAAGCATGTTTCCAATGATCAGTAGTTGGAATCTTGGATAGCTTCTTCATATCGTACATTTCAATTTTGATGAGATGCGTCGCTTGGTCTCCGTCATCAGAATTAGTAGAAATATATGATACACCATCTCTAGCAGCTCGTGCTACGGTTGATGATAACAGCTTCCTCTTTTTTATTTTTGATTCAGCTTCAAAAAAATGATCAATCGATTGCGATTTTCTTTTTCCACTATCGCATGTGTTATTATTAATGACGATGTCATCACTCTCTTCTTGAGGGCAGAGTGGCGAGTAGTAATACTGTTTATAGGTATTTTCATCGAAGCTCAATGATTTCTGCAACAACACAGTTATCATGTTAATATCAATTTGTTAACACTTAATCATAAAAGTTAAAAAAGCTAAAGTTACAACCTATTAAAGTCCACTGCTGAACATAGGCCTCCTCTCATTTCTGAGAGGGTTTTAGGGCTAGGAAATGTTCGCTGCGATACCTCAATGCGTGTTGGCAAACTTCACATGCCTTCGAAATTTTCTCAGACATGCATTCCTCATGATGTTTTCCTTCACCGCTGAGCACGTGGTAAATCAGCACTTAAAATTGTAATTAACAATTTAATTGGTGCCGGCGGGGATCGAACCCGGGTCGCGTACTGTGAATTTTACATTTTGCGCTAACCATCTGAGCTACCACGGCTTAACCATATACACACACATAATATTTAAATATAATTTGTTAACACTAAATCATACACACGTAAGAAAATAACAGAAAGAAAAGTAAGTTTGTCAATAGAATAAACACTTACATCCATGGCCTTTGATGCGTTGAAGTAACACAAACGTAGTATTGATAGATCCACTGCGGTCAAACGACCATACACTAACTCCATGACAGCAGTTGCTTGGTCTTATATAGTACCAGTGAGTAATAATTCTAATCTAAAGAATTTCTGCAGTACAATTGATAGTATCTTTATGCGTCAACAAGCTTACCTTACATTCTGTTGCTTATCTCTACATTCCTACGTCCTTCCTGTCGTGTCTTGTTCAGTGTATTGGTGATTCAAATACGTTTTGTATAACACAAAGAATGCAATTTAATATTTAGAAATCACTATAATTGATCACTCCTATATTAGTCATTGAGTAGATTGGTACTGTAATAATCTACTAATAGCAGTAATATTATGGATACACTAGATGTACAACAACATCTGAAAAAGATTCACCCCACTCTAGAAAATAATGTTTATGCTGCCAATAAACTACCCATGTACACCCACGTACCAACGTATATAATATGCAATTTGGATACAGATGATAAACCAGGGTCACATTGGGTAGCTTTATATATCGATACGAATGACGTCGGTCAATATTTTGATTCATTCGGACGGGCACCTGTACGATATCATCTAAAGTTTTTTAAAAGAAATTGTAAAAGATGGAACTGGAATGTTGATAGGATTCAGAATGAGTGGACTTCAGTTTGTGGCGAATATTGCTTAATGTATTTGCTATATAAGTTTCAGGGATGTTCAATGCATAGTTTTACGAGTATATTTACAGGGAACACATTGTACAACGATATTTTAGTGGATGAGATGTTTCGCTCCTATTTTATAGATAATAAGTAATAAGATTTTGTATTTTATAAATAAAAATTTTAACAAAATTGGGTAATGTGTTTTATTAATGAGTCAGATTAGTGTAGATAGGAACAAAGGAGTATAATACAATAGTACCACGCTGAGGAAGAATAGATAATGACGGTATTGAACGAACAATAGATAAGTAGATAAGAACAATGGAGCGCTAATGATGGTGGAGGCTCGCAGCGGATATCAATTAGATAAGAGTTAATTGATCTGCACATCTCCGGAACCGTGCATCCTACGCAAAAATGGACCGCAGATTCGTGATCAGAGCATGCCAAAACCTTTTCTTTTTTTTTTTTGGGATCGTGAGTCGACGAACGTCGTACTTGTACCACTTCTGACTCAGTGCGCCAGAATTGGTACAACCTAACTACTCTCGTACTTCGCACTTTACGCCTGTTAGCCGCTGACGAAAGGGAGTCCTATCCCCTTGCTGCTTCTTTAGTGGAAAGGGATATTTATATGGATGACCTCGTTTCCTCCGCGCCTTGCGTCAACAACGCAGTCCACACCGCCACTCAACTTATCCAAATGTTTCGCCGAGGTGGATTCGATTTGGTTAAGTGGACAAGTAACTGCAAGGAGCTTTTACAACATATACCAGCATCACATCGTCAACAAGACTCGGTATCATTTGATGATAATGACATTTTAAAAATTTTAGGCCTTCGTTGGTATATAGCTAAGTCACTACGCTACGCATATATTATTCGGCACAATAACATTAAAATACATCATATTCAAATGTTCATACATTATACCAATTTTTGAAACACTTTTTCTAATCTGTTACACCTCTATTATGACCTTGATTTTTAATTGAGGGTAAATGTAGATGAAATGTAAATGGACCAGATTATCCACTTACCATCAAGTGAACTATGAGCTTGTTTGTCACCCCTTACTATAAGAAAACTTCATTTCCAGATCGTATTATAAATCTGACCGTTCGTGCGTTGGTATCAACAAACCAGGAGATAGGTAGCAACATAATCTAATAATAACTAAACTGCATACGTGATAGCTCAGTAAAATGTGCGGTAGCTTAGAGGTTAAGCGCTCGTTGAAAAATTCACAGTACGCGAGCAACCCGGGTTCGATCCTAACGAAATTTTTAGTGTAATTTTTAGTGTTTAATGAAATCATTAGTGTCGGGTTCGGCACTAATGAAATTGTTAAATATAAAGGCAAATATCCTTTCTATGTGAACTCTATCCTTACATGCGCTGATAACTGCGGTAATAAGCTTGGTGAGTACTAATATTGCGCAAAGCTCTAAGCGCGCCAGAGAGACAACCTTACGGGGGGAGACTCTCGACTTAGAACTAATGAGGCTAATTGAATTTCTACCATTATTCTGGACGTGGAAATATACAACGCCCCCGTAAGCCTTCTCGCTGGCGTCTGAAAACCCAACGACTGTTATGGCGCTATTTCTATCTACGTTTATATGACGCGGTATTCTAATTTCTCTTAATGAAGGAAGTTCCTCTATAAAGCGCTGCCACAACCGAACAATGCTGTCTTGCGGCGAGTCATCCCAGTCGCATTCCAATAACCAAAGTTGTTTAATTAAAAGCTTAGCGTATAATACCACCGGAGCTACGAAACCCATGACGTCCCATAATCTAGCAACGCATGACAGTATTGTGCGCTTTGTGCATTTCTCTACGGGCGGATTTACCTTAAGGCTAAACACGTCGGACTCTGGTGACCAACACAGACCGAGCACCTTGTGTGTATCAGAATCGTCGAATTCCTTTATCGCCGAAAGACGGTGTGATAGTGGGATTGTATCTAAAACCGGACGCGAATTACTAATCCACTTCACAAAATCGAATTGACCCGATTTCATGAGCCTTATAAAACCTCGGCGGTGGTTAGGGTTGCCTCCTCCACGCTATCGACCGAGTACACAAAATCATCCATATATAATCCGCTCTCAATTGCCCTCTTAGCTTTAGGATAAGAGGGACCTTCACCGTGAGCGAGCTGTCTCACCGTGCGTAACGCATGAAATGGGCTCGACTTTAAACCAAAACAAACGCGGTTAAATTCAAACACCATTAGAGGTTCCTTTGGGTTGAAACGATATAAAATGCGTTGGAATCTACGGTCGCATTCACGGACCCCTATGCAAAGAAACATTTGGCGAATATCGGCGGATAGTGCTATACTAAACAAACGAAAATTGGCTATTATATTAAATAAACTGCCCTGTAAATTTAGCCCACTATAGAGGATATCGTTAAGCGACAGGTGAGTGCTAGTTTTAGCACTAGCGTCGAGCACTACACGTAACTTAGATGTAAGTTTGTCCTCTCTAATGACTCCGTGGTGTGGTATGAAATACGACGGTGTGTCTTCGTAGTTATCTAATTTCGAAGCCACAAGTGATATGTAACCTTCTCTTATATATTCGTTAATGACGCCGTCGTAAGCTTCCTTTAACTGGGGTGAAGCGAGCATCCTACGCTCCAAGCTGTAGAAACGTTTTTCCGCCATTTGACGCGAATCGCCGAGAGATAAAACATCTCCTTTAAAGGGTAGCGCTACACTATATCTACCGTCGCGATCACGAATGGTCGTGCGGACGTAAATTTCCTCGCATAACCTATCATCTGAGCTAGCTATGGGTGGAACGTTCACCTCCTTCATCTCCCAAAATTTGCGGACTAACGACTCGAGCGGTTCGACAGCCATACCACAATAAGAGGTTGCCGAAATACTATCTATGATGGGGGCGGAGCCAAGGATCACATAGCCCAATACGGTTTCCAGTGCGTAAGGCGCGGTATGCGAAGAGTTGCCCCTGACCTTATTGTTTAACAAAAGATAAGGGAAAAGCGATGCTCCAATGAGCATGTCTATGTTTCCAGGAACGGCGTAAGTGTCGTCCGCCGGAGTCAAATTCTTAAATTCAATCATTGCCGAGGTGTCAACCGAAACGGTTGGCAACCGTTCAGTGACCCTAGTTACTACTAGTGCATTTATATCAAAGTTAACATTACGATCTATCCGAGAATAAATTTTTAAATTTATATATCCCTGTGTCGCTTTACTAGTACCTCCGATGCATTTAATTACCGGACATGAAAGTGACCTATTTATTACTAAGCCTAAGCGCTGACAACATTGTCGCGTTATAAAGCTATTTTGGGCTCCGCTGTCCAGCGATGCATGGACGCTTTGTTCGTTTCCACGCGAATCCCTAACCAAAATACGTGCCGTACCCAGTAACACGGTTAAAGGAGGTTGTGCTCCCATATTTGCCAATGAGCACAGAGCGACATCACCAGGTCGACCGCTAGAATCGTTGACCTTAGTAGGGGCGAATTCCTTGTCCGCTTTACTTGACGCCGCTATGTTGCTATTTTCAAAATGTAATAGCGTGTGATGTTTCCTGGTGCACTTGCTACATACGGAACTCGAATTGCATTTTGCAACTAAATGCTTATCGCTTAAGCAGTTCAAACATAGGTTGTTTGTCTTTACTAATTTATAACGTTCGCTTGGTGAATATTTACGAAAAGTCGCACAATTATATAAATTACCGTGTTTATCTTTACATACTATACAAGTATGCTGGAGTGATGTTGGCGTAGCGGTTACGTAAGTTAACGACCCTGCTATTTTAGATGGTTGAGTCTGTCTACGGTCGACGCACCTTTTAATCTCCTGTTTAACGTTCGGAGAGCGCTGCATCACCTTTATTTGATCTCGCACGAACGATGCTAATGAATGAAAGGAAGGCATCTCCGAGCTACGATGCTCAATTTCAAACGCACGTACGGTGTCGGGGTCTAATTTCTTTAGTGCAACATGGAGAAACACCACGTCCATAAGATCATTAAATTTCAAATTCTTAAGTGCAGCCACCGATGCCACAAATTTATCTAGAAACTGCTCTAAGCCGTTGATGTTCGCGGATGATATAGGTTTAAGATCGAATATCTGGTTCAAATATTCGGAAGCTAACATTCTTCTATCTTCATATTTAGTTTTAAGCGTTTCGAATATTAATAAGTAATTGTTTGCTGTAGGTGTAAAACCAGAGCAGATCGACTGTGCCCTGCCACTAAGTTTACTAATTAAGTAATATAATTTTTCGGCGTCCGATAACGATGGGTTATTGTGTATATTGTTTTGAAAACTACTGAAGAAGAAGGGCCACGTCTTAATATCACCATTGAATACCGGAATATCTATTGACGGCAACCTAATTGAGTCACTTGGACGTACCTGTGTTTCCGGCTTTGCTTCGTTTTGAGATTGTAGGGATTTCGCAGTTCTTTTCACGCGACACAACATATCTTCGAATGCCAGCAGCGGTTGGTAGTTCACTATGTATTTCGGGTCGATTCGTAATTCCAAATGATTAATTTGGTCTAATATTCTTTCGTAATTTATCCGCAAAGAATCTACCGTTTCGATTTCATTCAAGAAGGTTTCCCGCACTGCTTCTATATTAATGTTCTTTATATAATCACTTATATTCTGCATACGCTAAAAAAGTATGTCCCTATTGGCATAAAGCGTTTTAATTTTGTTTTCACTTCCACTAACTGCCATTTTAAATTATTATAATAAAGTTATATTAATCACAATTAATCTCACAACGCACAAACAATGAAGGATGGACACTCGGTATGCCGTATTACGTAATTAAATCGAACACCTGCGCAGCGAGTCGAGGTGACGCGTCATTTGCTAAACTCAATAATTTTATCAAGATTGTGGGGTAAGCGTATCAAACGGTTCCTATTACACTGTTTCAATTATTTAATAGGCTTTAAATTTAATCAAATACGAGCGCTATAAAACGAATAATTCTGTTTGCGAGTACCTAATCAAAATTTAAATTTAAACGAACACTATTTAAGTCTATTCCATAAATTAGAGTGCATTATCTAATTAATTAATTCAACAATTCGACCAAATCCTGCCGAAGTGACCATAAAATGGTGGAGCCACGTGTCTAAGGCTGCCGAAAATCTAGTTACCGGTCGAACCTAAAACCTATTACGCGAGATATTAACTAAAGTGGACTGTATATGCGAATGCTTCTACGCTTACGTAAAAGCGACTACTATAGCATGCGGTACAATGCACTCGCTCTTCCCTAAACTAAACTATTATCGTGCTAAATCGATGAAAAGGAATCCTGCCTGATTAGGAGAACACAGAATTGGAGCGGGTTAAAACAATTATGTTAATCAGGCAGTAAATAAAGGAATATTGACTCACCGGGGTTTCTTCTATCCTGTTGAGCACTATAGCTGCAACTTCTGGAACTTCTTCTGGAACACTCCGAAGAGAGGCGGTGCGCGATTATATCTCACACGAGGTGAGGCGGGTCTCCTGGAGCTCGACTGCTTCCAGGCTAAAGCGGTTTCTACTAGCGGTGTGGTTTCAACGACGACTGCGACGGAAGAGGCTGTGTGGTTTCAACGACTGGCGCGGCGGGAAGAGGACGCGCAACGGTCGCGCGTGCCTTATATATCCTCGGCTCCGATGATTACGTGACATTCTAGAATCATCTTCTTGCCCCTCCCACCCCACCACCCCGATGTGTCGATAGGAGGGTATGAATGATATCGTTTTCGGAAAGGAACAAGCGACTTGGCACCTACCGTCCAATATAAAATAAAATACGAATGGGTTTCCGTGCAACCACTTATAAGGGATTCGTTAATTATTATCCAATAAGATTACTGCAAAGCCCATTTCCGGTTTCCTATCTACCGCTTTATGCCTAGCATGTGCATTCGTATGTTAACGGGCTCACACAAGATGAGAAGACACGCAATCAACCGCACCGCTTATATCTCGCATCATCGCTCCCGCCCTTGTGTAATTTGGATATTGAATTATACAAGCATATAGTAAAAAGTATAGACATTTGCAATAACGCTATATTTCGTGATTGTCTGTGAAGTTATTTGTCAAGGAGATGACTTAAATATTTTTTTTTCATCTTTAAATGATACAATTACTACTAAAATTAGTGCATTTGAAAAAAAAAAATAGTGGATGGAGTCTAAAAAACATAAAATCTATAGACATGAGTGTTAATAAATTTAACTCCCTACGCGGTACTTCATACATAGATCTTCCTCGTGACATAAAATTAAAAAAGGCTGTTATAAATGTAAAAAGCAAGGATTATTTTTGTTTTAAATGGGCGTTACTCTCGGCGTTATATCCCGTAAACAAAGACGAGGATCGTGTATCATCGTACGTTAAACATGCAAATAAACTTAAATTTGATGGTATTTCCTTTCCAGTTAAAATTTCTGACATAGCAAAAGTAGAGAAATTAAATGATATTAGTATTAATGTTTTTGGGTTAGAATATAATAAAGAAAAACGATGTAATTCTATAGTAGGTCCATTATTTTTAACAAAGTGTCGTAAAGATAGATATATCAATTTATTATTTTTTTCCAAGGATACAAAAAATCATTATTGTTACATAAAAAATTTATCGCGGTTAGTTAGTAAACAAATTTCAAAAGACGGTCGCATCATGTACATTTGCGAAGCATGTCTACTTCACTTTCCATCTAAGGAAAGTTTAAATAACCATGAACAATACGATTGTGCCCACATTTGTACAGAATTACCAAACAGTGAAACTTTTAAAAAAAAGAATTGGTTTGGTCAACCTATTTCAAATGATAAAATTAAATTTGATAGTTATGAAAAAGGTTGAAGATACCATTCGTAGTTTATGCTGATTTTGAAGCATTTTTTTAAAACCAATAGAATCATGTTCTAACGATCCTTCCAAACCTTTCACACACAATATTCAGAAACATGAAGTACATAGTTTTGGTTATTATATAAAATGTTCATATGATGATAAATTATCAAAATATGTAACGTATTGCGGACCCAACTGTGCACAAGTGTTTATGGAAAGTTTATCTAATAATCTCAAAGAAATAAATAGACTTCAAAAATATCCTCCACTTCCGCTAACAAATGAAGACAAAAACCAAATTTCAAATGCAACCATTTGTCATATTTGTGAAACAGAGTTAGCAGAACATTTTTATGATTTTGATTGGTACACCGGTAGTTTTATAGGTGTTGCTCACGAATCATGTAGCTCGAAGTTCAGAAAACCTCGTTATATACCAATATTTTTACACAACCTTAGTCACTATGATGCTCATTTTATTGTTCACGCGTTAAACTTTTGTGATGGTGAAGTCGAAGTTATCCCTTAAAATAAAGAAAAATATATATCCTTTTCCAAAAAATTAAAAATGAATAACCACGAAATTATATTAAGATTCATAGATTCATTTAAGTTTTTATCATGTAAATTAGAAGAATTGGCCAAAAATCTCAGTAATGATCAATTTCAAGAATTACGTAGAAATTATCCTAATAATGAAGATTTCTTTCGTTTAAAACGGAAAGGCGTTTATCCATATGAACTTGTGACTAATTATGATAGTTTAAGCCTAACATCGCTCCCCGAACAAAAATTTTTTTATAGCTCGCTCACAGATTCCCATATTTCAAATGATGATTACAATCATGCTAAAGATGTTTGGGAACACTTTGGGTGTTGTAATATGCTAGATTATTCAAACCTGTATTTAAAAACAGACGTTTTACTTTTAACCGATGTATTTGAAAACTTTAGAAAGTTATGTATTAATATTTATGATTTAGACCCTGCCCATTATTACACAGCACCCGGTTTAAGTTGGGATGCAATGTTAAAATATACAAAAATAGAATTAGAACTTTTAACAGATTATGAGAAAATTGCATTTATTGGATCAGGTATCAGGTGTGTATCTCAATGTAGTAATCGTTATGCTAGAGCTAATAACCAATATATGGGGGATTACTCAACTTATCCAAATGTTTCGCCGAGGTGGATTCGATTTGGTTAAGTGGACAAGTAACTGCAAGGAGCTTTTACAACATATACCAGGATCACATCGTCAACAAGACTCGGTATCATTTGATGATAATGACATTTTAAAAATTTTAGGCCTTCGTTGGTAACCCGCTACCGATAAGTTTTCCTTTCTTGTTTCGCCGCCACCGGTCACTTGTACCAAACGCGCTATCCTCTCCGCAACCGCTCGCTTGTACGATGTTTTAGGACTTGTCGGTCCAGTAATACTTTACGCCAAATTATTAATTAAAGCCTTGTGGGTTCTTAAACTTAACTGGGATGAGACTCCACCCACTAATATTGTCAATACATGGCAGCGATATATATCAGAATTACATTTAATCTCACATTTACAGATTCCACGTCATATCGGCGTAAATGAAAAATCCCATGTGTCGCTACTAGCCTTCGCCGACGCTAGTGAAAAAGCTTACGGGTGTGTCATCTATTCGCATGTTGTTAACGGAAATAATCCTCCAATTATAACGCTCCTATGTTCTAAATCTCGGGTGTCCCCATTAAAGGTTATAACTTTAGCTAGGCTTGAGTTGTGTGCCTTGGTTTTGCTCGCTAAGTTAGTACGATCCGTTGTTTACGTTTTAAGGTTTTTAAACAAATTACCGCGCATAAATAAAATTATAACCGCATCCGACATAGAGATTTCTGAAATCACAGTTATTAAAATTGTGCAAGGCATCGCTTTCGCTGAAGATATAAAAAATATTAAAAAAGGACAACTATGTTCATCAACATTACGAAGGTTATCGCCATTTATCACGGACGATGTACTTCGAGTAGGTGGTCGGTTAGATTATTCGTCTTTATCGGATTCCCAATATTGCTACCAAAACAGGGGCATATTGTTGATCTTATAATTGATTATTATCACTATAAACATTTCCACGCTGGTCCTCAGTATTTACTTGCTGCATTACGGGAGAAATATTGGATATTATCAGCTCGCCGTGTAGTGAGATACCGCATTCATAGATGTAACATTTGTTTTCGACATAAACCCAAACCTATTTACCCCATGATGTCTGCCTTGCCTGCTTGCCGCCTAGAGCAGTGTAATGCGTTTACACACACAGGTGTGGATTTTTCGGGCCCACTTTATATCACATTGACGCGTAAACGTGGTATACGAAGCCAGAAGGCTTATTTATGTTTATTTATATGCCTCGTTACTAAGGTAGTGCATTTAGAATTAGCGTCTGATCTAAGTTCGGCGGGTTTTTTAGACGCTTTTAAGAGATTTATCTCTCGTAGAGGTCCGTGTCGATTTATATACAGCGATAACGGTACTAATTTTGTCGCCTCGCGTTCATATTTACATGAATTACACGGATTTTTAAAACAGAAGAATATTATAAGGCATTCAGTCAGGTGCTCACTGATAATCGCATTGTTTGGAAACTCAACCCTCCAAGCGCTCCACATTTCGGGGGTTTGTGGGAGTCCAATATTAAGGTTGTAAAAACCCATTTGTTTCGCGTAATAGGTAAGCAAATCCTCACGTATGAAGAAATGCTTACTACTCTTTGTCAGATCGAGTGTATCTTAAATTCTCGCCCGCTTTATGTATTAAGCAGTGATCCATCGGAACCTACCGCACTTAGACCCGCACATTTTCTAAATTTAAAACCACTTGAATGCTTACCAGCTGCAGATTTAAGCAAGGAACGTATTAATCTGTTATCACGCTTTTCTTTAATAGATTCTTTAGTTCAGTCCTTTTGGAAACGCTTCAGATTCGAATACTTACATACATTACAGAGTAGAGTGAAGTGGAATAAGAACTCTACTGTCATTTTTGTAGGGACGATTGTTCTAATAGACGTGGATCATACTCCACCGCTTCAGTGGCCTCTAGGCGTTGTCACCGAATTGTTTCCCGGTAAGGATGGTGTGGTACGCGTTGCGCAAGTTAAACTTAAGAATTCCACTTTAAAACGCCCTCTTATCAAACTGTGTCCTTTACCAACACAGTAATTAATATAGTTAATTTTACATTATCGTTTATATATTTAGTTTAATTCTTAGGTCATAACGTCGCTTCATTTCGCTACTATATAAGTATTTATCTATATATATCTATATTTTTATACTTTACTTGCCAGTTGAGGATACCTCAAGGCCGGGGGGTGTTCGCGCCACTTTGCACTATCGCTTAACGCTTATAAGGGATTCGTTAATTATTATCCAATAAGATTACTGCAAAGCCCATTTCCGGTTTCCTATCTACCGCTTTATGCCCAGCATGTGCATTCGTGTGTTAACGGGCTCACACAAGTTGAGAAGACACGCAATCAACCGCACCGCTTATATCTCGCATCATCGCTCCCGCCCTTGTGTAATTTGGATATTGAATTATACAAGCATATAGTAAAAAGTATAGACATTTGCAATAACGCTATATTTCGTGATTATCTGTGAAGTTGATAAGTGTGAAGACAGCCGGCAGCCATCGAGACACGAGGCAGATCAGCGGAAGTCACACCGCACAAGTGCACATGCATTCCTTCACGTCCTTCCTATATCCCGAATTTAGGGGATTTGCAGTATCACGAATAAATTAAATTCCATTCACCGCTCGCACCGCGCTCATATACAGTCCACTATTCTATTTAAATTAATAGCCGCACCACATAACATTATTTAATACATTTGAACCAGCAGTTTGGTGGTTGAAGGCCAAACGCCAAATCCACCAATCTTTAAATGATACAATTACTACTAAAATTAGTGCATTTGAAAAAAAGATAGTGGATGGAGTCTAAAAAACATAAAATCTATAGACATGAATGTTAATAAATTTAACCCCCTACGCGGTACTTCATACATAAATCTTCCTCGTGACATAAAATTAAAAAAGGCTGTTATAAATGTAAAAAGCAAGGATTATTTTTGTTTTAAATGGGCGTTACTCTTGGCGTTATATGCCGTAAACAAAGACGCGGATCGTGTATCATCGTACGTTAAACATGCAAATAAACTTAAATTTGATGGTATTTCCTTTCCAGTTAAAATTTCTGGCATAGCAAAAGTAGAGAAATTAAATGATATTAGTATTAATGTTTTTGGGTTAGAATATAATAAAGAAAAACGATATAATTCTATAGTAGGTCCATTATTTTTAACAAAGTGTCGTAAAGATAGACATATCAATTTATTATTTTTTTCCAAGGATACAAAAAATCATTATTGTTACATAAAAAATTTATCGCGGTTAGTTAGTAAACAAATTTCAAAAGACGGTCACATCATGTACATTTGAGAAGCATGTCTACTTCACTTTCCATCTAAGGAAAGTTTAAATAACCATGAATAATACGATTGTGCCCACATTTGTACAGAATTACCAAACAGTGAAACTTTTAAAAAAAAGAATTGGTTTGGTCAACCTATTTCAAATGATAAAATTAAATTTGATAGTTATGAAAAAAAGTTGAAGATACCATTCGTAGTTTATGCTGATTTTGAAGCATTTTTAAAACCAATAGAATCATGTTCTAACGATCCTTCCAAACCTTTCACACACAATATTCAGAAACATGAAGTACATAGTTTTGGTTATTATATAAAATGTTCATATCTTGATAAATTATCAAAATATGTAACGTATTGCGGACCCAACTGCACACAAGTGTTTATGGAAAGTTTATCTAACAATCTCAAAGAAATAAATAGACTTCAAAAATATCCTCCACTTCCGCTAACAAATGAAGACAAAAACCAAATTTCAAATGCAACCATTTGTCATATTTGTGAAACAGAGTTAGCAGAACATTTTTATGATTTTGATTGGTATACCGGTAGTTTTATAGGTGTTGCTCACGAATCATGTAGCTCGAAGTTCAGAAAACCTCCTTATATACCAATATTTTTACACAACTTTAGTCACTATGATGCTCATTTTATTGTTCACGCGTTAAACTTTTGTGATGGTGAAGTCGAAGTTATCCCTTAAAATAAAGAAAAATATATATCCTTTTCCAAAAAATTAAAAATGAATAACCACGAAATTATATTAAGATTCATAGATTCATTTAAGTTTTTATCATGTAAATTAGAAGAATTGGCCAAAAATCTCAGTAATGATCAATTTCAAGAATTACGTAGAAATTATCCTAATAATGAAGATTTCTTTCGTTTAAAACGGAAAGGCGTTTATCCATATGAACTTACGACTAATTATGATAGTTTAAGCCTAACATCGCTCCCCGAACAAAAATTTTTTTATAGCTCGCTCACAGAAATTGAAATATGGGAATATTTCAAATGATGATTACAATCATGCTAAAGATGTTTGGGAACACTTTGGGTGTTGTAATATGCTAGATTATTCAAACCTGTATTTAAAAACAGACGTTTTACGTTTAACCGATGTATTTGAAAACTTTAGAAAGTTATGTATTAATACTTATGATTTAGACCCTGCCCATTATTACACAGCACCCGGTTTAAGTTGGGATGCAATGTTAAAATATACAAAAATAGAATTAGAACTTTTAACAGATTATGAGAAAATTGCATTTATTAGATCAGGTATCAGGGGTGGTGTATCTCAATGTAGTAATCGTTATGCTAGAGCTAATAACAAATATATGGGGGATTATGATGCAGGGAAACCAAATTCATATATCACATATTTTGCCATCATGCCAACAATTTATATGGTTGGGCTATGTCTCAATGTCTTCCTACTGGTGGATTCGAATGGGTAAATCCGAATACAGAATTTAATGTGTCTGAGACATCGAACTTCGGTTTTATTTTAGAAGTTGATTTGGAATATCCAGATGAACTTCATGATTTACATTCGGACTTTCTTTTATGCCCCGAAAACATTTGTGCAGGCAATATTAATGAAAATAAACTAGTCCCAAGACAAATATGTAATTCATTACAGAAATTTAAAGCAGTGCATAGAAATGGGGGTTAAATTAACTAAAATTCATAGAGTTTTAAAATTTAAACAGTCTCGCTGGTTGAAGATGTACATAGATCTAAACACAAAATTAAGACCGTTAGCAAAATCAGATTTCGAAAAAGATTTTTATAAATTAATGAATAATTCAGTCTTCGGAAAGACTATGGAGAATATTGAAAAAAGGGTTAACATAAAATTAGTTACACACTGGGAGAACCAGGGCAAAGCTTTAGGTGCTCAAGATCTAATCGCTAAACCACAATTTCATAGTCTTTCAGTATTTTCGGAAAACCTAGTTGCGGTTCAGTTGCGAAAAACAAAGTTAATATATAACAAATCAATTTATTTAGGGTTTTGCATTTTAGATATTTCAAAAACATTAATGTATGATTTTCATTATAACTATATGGTTAAAAAGTTTAGTAAAATCAAATTATTGTATACAGATACGGATAGTTTAATATATCATATATTTACAGATGATTTTTACTCTGATATAAAACCTGACCTTTCATCATACTTTGATACCTCAGCTTATGATGCAAATAATATTTTTGAATATCCAAAATTAAATAAAAAGAAATTAGGTTTTTTTAAAGATGAAAATAATGGTAAAATCATGAAAGAATTTCTGGGTTTACGATCCAAAATGTACGCTTTTAACTTAGAGAATAAGACTATAGCCAAGGCAAAAGGGGTAAATAAATGTATCACTAAAAAGATGACCATGGATAATTATAAGTCTTCTCTATTTAATAAAAAAGTGCAATATTATAGTATGCTTAGATTTAAATCAATTAAACACACAATTTTTACACAAAAATTAAATAAGATTGGTTTATCATATAATGACACAAAGAGGCATATTTTAGATGATAACATTGAAACATTAGCTTGGGGTCATTATAAACTGCGTTAAGTGTTGTTAGTTTTTAATTTTATGTCTGCATGTAAATAAAATTTGTATTGATTGTAAAATAATGATAATAGTATAATATGACGTAGAGTTTATTACATATTTAATCGTTGTTTTATTGTAAATAATTTAAGTTAATTGTTGTTTATATTTGCGTGTGGGTGTGCATTTATTTGAGGTTGAGTTGATTGTAAAATTATGATGTACTAATTGTGTTAGAAATAGTATACAAATCGTTCTGTTTTATATAATGTTTGTAATATATATTAATTGTTAACACCATTACTTTCATTTTTTATTTCACCCCTTAGAACTTTGACGTGTGTAATGTTTCACTTTATCCATCCGTTTACTGCTATTGTGGCAGGACCAAGTGGATGTGGGAAGTCAAATTTTGTAACAAATTTCATAAAATCAGTTACAGAAATATGTAATTGTGATTTTAATCAGATCACATGGTGCTTTGATGAAATGCAACCTTTATATAATTTACCAAATGTTACTATATATATACCATCAAGGAATTCCAAATGTTAATATGTTTGACGGTGAAAACCCACATCTTGTTATTATTGATGATCTAATGAGAGAGTCCGATGGAAGAATTGTGGATATATTTACAAAAGGTAGTCATCACAGGAATCTTAGCGTATTTTATTTAACACAAAATTTATTTCATCAGGGTAAAGGGCAAAGAGACATATCCTTAAACTCAAGTTATATAATATATTTTAAAAACTCTCGAGATAAAACTCAAATAAGATATTTAGTACGACAAGTGTCACCAGATAACCCAAAATTTAATGAAGATGCCTACAGGGATGCAACTTTAGAGGCGCATGGATATTTAATGGTAGATTTAAAACAGAATACCAATGATTTTTGTCGTATCAAGACAAATGTCTTCCCATTTAATGGTTTCTGCACAGTCTACGTCCCCACAAAAGAGTTTAAATACACCAAGAATCAAACATTTCAAATCATTGCTAAATGATGCATCGTCGACTCACAACGCATAAACATTTGCTAAACGCTTTGCATACGCTTAAACCAAAATATCAAAGAGCATTACTTAAAACGTGTGATGAAGAAGAAATTAACTGTATTTGTGAGTGTATTCATAACGTTTTAAAAGGAAAAGTACCTCTTAAAGATCAAGATAAACAAAAATTGAATAAATACAAAAATATACTCCGTCAACTAGTGCGTAAGTGTAAACATAAACTAAGAAAAAATATAATTATACAAAAAGGAGGGGCTTTCTTACCAATAATATTAGGTGCAATATTGAGTGGATTAGTGAGTGGACTAGCCAGTTAACATGGAAAATGCAAAGAAAATGATACTTATCGAACGAAAAATTAAAACAAGAAAATAAGGTTAATAGTAGTTTATCTCGATTAGATATTGAAATGCAAAATATTATGAATAGTAAGACGGAAGACCGAAAGAAATGGATGTTATATTTACAAACACTGCAAAGATACCTTCATTTTACCGAAGAGGATCGTCAACCACTCAGATTACCAATTTATTCTGATACATCTAATGAAGATTCAAACGAGTCTAAAATTGGTTTTAAAAATAAAGATAGAGATCTAAAAACTTCAGTTGATGCTGAATCTTTGTTGGAGGAGAATCGATCCATCAAAAGTAAAGAAAATGTTGAAAATCCACTTTACACACCAGCTCAAATACTCCGTTTAATACCAAAAACTTATAATAAAAAAGGACAGTTATTATTAAAATTAGTTGAAACAAGTAAAGGTAAAATACATTGGGATAATGAAGGTACAGTCATAATTGATAATGAAAAAATTCCTGGAAGTAATATTGTTGATTTAATAAATGATTCACTAAGAACCTTAAAAAGAAGTGATCCAGTAGGGTGGGATAGATTTGCTGAAGCATTAAAAGATATTAAAGTACCACTTACTTATATCGGAAATCCAAAGAGATGTGAGTTTATTAACCAACTTCAAGCAAAAGATCTGAACAAACCCTCTGAGATTGAATTTCAAGAGTTTTCTACACCGAGCAGTAGAGATAAAAAGTCTACAACTAAAATACGTAAAAGGCTTGAGTGGGAAAAATGGACCCCGTACTAGAAGAAATTAACAGGATTTATTGTGATCCATCTAATCCCGCTGGTTTTGGTAGTATTGATAAATTATCAAAAGCCATTAAGGGTAAAATGAATAAAAATCAAGTAAAGGAATGGTTAAAATCACAAGAAACATACACATTACATAAACCCATTCGAAAAAAATTCCCGCGTAATAGGTACATTCTATCAAATATTAATGAACTGTGGCAAGCTGATTTAAGTGATATGCGAACTTATTCTCAATATAATGATGGTTTCAAATATATACTTTGTGTTATTGATGTATTTAGTAAATATGCTTTTGCAAGACCAATGAAAAAGAAAAACTCAGAAACAACTAAAGAATGTTTTGAAAGTATATTTACTGAAAGTAATTTAACACCTACTCACATACAATCTGATAAAGGTACAGAATTTGTTTCAAAAGATGTACAAAAATACTTTAAATCCAAAAAGATTAATTACTATACCACTAACAATCCTGACATTAAGGCCAGTATTGTTGAACGATTTCAAAGAACACTAAAAATGAAAATGTGGCGTTATTTCACTCATAATAATACTTATAGATATATAGATGTTTTACAAGATTTAATATACTCTTACAATCACAGCTTTCACTCTAGTATTAAGATGTGCCCATGTGATGTAAATTCCAACAATATTATGACAGTTTGGACTAATCTTTATGATAGACGGTCAAACAAACTTTCTTTAGAAAATCCTAAACCAAATTTCAATGTGGGTGATTATGTTCGAATAACTAAATATAAACATGCTTTCCAAAAAGGATATGAATCAAATTGGAGTGATGAAATATTTATTATATCTTCAATAATTAATAGATCTCCATGGGTGGTTTATACAATAACAGATTTACAAAATGAACCAATAGTTGGTACTTTTTATGAAAGAGAATTACAGAAAATCACTTACAACCCCACCTCACAATATAAAATAGATAAAATAATTGACACTCGTTACTCAGGTAACAGAAAAGAAGTATTAGTGAAGTGGAAAGGTTATCCAGATAAATTTAACAGTTGGAGTTTAGCTTCTAGTTTAAAAGAAATATGAATAAAGAAAGTTTTTATTTAACTTTGCTCAGCAATAGTTCAATGGAATGCTTTCCTGATAACAAGATCACAAATTTTTCAACGAAATTACCGAAAGCTATTAAATTAGAAGGTGAATGGTCGGTTGGAGTTGTCGAGTTTCAATATCCATGTACCATGTTTACTGTTCAAGATCATGAAAATGTTATATACATTACAAAATCTATGTTAATGCCTAATGAAGATAAACCATCCACAGTGTACTATAAAAAACATATTCCAGCTACCAACTATGATAACGTTGAGCATATTTTAAGAGTGTTAAATGGTATCGGAGAGAACTTGAAATTTCGCTATGATGAAATAACAAAATTTGTGTCTATTTCTGTTTTGGATAAAAATATAACATCCGTAACATTATCACCCAAATTAAGTTTACAACTAGGTTATGAACCAAATAAAAATCTCCTAGAGAGAAATTTTGGAAAGTGTCCTGCTAATTTACACTTAGGGTTACCATCTCAACTCTTTCTATATTGTGACATTATCGATCCTCAGATTGTGGGTGATGTTATGACTCCTTTACTAAGAGTCATTTCATTAGATCCTACAAAATACATTTATGGTGCAAATAAAATGCACGTTTTCTCTCAACCTCACTACTTACCTGTTATGCGAAGAGAGTTCGATACGCTGGAAATAGTTATAAGATCGAGCACAGGACAAAAAATACCATTCCAGTTTGGAACCGTGTGTATTAAACTACATTTCCGCAAAATTATAATAATGAATTCTCTTCGTGATCATCATAAATGTCCATATGAAAATTATTATACACATCAAGCTGGGTCAGGAGTTGGAGTAATTTATAAGGGTGCACCATACCAACGCGGTCATGGTATTGGGAGCTTCTTAGGGGGGTTATTTAGATCAGTTTTACCTTTACTTTCAAGTGGTGCTCGAGTGATTGGTAAGGAGGCATTAAGCGCTGGAGTAGGACTTTTATCGGATATGGTTCAAGCGCGTCCTATGGAAGCCTCAATAAAAGATGGTCTAAAGCAAGTTAGTACGAATTTAAAACGAAAGGCTGATGAGAAAATTGATCAATTTAACATGACAGGATCTGGGTATAAAACTAAAAGAAAACGATTGACCTCGTTCATTCCACCATTAACTGCTAAAGTGAAAGCTGTGAAAAAACTTGGTCTAAAACCAAAAAATAACAAAGATATATTTTCAAATTAAATATGTCTTTCCTTCATAATCATTCTTGCGAGTGCGTTAAGTCAGAATTGGATTTGTTTGCACTACCGTCTACACAAACTAGCATTGAAAATGGATTGTGGATTCATTATAAACCAATTTCATCTCTTGGTGATGATGGACCTATCGAGTATAAGAATTTATCGAGAAGTTCCTGGGACAGGCGATGACTACATAGATTTGTCTCATACATTACTCCACATAAAGGCAAAAGTATTAAATCAAGATTCAACTAACTTGATATCTACTACAATAGTAGCACCTGTAAATAATTGGCTGCATTCACTTTTTAGTCAACTTGATGTTTATTTAAACCAAAAACTTGTATCACCATCTAATAATACCTATGCATATCGAGCATACATGGAAACCCTTTTAAACTATGCTCCTGCTGCTAAACGATCTCATTTTACTTGTAGTCTTTGGTATGATGATACAGCAGGAAAAAATGGATTCTACGGATGGTAAAAACATAGGATTTGTTAAAAGACAGGAATTGATTAGTGAAAGTAAGGAAATAGAAATGATTGGTCATCTTCACGGTGACATTTTCAACCAAGATAAATTTTTAATTAATGGTGTTGAAATGAGTGTTAAATTGGTTCGATCGAGAGAGAGCTTTAATTTAATTGCTGGGTCAAACGATGTAAAGTTTAAAGTTTGCATTACGGACGCAACTCTTATTGTTCGACGAGCACGAATTAATCCAAGTGTATTACTCGCACATCAAAAAGTTTTAGCTTCTACCACTGCCAAATATCCTATTACTCGAGCTGAAGTAAAAGTTTTAACAATTCCATCGGGTGTTCAAGGAAAAACTCTTGATAATATATTTTTAGGGCAGGTACCCAAAAGATGTATAATTGGATTTGTAAACAATTCTGCATTTAATGGTTCCCTTACTAAAAATCCATTTAACTTTGCAAACTATGGTATTAATTCTTTCAGCTTATATATTGATGGTCAACAAATACCTTCAAAAGCTTTGCAACCATCTTTTAATAATAGCATATTTACATCAGCATATCATACTCTATTCTCGGGAACTGGTATTCACTTTCTTAATGAAGAAAATGGAATCTCTTGTGAACAGTATGCCAAAGGTTACTGTCTATTAGCATTTGACTTAACTCCTGATTTATCAGCCAACTCATCAGCTCATTGGAATCTCATAAAGCATGGTAGTGTAAGATTAGAAGTACGATTTGAATCCTCACTAATACAAACAATTAACTGTATAGTTTATGCTGAGTTTGATAATATTATTGAGATAGACAAAAACAGAAATGTTACTGTAGACTATAGTAGTTAAGGTCTTAATAATATGCGTTGTGTGTTAGATTTTATGAGTTATGTGTAATGCATTTTGTGTGTATGTAACTACATATGTGAAACATTATAAAATTAAATAAAACAAATTGTATGCAATATATTATTTTTTATTTCTTTATAAATATTCTATTTAATCTAATACAAAACTCTGTTCGAGTTTAAATTTTACATATGCACACTGACTAAACCCAATCTTTTAAGCCACCACCACAATGGAAACACTTGGTCCTGTCTGCATGGCCAGTATAAAAGAAACCGGCTTCTGCAAGATCTTCAGGTTTCTGTCGCATAACGAGAGGCCAGTTTTCGAAACTGAGCAACCGGCTAGATTTTGAACTGAAGAATGGATATTCAGCTCTTGAGTACTGCATAATGTTCTCGTTTTCATCTCCACTCAGTGTTGTAGTTATGTTCTTCAATGATGTGTTCTGTACACGTATGCCACACTCATCTCTTTCTTCTGCTCTTGTCTTCCTGTAATTTAAGTAAACAGAATCACATTCACTAATGATCAGCTAATGACTGTCATTGTTAAAAAAATATTTTTTAACTTTTTCACTTTCTGCTATTGTCTTTGTAATATTGTATACGAGGGCGTTTGTGTTGTCGTAGATGCTATCCCTGTTAGTCTTTACGTAATATTTAATCCTCGTGGAAGCATGTTTCCAATGATCAGTAGTTGGAATCTTGGATAGCTTCTTCATATCGTACATTTCAATTTTGATGAGATGCGTCGCTTGGTCTCCGTCATCAGAATTAGTAGAAATGTATGATACACCATCTCTAGCGGCTCGTGCTACGGTTGATGATAACAGCTTCCTCTTTTTTATTTTTGATTCAGCTTCAAAAAAATGATCAATCGATTGCGATTTTCTTTTTCCACCATCGCATGTGTTATTATTAATGACGATGTCATCACTCTCTTCTTGAGGGGAGAGTGGCGAGTAGTAATACTGTTTATTTTCATCGAAGCTCAATGATTTCTGCAACAACACAGTGATCTTGTTAATATCAATTTGTTAACACTTAATCATAAAAGTTAAAAAAGCTAAAGTTACAACCTATTAAAGTCCACTGCTGAACATAGGCCACCTCTCATTTCTGAGAGGGTTTTAGGGCTAGGAAATGTTCGCTGCGATACCTCAATGCGTATTGGCAAACTTCACATGCCTTCGAAATTTTCTCAGACATGCATTCCTCACGATGTTTTCCTTCACCGCTGAGCACGTAGTAAATCAGCACTTAAAATTGTAATCAACAATTTAATTGGTGCCGGCGGGAATGGAACCCGGGTCGCGTACTGTGAATTTTACATTTTGCGCTAACCATCTGAGCCACCACGGCTTAACCATATACACACGCATAATATTTAAATATAATTTGTTAACACTAAATTATACACACGTAAGAAAATAACAGAAAGAAAAGTAAGTTTGTCAATAGAATAAACACTTACATCCATGGCCTTTGATGCGTTGATGTAACACAAACGTTGTATTGATAGATTCACTGCGGTCAAACGACCATACACTAACTCCATGACTGCAGTTGCTTGGTCTTATATAGTACCAGTGAGTAATAATTCTAATCTAAAGAATTTCTGCAGTAGAATTGATAGTATCTTTATGCGTCAACAAGCTTACCTTACATTCTGTTGCTTATCTCTACATTCCTACGTCCTTCCTGTCGTGTCTTGTTCAGTGTATTGGTGACTCAAATACGTTTTGTATAACACAAAGAATGCAATTTAATATTTAGAAATCACTATAATCGATCGTTCCTATATTAGTCATTGAGTAGATTGGTACTGTAATAATCTACTAATAGCAGTAATATTATGGATACACTAGATGTACAACAACATCTGAAAAAGATTCACCCCACTCTATAAAATAATGTTTATGCTGCCAATAAACTACCCATGTACACCCACGTACCAACGTATATAATATGCAATTTGGAAACAGATGATAAACCAGGGTCACATTGGGTAGCTTTATATATCGATACGAATGACATCGGTCAATGTTTTGATTCATTCGGACGGGCACCTGTACGATATCATCTAGAGTTTTTTAAAAGAAATTGTAAAAGATGGAACTGGAATGTTGATAGGATTCAGAATGAGTGGACTTCAGTTTGTGGCGAATATTGCATAATGTATTTGCTATATAAGTTTCAGGGATGTTCAATGCATAGTTTTACGAGTATATTTACAGGGAACACATTGTACAACGATATTTTAGTGGATGAGATGTTTCGCTCCTATTTTATAGATAATAAGCAATAAGGTTTTTGTATTTTATAAATAAAAATTTTAACAAAATTGGGTAATGTGTTTTATTAATGAGTCAGATTAGTGTAGATAGGAACAAAGGAGTATAACACAATAGCACCACGCTGAGGAAGAATAGATAATGACGGTATTGAACGAACAATAGATAAGTAGATAAGAACAATGGAGCGCTAATGACGGTGGAGGCTCACAGCGGATATCAATTAGATAAGAGTTAATTGATCTGCACATCTCCGGAACCGTGCATCCTACGTTTTTTTTTTAGGATCGTGGAGTCGACGAACGTCGTACTTGTACCACTTCTGACTCAGTGCGCCAGAACTGGTACAACCTAACTACAAGTGCGCCAGAACTGGTACAACCTTACTACTTGCGAGGAAAGGGGAAGAGCGTAATCCGAATGTGACGCGATTAAATTCATATGTTCGTATAGTTTCTTCTGCAGAAAACCGATATAAAATGCGTTGAAAAGCGCGATGAGATTTTTGGACTTCGATACACAAGTACATTTGCCTAACATCTGCAAAGAAAGCGATGCGATAAACTCTAACGTTTAATAAAATATTAAAAATGTCTGTTTGTAAATTTTGCCCGGTGTGCAAAATGTCATTCAAAGAAATATCGTTATCCGACTTAGCACTAGCGTCTAAAACGATGCGCAACTTCGTTGTACTTTTATCATTCCGTACGACAGGGTGATGCGGCAAATAAAAAGAAGGCTGTATACAATCATTATCAGAAACAGCGGATAAAATACCCTTATTAATGTATTCCCGTATAACAACATTGTATTGATCGCGAAGATCGGGATATTTGTTAAAGCGTTTTTCCAAAAGTAAGAGGCGTTTTTTTGCCTTTTTTTATTAAAGAGTCACCCAATATGTCGGGCCTTTTCTTGAATGGCAGGGCGACCACATACCGTCCGTCGTTTTGGCGGTAAGTAGTAGAAGTATAAATGTCTTCACATTCCCGCTCATCACGGCTCAAATATATTTTTTGCGGAAGTTCTTCAATTTTCCAAAATTTTTCCATTATATCATTAAGACAATTTTGATTTAAATTTGTATCGTAAGAACATGAAACAAATGAACGCGGGGAATGATGTGATATAGCGACTTCAGCATCACCCATAATAATATATCCGAGTGATGTTTGTATGGCACTAGGCCATTGCGAATGAATTAAGTTTTCAGGCGACAAAAGTTTTATGTAGGTATTAACCCCCAATAAAATATCTATAGACCCAGGTTGATAAAACTGATCATCTGCTAAGCGTATTTTATCTAAACAGCGAATTTTTGAAACATCTACTATCGAATCTGGCAACTGACCCGTGATGATCGGAACAACTAATGGTTCAATATGATAAAATTTGTTATCATTAAAACGAGACGTGAACTGCAGTGAAGTGACTCCTAAAATCCTTTGGGACACACCACCGATCCCGTGTACTTCGGTAAAACGATTTATATTCGAAACGGAAAGAAATAGGCGTTTACAACAATCCTTCGTAATATAGTCGCTTTGGGATCCGGGGTCAACTAAACACCGAATAAAATGTTCATTGTCGTATTTATCTACGACCTTTATTTTTGCAGTCCCCAATAAAGTAGTATAGCGCGGGAGAGTACTATAATCGCGGGAAATATTACATGAAGAGGTAAGTGTTTTTTCATTTTCCTCCGTATTCGAATTGTGAGTGACAGGAGAATTTACCTTATCGTTAACTGCGCGGTAATTAATCGAATGCGCGCTGCATGCATTAGCATTACGCGCCTGCACAACCTCTGAGTGTAACGTATTGCTACTACGAAAAGCAGTCTTAGAGCCATTCTGATTCGGGTCAGAATGAATTAAAGTATGGTGGCGCCGCGCGCAGTATATACACTTACGCTTCGATTTACAAAAGAAGTCGAATGTTTATTACTTAAACAATTAATACAACAATTGTTTTGTTTAATAATATCGTAACGTTGTTGTGTATTTAATTTTAAAAAGCGTGGACAAACATACAAGTGTTCATGATCATTTGATTTACAAAAGATACATGAATGCGAAGGATCTGTATTAATAAATGTTTTACTAAATTTATTTGAAAGTGATTCGTTTCGATTATTATTGGATGTAGATAAAGTATGCGAATTATTAAATGTATGGCATATAGCCCTATTCTGTTCGTATAAAAATTGTACTAAGGAGGCGTAGTTTGGTATGCTAATTTTGCGACAAGACATTTCAAATGACTTAACAGTGTCATGATCTAATTTTATAAGTGCAATATTTAAAAACAAAAAATCAGCTAAGTCCTCAATTTTTAATTGCTTTAGAGCATTAATTGAAGCATCAAATTTGTCCATAAATTTATTATAACCTTCTGTTGTGTTTGCGTTCACCTGTGTTAAATCCAATAGTTGATTAATATACGTAGATGCGAGTGTGCGTTCGTCATTATATCTTCTTATAAGCGCATTCCAAATAATGGAATAATTTTCTGCGGTAGGGGCTAACCCGGCACAAACTGATAACGCCCTGTCACTCAATTTGTTAACCAAATAATAAACACGTTCGGCATCAGTTAATTGTAAATTGTCGTGAATTAATGTCTTAAATTGTTGATAAAACATGGACCACTGGCGTATGTCTCCGTTAAATGACATTAATTCAATTGGCGGAAGTGAAGTTTTTAATTTAGTAGGAAATCTATTTTCTAACGTAACAGTGGAAGGCGATGTGGATATTTTCTTTGATTTGGCACTTAATACGATTATATAAATCTTCAAATGGGTTCCAAGCCTCGTAATCAACGTCTGCATTAGGGTTTAATTTTAAATGTTTAGTATTATAGTTATCTAGAACTTCTTGAAACTCACTACGTAATTGTTCTATATTCGAAGCGATGCTAAGAAATAAATTCTGCTCGTCCAAGGAATTAAATGCGCCCTTTGAGGTCTCGTAAATTTTTTGTAATCGTTCGTAAATATAATTACGTTTAGCGATAATAATTTTTAAACTAACTTCTTCATCCGAAACCAGTTTAGATTCTTTGCTTCTCGTCGTCATTTTCAACAAACAAATGCGGACTAAAATTATTGCGATAAGTGACGGTGGAATTAGTTAACTGGGGAACGAAGCAATCTCGCGTTACTAGAAAGATGGCGGTTAATCAACAAGAAAAATATCATTAATGGAATAATGAAGCGGTGTGGTATGCGTTACAAAGGTATTATAATACGTGTTAAAGCGATGCGGGACAAATAAATATTGTAGTTAGTATAATTAGAACTACAATTTATTATGATTTAATAATATATACGTATATAATTTTTTGTAATATATAAAAAAATGAATTTACTTCTCCGGGCCTAAAGGTTAATTTAATCCCGGCCGAAGTGACCAAAAAATATATGGTGGATTTGGCGTTTGGCCTTCAACCACCAAACTGCTGGTTCAAATGTATTAAATAATGTTATGCGGTGCGGCTATTAATTTAAATAGAATAGTGGACTGTATATGAGCGCGGTGCAAGCGGTGAATGAAATTTAATTTATTCGTGATACTGCAAATCCCCTAAATTCGGGATATAGGAAGGACGTGAAGGAATGCATGAGCACCCACCTGGACTTCCGCTGATCTGCCTCGTGTCTCGATGGCTGCCGGCTGTCTTCACACTTATCAACTTCACAGATAATCACGAAATATAGCGTTATTGCAAATGTCTATACTTTTTACTATATGCTTGTATAATTCAATATCCAAATTACACAAGGGCGGGAGCGATGATGCGAGATATAAGCGGTGCGGTTGATTGCGTGTCTACTCAACTTGTGTGAGCCCGTTAACACACGAATGCACATGCTGGGCATAAAGCGGTAGATAGGAAACCGGAAATGGGCTTTGCAGTAATCTTATTGGATAATAATTAACTAATCCCTTATAAGCGTTAAGCGATAGTGCATAGTGGCGCGAACAAAGATGAAAAAAAATATTTAAGTCATCTGCTTGACAAATAACTTAGTTAAGCGTTTGAAAATCGAACGTATCATGAATATCTTTAGTTTGTTGAACAAAATCAGCATGCAATATGAAGTTTACTTTAAAAATTATGTGTTGATGAATACACTCTTGTATTAAAAATAAAATATCATCTTTAATAGAATTTAAAAAATAGTTCAGGAGTTTCAAAATTTACCAATGTCGAACTATCTACTCTACTCTTGATTTTAGTAGTTAAAATCCTATTTCCAAAGGCAGATTCAATAACACTAACGTTTGATAAAAAATTATGTGAATTTAAAAGATTATTTTTGTGAACGTTACTTTTAAAATGATTAGCTAAATACCGTTTCTTGATAAATATATGACACGTTAGACATTCCACTTGATCATCGTTACTGATACTGTTCCCTGCAGAGGTAGGCGCTTCTGCTTCCGTTGTTGGTTTTTTGATGATCTTGGGTTCTTTGCTGCTCGTTCGCTTCGTTCCTCTTCCAAGTTGTATTGGTTGACTACTAAAATGTTTAAATTTATTAAAAACTGTACAAGACATTGTGTAAATTATGATCGAAATGAATGTTTATTTTACTTACTTAAACTGTGTTTCAACCATCGCACAGTGATTATACAACTCATCATCATACGATGAATCGAACAGTTGATCCTTCTCCATTTCATCACAAAGTTTAGACAACTTCTGATTTAATTCGCTGTTGAATAGTTCCGTATTCTCTTCCATGGTTGTGGAGAAGAAAGCACTGGTGCACACTTCACTGAAGTTTGCCATCCTTATAGTAAAGAAGAAAATAGGTAGCAGAGTAAGTATTAGTTCAGTGTTGGTAGACCAACTGATAACAAAATTTCAAATAATGTCCGATATTTAAGTCTAACATAGGATTAGAAATAGAATATAATGAGTACATGGAAGTAATTGATAAACAGAATCACATTCACTAATAATCAGCTAATGACTGTCATTGTTAAAAAAGTATTTTTTAACTTTTTCACTTTCTGCTATTGTCTTTGTAATATTGTATACGAGGGCGTTTGTGTTGTCGTAGATGCTATCCTTATTAGTCTTTACGTAATATTTAATCCTCGTGGAAGCATGTTTCCAATGATCGGTAGTTGGAATCTTGGATAGCTTCTTCATATCGTACATTTCAATTTTGATGAGATGCGTCGCTTGGTCTCCGTCGTCAGAATTAGTAGAAATGTATGATACACCATCTCTAGCGGCTCGTGCTACAGTTGATGATAACAGCTTCCTCTTTTTATTTTTGATTCAGCTTCAAAAAAATGATCAATCGATTGCGATTTTCTTTTTCCACCATCGCATGTGTTATTATTAATGACGATGTCATCACTCTCTTCTTGAGGGGAGAGTGGCGAGTAGTAATACTGTTTATAGGTATTTTCATCGAGCTCAATGATTTCTGCAACAACACAGTTATCTTGTTAATATCAATTTGTTAACACTTAATCATAAAAGTTAAAAAAGTTAAAGTTACAACCTATTAAAGTCCACTGCTGAACATAGGCCTCCTCTCATTTCTGAGAGGGTTTTAGGGCTAGGAAATGTTCGCTGCGCTACCTCAATGCGTGTTGGCAATTTTCACATGCCTTCGAAATTTTCTCAGACATGCATTCCTCACGATGTTTTCCTTCACCGCTGAGCACGTGGTAAATCAGCACTTAAAATTGTAATTAACAATTTAATTGGTGCCGGCGGGGATCGAACCCGGGTCGCGTACTGTGAATTTTACATTTTGCGCTAACCATCTGAGCTACCACGGCTTAACCATATACACACATAATATTTAAATATAATTTGTTAACACTAAATCATACACACGTAAGAAAATAACAGAAAGAAAAGTAAGTTTGTCAATAGAATAAACACTTACATCCATGGCCTTTGATGCGTTGAAGTAACACAAACGTAGTATTGATAGATCCACTGCGGTCAAACGACCATACACTAACTCCATGACTGCAGTTGCTTGGTCTTATATAGTACCAGTGAGTAATAATTCTAATCTAAAGAATTTCTGCAGTAGAATTGATAGTATCTTTATGCGTCAACAAGCTTATCTTACATTCTGTTGCTTATCTCTACATTCCTACGTCCTTCCTGTCGTGTCTTGTTCAGTGTATTGGTGACTCAAATACGTTTTGTATAACACAAAGAATGCAATTTAATATTTAGAAATCACTATAAGTGATCGTTCCTATATTAGTCATTGAGTAGATTAGTACTGTAATAATCTACTAATAGCAGTAATATTATGGATACACTAGATGTACAACAACATCTGAAAAAGATTCACCCCAGTCTAGAAAATAATGTTAATGCTGCCAACCTACTACCTAGCTACCTACCAACGTATATAATATGCAATTTGGATACAGATGATAAACCAAGGTCACATTGGGTAGCTTTATATATCGATACGAATGACGTCGGTCAATATTTTGATTCATATGGACGATCACCTGTACGATATCATCTAGAGTTTTTAAAAAGGAATTGTAAAAGATGGAACTGGAATGTTGATAGGATTCAGAATGAGTGGACTTCAGTTTGTGGCGAATATTGCTTAATGTATTTGCTATATAAGTTTCAGGGATGTTCAATGCATAGTTTTACGAGTATATTTACAGGGAACACATTGTACAACGATATTTTAGTGGATGAGATGTTTCGCTCCTATTTTATAGATAATAAGTAATAAGATTTTGTATTTTATAAATAAAAATTTTAACAAAATTAGGTAATGTGTTTTATTAATGAGTCAGATTAGTGTAGATAGGAACAAAGGAGTACAATACAATAGCACCACGCTGAGGAAGAATAGACGGTATTTAGCGAACAATAGATAAGTAGATAAGAACAATGGAGCGCTAATGACGGTGGATGCCCGCAGCGGATATCAATTAGATAAGAGTTAATTGATCTGCACATCTCCGGAACCGTGCATCCTACGCAAAAATGGATGTTATACGTGATCAGAGCATGCCAAAAACCTTTTTTTTTTAGGATCGTGAGTCGACATACGCAGACTACATGAAAGAAAAACAAGACCACAGAGAGCTTCCTAACTTAAACGACTTTCTCTTCGTTCTCGAAAGCAAGTTTATGGCATACGAAACTATGAAAAATTTGAAGAAAGAAATATCTAATGTACAAAAACAAGGACAAAAAAAAACAAGTAACTACAAGAACTCTCCCACTAAAAAAACATTTCTAAGAAACTAAAAAGGCTTACAACAAAACTTATTTTACTACTTCCACAATTGGGCAATGTCCTAACTGCAAAGTAGGTCTACGGCGAGCTACGCTTGCAGCGCCGAAGCAGGCGGCCACGCCGCAGCCGCACTCTTGTCTTTGTGCTGGCATATCTTTTCCTTGAGAGTTAACTTTCGTTTCTTTGCTTTTCGGGCGGCCAATATGTATGGTTACATCACACATTTCATTTAGTAAACGTTGCAACCTACTTTTAGCCGGGCGTCTCGTGTATTTAAATTTACCTATTTAATTGCAAACTGACAATCGGCAGTATGTCAACAACCGTCCTACGGAACACCAACTACTCAAGGAAAGATTTGCCACTCTAACTTTATAATTATTTTACTTTTAATTAAACTTTTAAATTTGGTGATCTTTTTCTTTTGACGTGCTCATCAACTAACTACAACTCTACTTCTAAAAGTGTGTGGTCTTACAAACCATACAGTATTTTTATATAGTCATTTCTGAAATTTAAATTTTGCTACTTGAACCTTCACCAGAATCGTCTGAGAAAACTTTGATTCCGCACATTCCATCGCTATTTTCATGATCGGAGCAGCAATCGCTTTCACAATGGCTGTTCAGCCCAATATTAACTATAAACTCTTCAACGTCATTTTCATTCGTTACCTCCCAATAACCATTTTCCAATATTTTAATGTGATTAACTTCTTTTCGCCAATCCGCGGCCGTAATTATGGCTATTGCTTCATGTGTTAATACTTCTATTTTAATTCTAGCTGATCGACTTTCTTTTTGGCCACTCTTTGTTTTAAACCAGATTCCACACATTTGCTATCGGGTTGAGATCACAGTTGTAGGGTTAATCTTAATGTTTCATGGCCATGTTTAACTGGTAATTTATGTATAGCGTAATCTTTCTCCGGTTTGTATTTCTTAACTAATTCTAAAAGCTCACATTTAGTCGATGAATCGTCATAATGTATACTTCTTAATTTGGTTTGAGGTTACTTGCACGCGTGTGATAGTGCGCATTGTCCGATCAACGACGAACACGATACTACTATGTTTGGGATTAATTTTTTCTCAACATATTAAGTGAAATTTTGGCTGTTCATTTCATTTCATTTTTTTGGTTTTTCACTTTCTGCTATTGCCTTTGTATTCAGGGCTAGGAAATGTCCGCCGCGCTGCCTCAATGCGTGTTGGTGAACTTCACATGCCTTCGAAATTTTCTCAGACATGCAGGTTTCCTCACGATGTTTTCCTTCACCGGTGAGCACGTGGTAAATCAGCACTTAAAATTGCAATTAACAATTTAATTGGTGCCGGCGGTAATCGAACCCAGGTCGCATACCGTGAAGTTTACAGCTTGCGCTAACCATCTGAGCTACCAGAGCTTAATCATATACACACATAATGTTTAAATATAATTTGTTAACACTAAATCATACACACGTAAGAAAATAGCAGAAAGAAAAGTAAGTTTGTCAATAGAATAAACACTTACATCCATGGCCTTTGATGAGTTGAAGTAAAACAAATGTAGTATTGATAGATCCACTGCGGTCAAACGACCATACACTAACTCCATGACTGCAGTTGCTTGGTCTTATATAGTACCAGTGAGTAATAATTCTAATCTAAAGAATTTCTGCAGTAGAATTGTTAGTAACTTTATGCGTCAACAAGCTTATCTCACATTCTGTTGCTTATCTCAACATTCCTTCGTCGTTCGTGTCGTGTCTTGTTCAGTGTATTGATGACTCAAATACGATTTGTATAACACAAAGAATGCAATTTAATATTTAGAAATCACTATAATTGATCATTCCTATGTTAGTCATTGAGTAGATTGGTACTGTAATAATCTACTAATCGCAGTAGTATCATGGATACACTAGATGTACAACAACATCTGAAAAAGATTCACCCCAGTCTAGAAAATAATGTTAATGCTGCCATTCTACTACCTACCTACCTACCAACGTATATAATATGCAATTTGGATACAGATTATAAACCAAGGTCACATTGGGTAGCTTTATATATCGATACGAATGACGTCGGTCAATATTTTGATTCATATGGACGATCACCTGTACGATATCATCTAGAGTTTTTAAAAAGGAATTGTAAAAGATGGAACTGGAATGTTGATAGGATTCAGAATGAGTGGACTTCAGTTTGTGGCGAATATTGCTTAATGTATTTGCTATATAAGTTTCAGGGATGTTCAATGCATAGTGTTACGAGTATATTTACAAGGAACAGGTACAATGATATATATATGTGAGTATAATACAATAGCACTGATAAGCCGACGCATACGCCGAGGAAAAATAGACAATGACGGTATTCAATGAACAATAGATAAATAGATAAGTACAATGGGGGCGCTAATGACGGTGGAGGCCCTCCCCGGATATCAATTAGATAAGAGTTAATTGATCTGCACATCTCCGGAACCGTGCATCCTACGCAAAAACGGACGGCGGATTCGTGATCAGAGCATGCCAAAACCTTTTTTTTTGGATCGAGAGTCGACGAACGTTGTACCACTTCCGACTCAGTGAGCCAGAAGTGGTACTACCTATCTACTGCCGTTATTCCATCTGGTGGGGGTCACCCTACATTACGCTTAACGGTACGAGGCTGCCACTCGAGAACCTTTTTCCCCATCGGTTGTATATTCCTCGAACTATATGCCCGGCCCATTGCCACTACAGCGAATTAATCTGCTGGGCTATGTCAGTCACTCTGGTTTTTGCCACGGATATCCTCATTTCTAAGTTTATCACGCAGAGAAACCCCGGGCATCGCCCTCTCTAGAGCTCGCTGAGCAACCTTAAGCGTCCTCATATTTATACATTATACATAGCTACCACAGGGCACCGGTCACCAATCCACTCACTCTTAACACTAACATTCCGTTTTGTTGACGCTAATTAGGAGGTCAAAGCACGAGTATTTTGTTGCTTACAAGGTAGTAAGTGACTCTTCGGAAAAAGGACTTACTGGCCTCTTTCTTGATGCAAGCACAAGCGTTTGACTTAAGCATGAATAACAGTCGAGGTCAAGATTAAAATAATGGTGTGAACATGGAAGTTATTAGAACTTAATTTGCTCATATTCGCGTAATAAAATAAAATAATGTGTCCTACCCAGTCTGAGGAGCACCTCCCAAACCCCCTCAATTGCAAGTACTATCCCTGTAGCCACCACTCCCACTACCAACAGACCCAACACCACCACACTAGGAACGAAACACCACTCTCGATAAAACGGTACGTGTTTCGCCTCTACACCAGGCATACACAAGTGAAGTAGTCTCTGCGGTGGCTGAAGGCTACTAAGTGAGCGGCGAGCCAAAACAGTTGCTATTTATACAACTCGCTGATCAACGAGTGCTATTTATACATAGCAGCATGTGGAGAGCGCAGAGAGTGCTAGGAGTGGTGGTGATGGGATTAGTGTCGACGAAGATAGTGTCAGCCTCCGCAGAGTCTACTTCTTCTGAGGATGCCTCGTGTAGAGACAAAACATTTGTCTTATTATCAAGGGTGGTGTGTCGTTCCTAGTGTGGTGGTGCTAGGAGTAGTGGCGCTGAGAGTGGTGGTACTGTATGTGGTGGTGAAGAAGATAGTGCACGCAACTCAGGGAGGGTGGGAGGTGGATGATGGCAGGACACATCATTATATTTTATTACGCGGAAATGAGCAAATTAAGTTCTAACAACTGCAATATAATGGATTTTCGCAAAATAACGCCCGATCCTTTTAATTATTGAAAAAGTTAAGTATTTGGGCGTAGCAATCGACCAAAAACTAACGTGTAAACCTCACCTTAGCAACGTATATCATACGGCTAAAAATTTTTAAGGTACGTGCAGTCGTATGGTTGAGAACAACTGAGGCTTGCGTTTCCATTGTCTGGTGTAATAAGGCCAAACAAAAGACGACTGCGGACAGACTAAATAGTCTACAAAGGACTGCCTGCTTAACGGCCACTGAAGCGATGCGATCATCACCTGGAGCATCACTTAATGCACTTCTATGCCTAATGCCCCTCGATATTTATTTAGTTCAAGATCAAGAGGCGAGGGCAGGTTTGTATAGGATTAAAGCCCAGTGCGGTTTGCGCCTGCTTTGCTAAAATTTGAGATCTATGCTCAACTCAACTAAGGAAACACGGGTATTATGCAGCGCAGCAGCAGAAGATATCATGATAAGAGCCCTGACTGGACACTGTTGTCTTAAAAAGCACATGGCCATCCTGGGATTAAACAAATCAAGGAGGTGCCGGTTTTGTTCCTTAACGGGAGAAACGCCTTTGCACATTCTGACTGATTGTGGACCCTTAATACGCAAACGTAACACATCTGGGAAACTATCTATTTCGCCCAGAAGAAGCGAAATAGCTCACAGCTAAGCAAGTCATATTCATTGAAAATATAGAGCTTAGCAGTGAACTAGAGCCATAGCATCGATCACAATAGATCTTTTAGGTCACAGTGATACTGGTCCTCCTACATAGCTGTTCGCACAAAACAAAGTTATGCAGTCCGAATCTATGGATTTACCAATGGTGTCTATTATTTGAAAATTTTGTCAGAAAATTGTCGATAAACGTAAACGAATCTTTAGTACATTTAAAACATTTAAAAATTTACCTACGTTTCTATTATGTGTCAGCAAAGACTGTCATATCTTGGAATCTTTTCCGTCACTGACCTCTATATATGCAAGGACGGTGTATTTAAAGAGGTCAGGGTTTTCCATAGAAAATTCTTTTGACCAGAAGGAAAATTATTCCATATTAAACAACAGTTTAAATAAAAGTTGTCAAACAAGATTATTAACTCTTATTATGAGAAATAATCTGTACAACTAGTGACCGCAGCAAGGCAAGCATAGTGGCGTTGTCGATTGCAACAGAGTAGTGTGAGCGGAATGGACAACATTTCTTCAACGCAAATAAGCAGAACAACTGCTAAGGCAAGAGCGACAGACACTACTGTGCTTGCCCCGCATATACACTTTTGTATATTGATAGGTCTAATACTATTAAAAATCAGGAATATTTAACTGCATAGTATAGGAACACTAAGGTTTTGTATTTAAAGGGGCGCCACTGAGAGATCTCGCACTACCTAAAAATTTTGCTAGGGCTGCCACTGCAAAGTGCTCCCAACGACCACCGGCATAGGCGTGACATTGACATTAAACATGAACTTTGTTTTGTCCATGTTCATCTTAAGACCCATCCGTTGAGAGGCACTATTGAGGTCATTGAGCATAGTGCTCAAGTCCTCCAGCGATTCTACCATAAGGACTATATCGTCGGCAAATATAAGGTCAGTGATGTACTCGCCATTGATGTTAATACTGTATCCTTTCCAGTTCAGTAGCTTGAAAACGTCTTCCAATGCAGGGATGAAGAGTTTCAGGGATATAATATCACTCTGTCTTACACTTCCATGCAGTTGGATAGATTTCGTACTCTGATTCTGTACTCGGATAACCATTGTAGCCCCACTGTACAAATACTTTAGCACTTCGATATACCGACAGTCAACTTGGCTCCGTTGAAGGGACTGTAGCACCGCCCAAGTTTCGAATCAAAGGATTCTGTAAAATCCGCCGCAGCGTAGGTATGGGGTCTATAGTACTGAAGCCTTTTCGCAAACCGGCTCGTCCGGAAGGTTGGAAGTCGTCGAGTCTGCGTGCGAGACAATGCGCAATGACTCTCGAAAACAGTACGTAGACGCGGCTCAGAAGGAATATCGGTCTGTAGTTCTTCAAGAGAGCGTTGTCGCCTTTCTTGAAGAACAAGACCACCGTACTTTTGCTACAAGTCTCCACGGTTGTTCCACCATGCAGCACGGAATAATAAAAAGCTTCTGAAAGACTTCAAGTACCGGTTTTCCACCCGCTTTCACAGGCTCTATTGTAATTCGATCCTCGCCTGTGGCCTTGCCGTTTTTAGGGTGCTGGAGAACCATTCTAATCTCGCTCAGAATGACGTTCGGGATATGATCGGAATAGTGTCGGAGAAAACTTGCTCTTGAATCGTTGCTTACACGCAAGTGGCGTGTGGCTCCATGGATGATATGTACAGTTGCCTATGGAACCTCTAAATCTCACTCAAAATTTCAAGTGTCCCAGAAACGATGCTGCCACATTCGGTTTTCGGGTTTGACAGTTGGCTCTTTGTGCTTTTTACATTAGGTAATTATTTCCAGATGTGCATTGTGTACCGTGTGAAACTAAAACTACCAAAACATCAGAATTCCTCTCTTTCTATACGTATTTATGATACCGTAGCAAGAACAAGAAACAATGAATATCAACTTCGATCAACAATACCAAATAGATAAAAGGTCACGTACAAAATCGTAGCTAAATACTGTCCGCGTGAATATAAAGTGACACTTGGAAATGAAAAAACAAAAGTTAAATACCATTTAGTGTGAAAGTAACCTTAAATTATAACAAATAAAGTTCGTTTTCCCGTTATTGCCCTGCGAGCTACGTCATTTTGTTATGTTTCTGTTATTCTTCGAATTTGGCCCAAGAAGTATTGAGTCGCATTGAACATTAATATAATTTATAATATGATCATAACTTTAACTAAAATTATTTTTATGTTTTGGACATTTTTTTATAGGATAGGGTGACAAATGAGCACACAGTTCACCTGATGGTAAGTGGTTGCTGTGGCCCATAGACATTCAAATCTATCCTCGATTACGAATCAAAATGCAGATGCGTTGTGACCCGTGAGGACTAAGATGGAATGCCCCGTTTCCAGTAAAAAGGGTCAACATTTATGATTGTTGGTATACATATTTTCCACACTAGCCATGAAATATAATATAGTGTGTAGTATATTGATTGCATTTATATTATGATAGTATATTGACCTTATGATCTGCCTAAAAATTAACTCTGTACAATAATGCTATGATAACATAATTAACATTGTAGAAACCAGTTTGAAGAAAGCTCTCGTAAAAGATAAAGACAAAGAAAGAAGCAGCGTTTTATCAACTGATACTACAAAGTTAATACAGCATAGAAGTGATCTACAAAAAACAAAACCAAAGACGCGAGCTATGAAAAGTGAATTAAAAGCACTGTACAAGCTAGTTAGCAAATATGTTCGAAAAGACTACTCAAACCATCGAAAACATTCTATCGAAAAACATCTTAACTCAACAGGAAGTATTAAGAAAGCGTATAAGGAACTGCTATCTCATAAAACATGGATAGAAGGACTCAATGATGCTCAAAGAACAACGCATGACCGAAGAGAGATCTTAAACATAGCAACTAACTTATATAAAAACTTGTACAGTGTCCCAGAATGCCAAGACATAGACCAAACTGAACCGGAAAATGATGACAACGATATAGATATAAATCCAGTGGATGAAGCAGAAATTATAATGGGAATAAACATGTTAAAATTAGAGAAGAGTCCAGGACCGGACGGAATAACAAATGAGGCAATAAAAGAAGCTGGTACTTACCTAGTAAGCCCTCTGACACATCTATTTAATTTGATTTTAAGTTCTTCGATAACACCCATACAGTGGTCCGAGTCGAATATCATCCTATTGTTCAAAAAGGGTGATCCAAAAAACATTGGCAATTATCGACCAATTAGCCTTCTTCCATCACTTTATAAATTATTCTCATCGATAATACAGAAGAAAATCAGGAATACACTGGAAAAAAGTCAACCGATCGAGGAAGCTGGGTTTCGAAAGAGCTACTCCACAATGGACCACATCCACTCTTTAGAATTACTTATTGAAAAATATCAGGAATATCAACGTCCACTCTACATAGCGTTTGTAGACTACCAGAAAGCTTTCGATACAATACTACATCCCGCAATATGGGAAGCTTTACAAGCACAAAAAGTGGGGGGAAAATACGTCCAAGTCTTAAAATACCTTTACGAGAGAAACACTAGCAGAGTGAAACTAGAGACCGCAGGACCACCTATCCATATCAAAAGGGGAGTACGGCAAGGCGATCCTCTGTCGCCTCAAATCTTTATAGCAGTACTAGAATCGATTATCGGAAAACTAAATTGGGGTAAAATAGGTATACGCATAAAAGGGAATCATATTTGCCACTTGAGGTTCGCCGACGACATTGTTCTTCTATCAGAAAACAGCATAGAGCTTGAATCAATGTTACACACATTACAACAAGCAAGTAGAGAGGTAGGACTAGAAATTAACCTGAGAACAAAACTCATGACAAATGCCACAAAAAACTCTATATGTCTTGACAACACGCCAGTAGAGTATGTCGAGAACTATATATGCTTAGGCAAACAAATTTCGTTTCAAAAACAAAACAATGATACAGAAATTGATAGAAGAATAATAAAGACATGGAAAAAATTTTGGAGCCTAAAGGAAATTCTAAAAAGTCAGATGCCAATGAAAATCAAGAGCAAAGTCATAGACTCATGTCTTTTGCCAACATTAACCTACGCATGCCAAACTTGGAAGTTCACACGAAGAGTCAAAAATAAAATCACATCTTGCCAGCGTAGCATGGAAAGAAGCGTCACAAAAATTAGAAAAATTCAAAAAATTCGTCACACTATCATCAGGCAAAAGACAAGAGTAACAGATGCCCTCACGCACGCTCTAAAGTTAAAATGGAGGTGGGCAGGACACGTAGCAAGAATGAGCGACGAGCGATGGACAATTCGCATAACGTCATGGCCAGGTCCTACAGGCACTCGGAAAAGAGGAGACCCGCATATAGATGGGCAGACGACATCACCCGAGTCGCAGGCAAAAACTGGATGTCGGAAGCCAAAGACCGAGACCGCTGGCGTTCCCTGGAGGATGCCTTCACCCTCACTACTTGAGGAGTTCATGCATGGTATTTTTTAATCTTAAATCTTTATTCTATTTTAAATCTATAATTTTATTTTCTTATAACTTTATTTTTCTTATTTTTATTTTCATTTTATAATATTTTTTAAATATATTGAAAACCAAAATTTTTATGTATATTAAAAGAAATGAATGAGTTCTAACAAGCACATTTAATATTTTATTTGATTTAATTTAAATAAATTTAAATTAATACAAAATGAGAGACAGAAATGAAAATAAAATTTGTAATAAAAGGGACGAAAAATATGTATATATAACTATTCACGTATGAGATAGTAATAAAAACAACATAACAGTCCATTTATAACCTGTTATTACTACAAGAAAATATTATGTGAAATGCATGAATTAAAAGGCTTTTTTATTTTTATTTTTATTTATATTGATTGCATTTAATTAACTAATTCAATATATATCTATTTTAGTTCTTTTTAAGTATATATGTTTGTAGTACGTGTGTATAGTATTTATATAAATATGTGTATTCTTTTTTATCACACCAATTTTCCCTACTCCTCTCATCTTCATGTAATCCTGTCCATTCATTGGCTATCTGGAAGAAATTGTTGTCAGCAATAAGACTGCCCACTGCATGCTCTTAAAACGGGGTATAGCCATGCTGCAATTATATATAGTAGTATTGTTGTAGCACGAATGGGTCCGCTCGACCGGTGAAGAAAGCTAGGAAAGCTAAAATAAAAAAGCTAAGAACCTATTGGAATTACACAAAGACAAAAGTAGCAATTACCATTTTTTAAAGTTTTGGTAACGAATTGTAAAAAATTATTACAATACAAATCTACTTCATGCGTCTATGTTCTGTTTCACAAATGTTTGCGCGTGTATTGGTCAACATTGGCAAGACATTTATAGGGGTGATTTTGATCGGTAATTTTGTTTCAAATATGATATTATTTGTTAGTTTAGAGCTTAAAATATAATATATTATTATACATGTAATTACCGAAAGTAAGACACTCCGTCCGTTAAATTACTTTTTCGGGCATTATTTTTGCAACTTTTAAATACACATTGCAACATTGTGAAACGTATTTAAATTGGCTGTGTTTCAAGTGAACTAAACGAAATAAGAGCTCACGTCTCATGTGCGCTCTTATTTACTTAGACGGATTTCATGCGCCGACCCGACATCTAGTTGGTATTGTTGATCGAAGAATATCAACGAAGGACATAGCATTGGTTAGTTCGTCGGCAGTGTTGGCATATCGTTCCAGTTTTTGCGTTTTACGTTTTACAAATCTAAGCCTTCTGCCTAATGAGCTAAAGACCATTTGAAATTCGATAACTCTCACAACTACATAAACTTAAAACTTTAGGCAATTTTAACTACTTAAAATTCGACTTTATTGCTTTAACTAGGTATATATTATATTTCGCAATGTGCACCGTTGTGTGATAACTACCAAAACATCGCAACCATATCCATATATTATGCTTCATCTCTTTCTATACTATCGTATTTAAACTATCTTTGCAAGAACGAGAAGCGACGAATATCAACGAAGGTCATCGGTTAGTGGGCCGTTTTCCCTTTTGGGAGATCGTTACACAGTTTGCGTTATGCGTTTCGGTTTCGTTTTCGTATGATGGTTAGGTATACGGTTTTGGTTGGATATGTTGTGATAACGGTTTTGTACTTAGGTTTATCGATATGATATGATATTTTATAACATAATGTTATTAGTTACGTTTTAATATATCGGTCTCATGGCTATCGCTTATCCACAGAGTACATTATATTGCGCTTATCTATGGTTACATTGCACATTGTTGAAAATTGAAATAATTTGTTGTTTGTCCCATTTATGTTCAAAAGTATTAAGTATCTAATTTACCGTAATGGAATAAGTTGTAAAGCTTAAATTTACGTTAGTTTATTCTTTAAGTATAAAACTGACAGTAATTCAATATAATGTTTGCGAAAAAAAGTGTATGTAGTATAGGGAACTGTACCTTTCGATTGGTTGGTAAACAAATTATGAAATATTTTTTTAAATGTTATCGTTTTATGGTTATGTTAAATTTATAAGGGATGGTGACCTAAATTAATACTTATTTAAATCCACAATACAGGCAAATTATGTAACGAAAGGTCCGAAGCCAGAAATACCTAAAAATCCTTTGAGTCCAGTATATTCTGCTAGTAGTCAAAAAGACAATGGGATTGTGTATGACAGAAAACCGTTTAAACTAACCCTTGAAGAAGGGAAGACATACCACTGGTGTTTATGTGGACGCTCAAAGTCCCAACCACTATGTGACGGTACACATAAGGATGTTTTTCTAAAAATAACACAAAGGTTTGTTTATACCCATCATCACCACTTTTATTATATTTAAAAATAATAGTCTTATCCTTTTTTATGTCCCGTGGAGAGGCTGATATTGAAGTCATTATATTTATGTTATAATTTAATTATTTTTCTCTTTCCCAGGCCCATTCGATTTAAAGTTGAGAAAACTAAGGAATATTGGTTGTGCAATTGTAAACAGACAAAGAATAGACCATTTTGTGATGGAACACATAAGCAGAAGGAAATACAAGAGGCCACCACAATAAAAGTATAGGTGTTATGTAGAAATTTAATATGAAATGTAGTATGTTGTTCATGTTGATCTTTAGTGAAGGAAGAAATTATTTAAATTATTTCTTGGTTCTTTTATTTCTAAGAGACTTCAAAGTTAAATAATTATGCATACATAACATTAATCACCTGTAACATCATTTAACAGGTATAATTTTCTCTCAGCTATCAGAAACACAACATAGTTTTTGCCAGCTTGCCATTTGAGCTAGGAAACTGATGATAGACTATATAATAATTGTAAATATGAGCAAATCATTGCATAGTAAAGAGTCCATAGTCTTAATGAAATCCCTAGTGACCCTAACAGTACCTATATTAATTTCTTATCTAGTGCATAAATAGTTTTGAATGTAATTGTATTTGTTAAATTTGTGGGAAACTTAAGTTTCCCACAAATTTAACAAATTTGCAGTGAATATTCAGCACTGTGAATATTCTGAACTATATAACATTATATTTATGTATTTTATGTACTGTGCCCTCCAACTTGCAAACAATAATTTTTGTTTTGCGTTGCAATACAGTTTTGTGCATTATGAATAATATAAAGTCCCCATTTAAAATGCAGGTTTATACTCAAAATCTACTAAAACATGTCATCATCATCATTACAGCCCTTCACAAGTTCACTGCTGAACATAGGCCTTCCCCTAGGAATGCCACAAAGCACTGTCCCGAGGCACCTACTTCCATTGACTTACTGCATGTCATACCAGGTCGTCACTCCATCTAGTAGGGGGACGCCCCTCACTTCAGCTACTGGTAGGAATCTTTCTTTTCCATCGGTTGTCGGTTCTTCGAGATCTCTCCATAGCTCGATGAGCAACTTTGAACTTCCTCATACGGTCAGCAGTTAAAGACCATGTCTCAGATCCATAAATCATCACTAGTAACATGCACTGGTTGTACAATCTTGTTTTTAGATTTTGTGGTTTGGCTGTGAACGGAAAAGGGGAGATCTCCCGCTGAGCAAGGTGTTCAGCCCTGGGAGCATCTAATGCCCCATGTGGTGGCTTGGAGCTATTCTACTTAGGAACTGATAGCGCTATTTAATCTTAGATGTGTTTCGCTTGTGGCGGTGAAGACAGCGCTGCGACATCACCCCACTGCTGAGACTGGAGGTTGATAGTGCAATCCAATTGCCGGTGCGTCCTATATGCTGGTAGGGAATGCATGCTGTTTACGTAAGAGCAAGTGATACCGGAGAAAGTGACAGAAGTCCGCCTTATAAATCTGCGGTGAGTCTAGGTGAAGACAAGTTGGACTGGAATGCAGGAACTGAAGACTGCAGAAGACGATTCTCGGGAGTAGGCAGGGGTTCTGGAGGCTTAAAGTTGTAGTTTCCGAAGGTTGTTGGTGGCGTGTTCAGATACCGTCGGGGTCACCAGTATGGCCATGGAAATATTTATATATATATATATATATCTATATATATATATATATATATATATATATATATATATATATATATATATATATATATATATATATATATATATATATATATATATATATGTATATATACACCGTGTAGTGGCGGTCAAGGATATCCACTACCCCATATCTTCCCGAGGGTGTCGTAAAAGGCGACAGAGGGAATCAGGCAGGAGATGAAGAAACAAAAAAACTGCGGTTGCCAACCCGCTCGCCAAGCGTGGCAACTATGGCAATATAGCCCCCATGAAGAATTACACAAACAGACGGTTCCCAGTCCCCGGCGGCCTCGCTATTCCTGGCTACGGTGGCGACCATGGTAACGGCGGGGCAGGGAGTGCTAAAAATCTCCGGTGGAGGTTCGGTTGCCTCCTACGACGACTCGACCTGGCAACATTTAACGCACGCACCCTGAGGACTGATGGGAAGATCCTGGAGCTGGAAGAAGAGATAGACAAGTTGCCCTGGAATATGTATAGGATTATCCGAGGTCCGAAGAGAGGGGGCGGACACGGTGATGCTCGAATCCGGCAACTTTTTCCTTCACCGGGAGGCCATCCCGTCCCAAGGAGGTGTTGGATTTATCGTCCACGAGTCTCTCGTTAACAACGTTTTAAAGATTGGGAGTGTATCGACGAGGGTTGCGTACGTTATACTCAGAATCACCAAACGGTATTCGCTGAAGGTCATACAGGTTTACGCGCCAACGTCGGAACATTCTGATGAGAAGGTGGAGGAAATGTATGAGGACATTTCTAGAGCCTCCAAAACTCACTATACGGTGTTAAAGGGAGACTTCAACGCAAAACTGGATGTAGCTACTCGCACAGAATAAAAAAATTCTCCACGGCAAATTGTACATAAGACCGAAGACTACAATCTGCAACTTGCGTAAGTATGTGGACTATGAAAAAGACGCCGCCGAAATTTGGGCGGTGTTACAGTCCATTCAGCGGTACCAAGATGACCGTTGGAATATCGAAATGCTGAAGTACAGTAGGGCTACGATGGCTATCTGAGTACTAAACCACCACGTGCAGAGATGTGTAAGGTGTAAAGGTGACATGTCCTCAAAACTCTTCACCGTTACATTGAAAGACGTTTTCAAGCTATTGAATGGAAATTATACGGTATTAACATCAATGGCGAGTACATCACACACCTTCGATTTGCCGACGATATGGTTCTTATGGCAGAATTGCTTGAGGGACTAAGCACTATGCTCAATGACCTAACGGGGGAGGGGACCTATTCTGGGTAGCATTCGGGAGATTACTACACATCTCGTCAGGTGTACCATTGTGGCGGCGATGTCGTCGTGCCACAAGCAACACACATTGAAGCTCAAATCGCGCTGTCAAAGTTCTATAAATATAGGTATATAAGTAGTAATAAATATATATATCATTCATCATCATCATTACAGCCCTTCACAAGTCCACTGCTGAACATAGACCTCCCCCAAGTAATGCCACAAACCACGGTCCTGAGCCACCTGCATCCATCGACTCTGCATATCTTACCAGGTCATCACTCCATCTAGTGAGGGGTCGCCCTACACTACGCCTACCGGTACGAGGCTGCCACTCGAGAACCTTTCTTCCGCATCGGTTATCGGTTCTTCGAACAATATGGCCGGCCCATGCCACTTCAGCTTACTAATCCGTTGGGCTATGTCGGTCACTCTGGTTTTACTGCGCATATCCTTATTTCTGAGTCTATTCCGCAGAGAAATTTCGAGCATAGCCCTCTCCATTGCTCGCTGAGCGACCTTGAGCGTCCTCATACGGCCAGAAGTGAAGGATCACGTCTCAGATCCGTAAGTCATCACTGGCAACACGCACGGGTTGTATACTTTAGTTTTCAGAGATTGAGGTACACCTGACGAGAAGAAGTGTCGAAATTTCCCGAACGCTCCCCAACCGAGTTGAATCCGTCGATTGACCTCTCGGTCGAACTTGGACTTACCTAGTCGGACTATTTTTCCCAAGTGAACGTACTCGTCAACAACTTCGAGCATAGTGCTCCCAACAACTACCGGCATAGGTGTGACATGGCCATTAAACATGATCTTTGTTTTGTCCATGTTCGTCTTAAGACCTAACCGTTGGGAGACACCATTGAGGTCATTGAGCATAGTGCTTAGGTCCTCCAGCGATTCTGCCATAAGGACTATATCGTCGGCAAATTGAACGTGAGTGATGTACTCGCCATTGAAGTTAATACCGTATCCTTTCCAGTACAGTAGCTTGAAAACGTCTTCCAATGCAGCGGTGAAGAGTTTCGGGGAAATAACGTCACCCTGTCTTACACCTCTCTGCAGTTGGATAGGTTTCGAGCTCTGGTTCTGTACTCGGATAGCAATCGTAGCCCTACTGTACAAACATTTCAGCACTTCGATATACCGACAGTCAACTTGGCACCGCTGAAGGGACTGTAGCACCGCCCAAATTTCGAAGCAATCAAAGGCTTTCTCATAGTCCACATACGCCAGGCAAAATGGCACATTGTACTCTTGGGTCTTCTGTACAATCTGCCGCAGGGTATGTATGTGGTCTATGGTACTGAAGCCTTTTCGGAAACCGGCTTGTTCGGGAGGCTGGAAATCGTCGAGTCTGCGTGTGAGACGATTCGTAATGACTCTCGAAAACAGGACGTAGACGCGGCTCAGAAGGGAAATCGGTGTGTAGTTCTTCAAGAGAGCGTTGTCGCCTTTCTTAAAGAACAAGACCACCGCACTTCTGCTCCACGCCTCCGGAGTAGTGCCACCATGGAGGACGGAATTAAAGAGCTTCTGTGGGACTTCAAGTACCGGTGTTCCACCCGCTTTCAGAAGCTCCGCTGTAAATCTATCTTCACCTGGGGCCCTGCCATTTTTAAGTTGCTGGAGAGCCATTCCAATCTCGCTCAAACTGACGTCCGGGATGTCATCAGAATAGTGTCGGAGACTTGCTCTTGGATCGTTACTCACACTTGCGTGTGGCTCCAACGATGATGTGCACAGCTGCCCATAGAACGTCTCAATCTCACTCAAAATCTCAGGTGTCCCGGAAACGATGCTGCCACACTCAGTCATTCTGGAAGAAATATATACTCAAGTCTCTCGTTAACAACGTTTTAAAGATTGGGAGTGTATCGACGTGTATCTACTGTCATTGCAAAAATCCAGCGTAGTGGGACACATCTTCTAATTTAATCTAGCCTATAGCGTCCCACTGCTGGGCGAATGCCTCCCCTTCTGCTTTTAATACGCATGTAAATAAAATTAAAGGAAAACTCTGGATAACACTAGATTGGCTTTTATACTTATACTTACAAGTTTACAAGAAAAAATAGTCGAACGATTAACTTTATTCTACTCGAACATTATTCAAATTAAATAAACAAATTACACTAAGATATTAATTTCGCTCAAAATTTGGTCAAAATATAATGCATTGGAATAAGAGTGGCGGTGATACCCGCACACGTCACTAGATGGCGCTGATTGTTTTTTAAACGCGCTTACGTTTTGTTTTTGCTATAACCTTATAGTAAGTAAGTAATTTTCTAGTATTCTAATGCCCTCATGAACATTGGCACCTCCATATTCACTATGGCCAAGCCTACGTGGCGCAATCTTCATGGGATGCACCTCATAAATGTTGACTTCAAAAGTATAAAAGCTCAAGCTTCAGCGATCATCGAACCCTCAATCTTGGCCATCAGCCATCTCCCCGAACAACTTTTTTTATATTATTGTTTGCTTTTGTTTGTTTTTTTTTTGTTTTATCATATCTATAAACAAGGAGTGAATGTCCTGTTTCATGATTTCTATGTAAAATTTTTTTGTTGTTTTTGTTGTATGACTACTTAAATGTTATTTGTTTTATGTAATCCACTTGAGTGTGTTGCATGTGCCAAATAAAATCTGTTTCTTTCTTTCTTTCTTCTTTCAACACACACGAAAACCTTCACTAATTGGAAGGGATTCAACAAGTCCCTAGCTAAAGCTCTGGACTCACAGGACTCTACCATCTCCCTACCGTCGGACTTAGACAGTCCCGAAAAAATCGACACCGCGGTCGATTCACTCTCCACCCTTAAGGAGAACGAAAGGGTCGTCCCGGTTGCTAACAATAGTGGGCTTCCCCTACATATTAGCAACCTATTAAAAGCCAAGAAAGCTGCTTTCCGGAGAGCAGCATAATATCCCACCCCCGAATATAGGCGCACGGCCAATCGTCTCCAACGAGAACTCCGTTTCCGCCTCTCTGAATTTCGAGACCTCGAAAAGAGTAAACTGATGGAGAATATCTCTCCATCTCCAAGCCCTAAAACACTTTCCTGTGCAGGTGTTAACCTTTTTATCTATTATCTTCAACGCCTGCTTTAAGCCTTAGTTACTTTCCCACTACGTGGAAAGTGGCAACTGTGATTGGTATTCCCAGGTAAGCCTCCAGTCATCGCCCCATTAGCCTCCTCAAGGCAATGGCTAAGCTCTTCGAAAGAGTCATCCAAACTCGTATGAGGCGCTATATGTTTCCCACAGACGGTGACCCTCTTATAATTCCCCATCAATTCGGTTTCCGAGCGCAACACTCATGTCCCCAACAAGTTCACCGTATTGTGGAATATATCCTCAGCGGTTTTTATCCTCGTCGTCATAAGACCATCGCGGTCTTTTTCAACATAGCTAAAGCCTTTGATAGAGTCTGGCATACAGGCCTTATCTTCAAGCTGTACAAAATAGGTCTCCCCGATCGTCTAGTACGTCTCGTGGCCTCTTACTTAAAGCATCGTACCTTTCGTTTTATACACGAAGGCACGCTATCTTCACAGCGCCCTATCAAAGCTGGTGTCCCTCAGGGCTCAGTACTTGCTCCTCTGCTGTACATCCTGTTCACCAACGACATTCCCATCCCGTCGAAAGGTGTTCAGCTCTCCCTCTTCGCAGACGACACTGCTATCTACCGCAAAGGTATCTCGCTACCTTTCATACGGAACAAGATTCAAAAGTCAGTTGACGACCTAGGAGCTTGGTTCAAAAAATGGCGCATCGATGTGAACCCGGAGAAGAGCTCCGCCGTTCACTTCGATTATAAACGACGCCGTCTCAAAAACACTCCACCAATACGTATGCTAGGGACCCCTGTCCCCTGGCACGTCCGTAATGCCGACCTTCATCGGGACCTAGAGCTCCCTACAATTCAACAATTTCTCAAAAAACTCTCTGAGAACTTCTTCAAAGCCTCAGAGTCGCACTCCAACCATTTTATTCGTGAGGCAGCTACTTATGCAGCCCCACCCCCCTCTCGCTATCGAGTCCGCAGGCCGAGAAACTCTCACTCGGACCCGCCTAATAAACTGCCAAATGACCTGAACTGCCTCCTGGCGGCTCAGGCCAACTCTAATTAAATTAAATTATTCATTCATAATTAATTTGCCTTCGTAGGCACTCCCTCAGCGGCTCGTAGCCGCCTGCGCCCTCTTTTCCCAAAAGAGGGTCGCTCCGATACGGCACTATAAAGCTTAATCAGCCAGGTGCCATCCCCCAAAATGTGGTTTTTAGAGGGTATCACTTAGGTTCCCCGTTAGGATGTGAGTCCCTCATAACCACGATAGACCGGCTATCGTGGTATGCGTAATGCATTTTCCGCCTCCCCAGTGCCGTCTTTAGGATCAACGAGGCTATGGGCCAAGGTACTGGCTGGGGCCTATGTAAGGGATGGAAAATCCTTAAATTTTATATCTAATTTTGCTGCGAAGAAATCGAGAAAAAAAGTTTTTTAAGCTGTATATAATTACTGTTATTTTAGTGCAAAAATAAATTTTTAAACAAATTTTCTAAATCTTGTTTCTATTTTACCAAGTGTGTGATTTGATATTTTTCTTATTATGTTATAAAATTTGTTGTTGTATATCGAAAATTTTCAGAATTGTGGGGCCCCTGCCTACCTCGGGGCCTCGGGCCCGGGCCCTGCGGGCCCTGCCTTAAAGACGGCACTGCGCCTCCCTACGTATAGGGTAGCCCTTTAATTGCTTCGGGCGCAAAAAAAAACGATCACCGAATACAACCGGCTTAGGCGTAAATACCGCGCCGATCTTTCAGATTTTAAACCGTCTAAAAGAATAAATAATGAACGCGAATGGGCAATACGAAAAACTGTTGCTACTGTACAAGAATCAGAACCGGAAAAAAAGAAAAGAAAGATTTGTAATAATAAAAAAATTACTCCTAAAAAGAAAAAGAATGTGTCGAATAAGAAAATCTAATAAAATAAATCAATGTGCCCACGTTTCTACAAAAAGAAGTGAAATCTCACCAAAAACATTCTGTAAAAAACTAGCCAAGTCTCGATGGAGCTGCTTGTTTATCTCTAAAAAGTAATGAAATCTAGACAAAGTCGTGCCAAGTCTAAGCTTCCTTACTGCGATTTTTTTATTATTATAGTTAATGTTGTGTGACTTGGCCGTTGAAGGGTACACAAGGGTACAAAACCAGGTGCTACATGACACCCTTGCACCAATCTGTCGCCAGAACCGCTACCCATTGACGATAGAAAATTGCCACTTGGAAAACGTTGATTGAATAGAATAGTGGGATTTCTTTTATAGGTCTATAATTTATAAATTTTAAATGAGGTTTGGGTTTAATTATTTTAAGGGTTGCCAGAATCATCGCACGTGCTCCAAGATCATACACATGGTTTACTTGTATACCCTTGACTTCAGCATCAGTACAGACGAGGTCTATTAACGTCTCGCTGTTAGATGTAAAATGTGTGGGTTCTGTAACATAGTTTCTAAGACTAGTGTAATGTAAAAATTGTTGAAGTCTCAAGGTCATACTATCACTTTCATTAAGAATATTTATATTAAAATCACCCAATAACACTACTTTGTCATAACAAGAAAAAGTTGCTAATGAATCAGTGAGAGCGTCAAAGACAGTATCAACATTTACCCATTGCGGTCTGTAGGCTGTGCCTATTAAAATTTTAATCGAGTAAACAAGTGATACCCACATTTGTTCAACTTCACCATTCGAAGAAGGGTGCAAACAAGTACGGACTGGAACACCACTCCTAACATAAAACCCAACACCGCCGCCACGACTTCGCATGAAAGATGAACGGGGAATATGTTTTAGGGTATATCCGGGTATAGACGGTGCACGGCCGGACTCTCCGGTCCTAAGCCATGTTTCATTTATTGCCATTAAATCCGGTGACAATCGCTCCAGTGCAACCTGGAACTCATCATGGTTAGTGCCAAGAGATCTGGCATTAAAAAGACCAATTTTCAGATATTTTGAATTATAACTCCTAGAAAACTATAATAGTAAATAATAGTGGATCTCCAGCCCGATTATTATAAGCGAATACACTCGACCGATTAAGAATAATATTAGAACCTTATACGTTACAATTAGAAAATATAAAGACACACAGAAGCACCTAATGTATGTAAATATTATTTTTATATACCTATTAAAATAATACGTGATAAAAATGTTGGGAATTGAAGGACTACGGTTCACTATACACACATAATATGCAGTTTCATTTGCACACGAGCACATTTTAAAATTATATTTCGTAAAATAAATATTATGTTGGTAAAATATTTTTGATGCTTTAATAACGTATATTAAGTGAAAGTAATAAACAATTATGAAGAATATTCCAATTGGTATAGATATTCCCATCATTCGTTCAATGAACTGTAGTATAAACCTTTTCGTTAACACACATAACTCGACACACACCTCCAATGGTAGAAACATGGTTATGTTAAGTAAACTGTTAAGTAAAGTAAGCGGGTTGGCCAATAAGAAAAAAATAAACCACATTGACATTAACAGTTGCAGTAGTAATGAAGTTACATTTTTGTAAATAAGTTCAGTTAGCACATTGATAATTGCACTAAAATTATTAATAAACCTTTACAAATAATACAGGTAGAATGCCAAAGGAATAAAAGAAAAATTATATAACTTAAAAATAGAGATAATGAGGTTACATTTTTATAAATAGGTTTATGTAATACATCTGTAATTTCACTAAAGTTAAAGAAATTTATTAACAAATCTATACAAAAAATAATACAAGTAGTATACCAAAGGAATAAAAGAAAAATTATATAACTATAAAATAGAGGTAATGAGGTAACATTTTTATAAATAAGTTCATTTAGCAAGCTTTTAATTACACTTAAATTAGACAAAATTATTAGCAAACCAATGCAAATAATACAGATAAAATGACCAAGGAATAACAGAAAAATCATATAACTAAAAAATAAAAGTGATGAGGTTATGTTTTTATAAATTGGCTCATTGATAATAACACCAAAATTAAACAAATTTATTAACAAACCTGCACAAATAATACAGGCGGCGTGTAAAAGAAATAAAAGTAAAATTATATAACTTATAAATAGATGTAAACCTTTAAAATATATATAAAAATATGTAAAAAAATTTTATTGGTTATTTCGACTACTATTGGATTTTACCAAAAATGCGTTCAATATCAGCAATAGATCGCAATTGGTATATTTTTGAACTATCACTTACTCACATACTTATTTCACAAAATGCTTTCTTCTCTTTCAAAAACCATCACGTTCGTCTTACTTACGTTCACTTTCATTCCCCTATTTTTTTAATGCCCAATTTATTAATGTAACAATCATTTGCAACTCAGCCGCCGATGACGCAAATATGACTTGATCATCGGCATACAATAGGCATTTGACGGTTAACTCACCCATTCTTAACCCACATTCTTCATCTTTCAAAGTTTGCAAACACCGGTCCATAAATAGGTTGAACAGCCAAGGGGAAGCTACACAACCCTGTCTGACACCTTTTTGAATGCCAAACCAGTCCGAGTAGACCCCATTGATCCTGACACAAGCACTAGAGTCCCTGTAAAGAGACCTTAATGCCTGTATCAAACCAGCGCTCTACCCATATGAGTTCAGTGTTTGCCATAACACATTCTTGTCCACTCTGTCGTAAGCCTTTTCCAAGTCCGCACAAAAAACTTTCTGGTTTTTGCCCAAAAACTTCTCCGCAATCATGCGCATGGAAAAGACTTGGTCTGTACACCCCATTCCTTTTCTAAAACCCGCTTGCACATCCCAAATTTTGCGATCAGTTTCTTTCATAACTCTTTCAATTAACACCTTAGCGTACAGTTTACCCGCAATACTATACAAGCTGATACTATGGTAGTTGTTGCAGTCCTGCTGTGACCCTTTTCCTTTATATATTGGTACTATAACTGCTTTACACCAGTCATCCGGTACCCGTTTTAATTCCCAACATAAATTAAACAAGGTGTACAGCAGGCCTGCCACCACTCCAGCCCTTAGTATCTCGAGTGATACTCTATCATATCCAGCTGCCTTACCTGCTTTCAAGCTTTTCATTGCTTTCATTTTTTCATCTACACTTATCTCCACACCACTTTCCACTTCTTTCGGAATTTCTCTCTTCACTCATAAACACGCTTTCAAAGTATTCCTTCCATCTGTTTAAATTCGAAACTTCATCATTCAGAGTACATCCGTTTTCGTCTCTTATAACATTAATTATAGGCTGTTTTGTATTTCCCCTGGCAGTTCGTACGAGTTTCCAGCACATTTTTATATTAGCCTGGAAATTATCAGATATCCTTCTATCATTCTTATAAGTTCTTTCTTTTTCCTTTCAACTACTTCTTTTACTCTCTTATTCAGACGTCTAAATTCTGCCTTTTTTCTTTCAATCTCATCATTCATACCAGGAGAATTACCAGCTTTGGTTGCTAGTAAATCTAACCATGCTTTCTTCTTTGTATCAACTTCCACCCGTACCTCATCATCCCACCACAACGTATTACTTTTCCTTTCATTTGTTCTCTTACTTACACCACATACTTCGGTGGCTGCATCCACCAAACCTTTCTTAATATTATCCCACACAGTATTCAAGTCTAAATCATTCATACACAACTAATTCAAACACCTAATATTTTCTCTCAGTCTACATTTATACTTCTCTTTCACATTTTCATCTTGTAACTTCTCTATTCTTATACGCTGTAACACAGTAGTAGACATAGATGTCCGATGCCGCCAACGCTTGAAAAGACCATTAATTACACATATTACATAAGACCAAGTAATGCTCCGTCCCTACGTTGGACCCCCGGTAAACCCTTGTATCTATGACTGCACTCCTCATTCTTTCATCCACATTTATGAAATCTATCATGCTTCCATCATCACCTCTTTCCCATGTATACATGTCAATCTTCTTATGACGAAAAAAGTATTCGTCACAAAAAGATTCATTTCCATACATACGGCGAGGAGGTCTTCACCATTCTCATTTATACTTTCATCACCAAACGTTCCCAATATCCTTTCATAACCAGACCTCTTCACCCCAACCTTTCCATTAAAGTCTCCTAACATAATAATATTTTCATTTTCCTTACATTTTGTCAACACCATCCTTACCATGTCCCAAAACTGCTCTCGGATGTAAATGGGCTTAGAAATGTCTGGGGCGTACACCCCTAGTAGGAACAGCTTATTTAAGCCCACTTTCATTCGTATCCATAGCAGCCTCGGGCTTACACAGTCATACTCTTTCACACATTGACCGGCGGTATACGTGCCATGTGCAGTGGCTTCCTTTCCCTTTCGTTTCGTCTCATTTACACATAACACATCTATTCCTCTGTCATCATCATTTCGCATACTTCATCCATCTTATCATTCATTGCTCCACATACCTTCAGCGTAGCCAGACGGGCTTCCGCAATCTATTTTTCGCTCCTCCGGGAGATAGAACGTGACGGGTGGTGAACCTCGTCGCCGGTTTTTCTCCCGGAGATTCTTCGCACCCCTACCCCATTAAAGGGGCGCCGGGAACTTGGGGCCATTTCTTTTATTTCCTGACTCATGGTGCAAACAAGGGGTGGTGGCAGATGTTACGCCGCTACCATACGGCGAGGACCGAGTCTATTTTTTCGGCTTTATCGCTCGTTTAGCACCACCCGGGGGACACGTGTAGGGTGGGCCAAAGGTTAGGTGGTTGAAGCCTACGGACGCGAGCGACTCATCCCCGCGTTAAATATCACATGCTGATTGGCAATGGCTACTCTTGTATCATAAATGGACTATTGATTACTATGCCATACGGTTCTAACCTCATGGTGAAAAAAGTAGATTCCAAAAATCACCTTTTCAGAAATTTTTGTTCCAACCTGAAGCAGTTGGGGAAGAAAACTAACAACCAATAAGGTTACGTACCAGTACCTACAAGAAAAAGATCAATGTTTTGCGTCTCCGAAAAGCAGTAGTTGGCGCCGTGAAACATTGGAAGAACGAAGACATCACTGACGCGGAAAATAAGTTAAAATCATCAAAAATGACATAAAAATCTGTGCCAATCATGTTTTTAGGAAAAAGAAAGAAGAGTTTTTGGCTTCTTTGCAAAAAAATGAGGATGAAATAAAAGAAATAGAATTGGCTACTAAACGTCAAACAGACAATGACTTGTGGCACTCTGAACGGAGAAAAAGGCTAACTGCATATAAATTTGGAAAAATCGCAAGGAAATACGGCAACCGAATATGGAAACCAACACGAATCGGAGGGTATACGAGAATTTTCCACAACTAGCAATCTAAAAGTTTCGGTGTGTGTACTTTTATTGAATAATATGATTATTATTTAGGGGCAAGTCTCAATGGACTTATCGGAGATGACTCTCAAATTGAAGTCAAATGTCCTATTTCTGTTTTTCATATGCCACCTGTGGAGGCTATAACAGAAAAAAAGATCGAATTTTGTTTGACACGAGGAGGACAGATGATTTTAAAAAGAAATCATGATTACTATTATCAGGTCCAGGAAAAATTACATATCACTGGTAGGCAATTTTGTTTTTTCGTAGTATGGGTGCCACATGTTTTGGTGTATGAAAATATTTATACGATGACCACTTTTGGACAGAAAAAATGCAGCCAAAACGTAACTCATTTTATTTTCAGTGTTTATTACCAAAACTTATTGGCCCTGGAGTACTTAGAAATATGGCAGCTCGAGAAAAAGTGTAATAAAGTAATATGTAGTATTAAAAAAATAATTTCCACAAGTTGTTATTTTTTTATTTATTCACCTCCCTAATTAAGTGTAATCTCGAAATCTTTTTAAGTTACAGTCCTTATTCAATAAAGACTCTAAAATAAAAAGACTGAATACCTAATGAAGTTATTCACAGATATTAATTATGTCATAAGAAATATTATTTGTGTAGGTTTTCGATATTACTTTCTTCTCCCTAGGCTATAACAATATCTTTTTTAATTATTTTTTTACGTTACCCCCACAAACTAGGACTTTCTCCTGTATCGTGGAGGCAGTTTTTACATACATAAATTGAACAGGGACAAACATCCAGACCCGGAACAATTACTTGTAGGCCATACAAATAATTGTGCCGTGTGGGATTCGAACCCGTGGCCCTCAGCGCTATAACTCATTGCTGAGCTACTTCGCCACGTAGCCGTCGAATCTATACATATAATATATATAATTGTATATGTATATCGATAAAATCTCCAACATCTAATAACAGCAAACCACAACTACAGCAGTCGTCGTTGTTGTCCTCTGCAGGGCATGAATGCCGTGCAGGTCTCGGGCCTCGGGGTGTACCCCTTTACCCGGATGTTCCTCACGGCACACTACAATGTGCCGGTCCTGGGCGCCTTGATGTTTAAGGCGTTGCATATAACGACTATAGTCGCAGTCGGTTAATTTATAAGTAAGGATGGTTGTCTAATAATTGTGTTTAAGTAACACAATTATTTGTCAGAGTTGGCCTTTCTGCGGCATTGAGGGGTTTACTCGGACTCCCTAATCTATATAGGGAGGAGTTCTCTTGGATAAGGTCGCCCGTCCGGCGGCCTTGCATGCAACGGCGCGAAGCCGTTGAGGTGTTCGTGTGGCCCGTTGTCTGCACGGTCGAACATACCGCGCGCCAGCCGGACCACGAATTCATGAAGGCTCTCTATCTTTAGGTTGGCCGCTATGACGTCATTACGGACGTAGCGACCCGCACCGACTATAGTTCTTAATGACAAATTCTGCTGGGCCTGAAGTCGCCGCTTCTGACGATCACTCAGGAGTGCATACCAGGCCGGAGCAGCGTATGTTAGCAGGGGTCTTATGTATGTTTTATAAATTGTTATCTTCGACTTTGTCGGTAACTTGGATGTCAGGACAGGGCGGAGCATTGCCCGCGCACATCGAGCTTTGCGTATAGCAGAGTCGACATGCGCTGTCATGTGCAACATCCTGTCAATCCGACATCCAAGGTAGGTCACGGCCTTCTCATATGCGATCTCCTGGCCTCTGAGTGTTAATGGTGGTGGTAGATTTCTATAGCGGCGAGTGAGTAGAGCGGTCGTCTTGCCAACATTGACGGCCATCCTCCACTCATCCAACCATGGTGGCAGCAGGTCCAGCAGACGTTGCATCCTGGCAGCTGCTATATGGGCTCTTCTGGACGACGTGAAGTATGCACTGTCATCCGCAAATAGTGCTAGTTCGACGTCGTCCTCCCATTCTTGCAAGTGTCCTGCCAGGGTGGGTATGTCATTAGTGTATGCCGCGTACAGGGCTGGAGATAGACAGCTGCCCTGTGGTACACCAGCTGTTATGGTCTTAATTGCGGACTCGGCGTCCTCTACGCAGACGTAGAACTTCCTGCCTTCCAGGAAAGACGCCACTAGCCGCAATATAGCAGGAGGGATACTTGTTTGTACATCTAACTTGTAGAGTAATCCTGTGTGCCACACCCGGTCGAACGCCTTCTCAATATCGAGAAAGACGCCCAACGATATGCGGCCACGGTTGTGTTCGGCCGCAAGCAGGTGCAGCACTCTGGTCAGCTGTGTTGCTGTTGAGTGACCCCTCCTGAATCCATGTTGCTCCGCCCGAAGTTGGATGCACGGGCGGAGACGTCTTAACAATAATCTTTCGCACAGTTTAGCTATATGCGGTAGCAGCGTGATCGGCCTGTAGTTGGCAGCTCTACGCCTGTCCTTCCCGGGTTTCGGCAAGACGATGACTTTGCCTTTCTTCCAGTCCTCCGGGAAGTGGGATGTCCGCAATATTCCGTTGTAGAGCCGACCTATCTCTACAAGGACTCTATTGGGCAGCTGTCGTAGTGCAGCGTTAGTAATCCCGTCGTGCCCCGGCGCCTTCCTCGGTTGCAGGCGGGTTACTGTCCTCCGCAGTTCGGCGGGGGAGATAAACCACTCTCCCGCAAGCGGTGGCGCGGGCGACGACAGGAGCTCCTGCACGCGGCTTTCCTTCCTTGTATTGGATTCCAGGAACTCCGCACTCGTAGGGTTCGGCATAAACTGCTCCTCGAAGTGCTCAGCTAGGATATCCGCTCTGCCCTTGGCATCGTAACATTGAATGCCCGCGTTGTTGGTCAGCGGGCAAACAGGTGGACGGGTTTTCGTTAACTGCCGGTTCAATGTGTAGAGCGACGCGTGCTGTTCGTCAGCTTTCCATATGCGCCGCTCCCAGGCCTCTCCTCTGTGGGCCTGTATTGCAACCGACAGTTCGTCTGATAAAGTATTTAGCTTTCTCTTTACTCTAGGGCAGCGAGTGCGCGCCCAGAGCTTCCTCAGCGCTCTTTTATGGTTTAGCTGCACGCGTATCTTTAGCGGCAGCTCCTCTTTCCTTCCCGAGAGAGGGACGATCGTAGAGGCCGCGTTGAGGGCCTCCTTGATGCTCGTGGAAATTCTGGTTGCAGCGGCCTCTACGTCGTCCGCTGAGGTGATCGGTATATGGACTGGAGGTCTCTCCTGCAGGTGTTGGTGGTAGATCCTCCAGTCGATCTTGGTCTTGCTGGCTCTGGGCGGTGAGGTCACTGCCTTAGTGCCAAGGGTTATCAGAATCGGGAGGTGCTGTGTATTTAGGTCATACAGCACTTCTACCACTACTGGGTAGTTGACGTTCCTAGTGAGCACGATGTCTAATACATCCGGACGCTTCCTAGGGTCGCTAGGGATATGCGTCGGTTCCTCGGGACCTAGAACGTCATAGTCGTGGAGTTCGGCGTCATCATAGAGTTCACGACCCGGCGGGGTGATCACTCTGGACCCCCACGCCGGGTGTTTGGCGTTCAGGTCCCCGGCAATGATGGTGGGTGTTGTGCCTTCCATTACCGTCCGGATGTCTGAGGAGTGAAATGGAGTCCCTGGCGGGCGGTATGCTGCAAAGATCCTAAGTTCCTCGCCCGCCGCCTCCATTTTTATACCGATTGAACGCATCGTCTGGAAGTCTGGCAGGTCCAGCTCCTGGTGGACGATGTCTCTCCTCACCAGGATCGCTGTCCCTCTATAAGCGACCCCTTGAGGATCGACCTCGTCCCTCCTGTATATATGGTAGTTGGGCAGCTTAAGATGCGTTGAAGGTCTTAATTTAGTTTCACCCAGCAAGATCACCTGGATGTCCTGTTGCTGGGTGAGAGTGCGGAGTTCTTGGATCCTTTGACGAATCCCGTCCGGGTTCCAATATAGCAGGCGCAGGTTATCCTCCATAGTGCCTTGCCAGTAAGGATGCCAGCGCCTTCATAACGGCGGTTACGGGGTCAGTCCCGGCCCTTATGTCGGCCAGGACTTGTGTACCGACTTCGATGGCTATGCCTACCAGTCTGTGGATGGCATCAGCCGTCTCGAAGCCGGACGCTGGTGGTCTGCGTTCAGAACTACGCTGTGAAGGCACTGGTCTCGGGGCATTTGTGGTGGTTTTCCTTTGCATTGAGCGCGCTCTGTGCGTAGAGCGAGCTCTGCTTTCTGGCAGGGCCCTTTCAGGTGCTCTACCTGCCGTAGGTGGTACTGGTGCTCTTGTAATAACCCGCGCCTGGGAGGCTATTGGTCCTGCAGTCGTAGGGGTAGAGGTGGTCACAGCCTGAGGAGGAGGCTGCTCCGTTCTCCTGCTCCTGTTCCTCCGCCTCTTCCTCCTGGAGGGTTGCCTCTCAGTGGCGTCATTGGCAGGAGGTCGGAGAGTCGCCCCGGTGGTTGCCCTTTGTTCTGTGGGTCCAACCGTTTCTGATGGTGCTGCAGGAGGGGGTGGGGGGGCTAGTTGCCTACCCTTCCCTCTAGTGACGGTAGCCCACCCGTCCTCCTGTATGGTGACGGCCTTTGGGCGACTTGAGGGGATCCTCTTTGGGTTCTCCGGTAGTAGCCCAGGTAAAACGATCCCCTGCTTCCTGGCTATCCTCCTCAGGACCGGGCAGCGGCGATCGTTGGCCGTGTGGTTCTTTGCGCAATTTGCGCACTTCGGCTCCTCCTCTCTACCCCTTGGGCAAAGGCTGGCAATATGTTCACCGGCACAGCGAACGCATTTCACTGGCCTGTGACAATTAGCGGAGGCATGTCCGAAAGCCTGGCAACGGTGGCATTGTGCCGGTCCGGTCTTCCTCTGCCAGGCTTCGATGACGACTCCTCTCATGTAGAGGAGCTCGTCGAGTTGGTAAAGCTGCTGTAGCCGTTCCAGGCTCAGGTGCTCCAGCTGTGCAAAGTAGAGGCAGCCCGGTCTGCCCCTACGTGGTGGTATAGCCTTCACATAGTTGATAGGGAAGCCTTTTGCCCGAATAGCCTCCTCAATCATCTTTGCGTCGGTGCCCACAGGCAGGCCTCGGATGCCCACTTTAGTGGGCTTCTCTTCTGCCGGTGTATAACAGTACCACGACATTGATTTATCCTTTTCGGAGAGTTCCACCATGTACCTCTGTATGGTACGGAACTCATCCGGACTCTGGGGAGTGAATCTTACTCCTTTCCCGAACGGACGGGCATTAGGTGGATGGCCCAACTTTTCGTTAAGGGCCTTAAAATGCCTGGTCCAGTCCGGGAGGCATTCTGCAACAATCGGCGGATATCTCTTCTCCTTTTCCTTCTCAGTTCTTTGAGGTTGCTCCGCCGATTGCGGTCGTGGTACTGCCGGGGCTGCAGCCATGTGGGCATAGCTCGTTGACGGGCGCTGTCCGTCATCCTGAGCTAACCCGGACGGGTTGATGGTTTGAGCCGGGGATGATTTTCCGGCTGATGCAGCTAGGGTTGCGTACGTTGTCGAGCCCCAGCTGTAGGACTCCTCACCTCCTTGCTCGAATTGGATCGAGTCATGACTCCGACGGTCCGGTGAGATGGGTGGCGGTGATGGCGACTTAGGAGGTGAGGTGTGGACCTTCTTCCTAGTCGTTGCTTGGGGCTCTTCATCTTCTGATGATGTCGGCGAATCGGATGAGTTACCGATGCACTGCCTCTTTTCGTGGAGGGAGGCTTCGGTCTCAGGAGGCGTGTGCCTTCGTGGCGTCTTCATGGCCCGCTGAGGCTGAGAGGGCAGCGGTTCACGCCCAGTCGTACACTCAGGTACGATAGGCGAGAGTGCAACCCTAGATGCGGACTCCTTACCCGGCGACGAAGGTTTCCGGGTCGGTATTTGAGAGTAGGATGAGACGACTCTCATCCTCTCCGGGTTGAAAATGTCCCTATAGGCGATGGGTCTGTCCAAAACGCCTGGTCGATCTGGTGGTTTTCTTGCTCTCGGAGGAGGTTCCCCCTTATCGTTTCCTGACATCCTAATCTACCTATCAGAGTCAGCGGTAATCTTACTATGGCCCTATCTATCGTCCAAACGATCGGCAGCAAATGTTGATGCGCGACGCGGATGGTGGTGATATTATTATAGAGACTTTCTTCACTGTGAGCACTGCCTACCCCTTTTGCAACAAAAGGGTTGGGGGAAGTGCAAAGGTGGCACTTTAATGCGCGACTGGGCACAGTATGCACGGAACGCATAAAGTGCCAAGAATCAACTAGGGGCCGGTGACCTCAACGCCTCACGGAATCGCGGGACTCAACGTGGGCGGAGTTTGTCGTACCGGCGGTTATTTGCAGCCACTGTATACTGCAAGTAACACACACCTAGGAGATCCTTACACCAGTATGCGTATGCCCCTGCCTCCCGACCCGTATAGTGCGATAGAGAGAGTTGCAAGTCTTGGAAGCAATTGCCTACATTTCTTTATTGAAATTTTGTTTCGGGCGATAACATTTTTACCCCCCTAAACCTTTACGAAATGAGATAATTTTGGTCAAATTAGATTCAGTACACCTTAATCTAGGTCTGTACGTTTTTCTTTTTTAGTAAATCAGTTTAGTTTAATTAAGAAAAATAAAAATGCTCGAGGAAGTTTTTAAGTCCAAAATATAGATATTTAGATGCTAATGCCTTATATCGTACGTAATATTTCTTTACAATTAAAACGTACGGACCTAGTTTTTGTTATACCTACAACATTTCCAAAAATTATGAAAATTAGACCATGTTTACTGGTGGGAAAACGTTATCGCTTTTTGTACGAAAATTTACAGCTTCACAATCCTCTTAAGTATTTAATAGAATTGTGTTCAGCTTGTTAAGTTACTTATTATTGATTTATTTAGCAGTAAGTAGGTGGTGCTATTTTTAGATGAAAACCATAACTGTACCCTCTAGTACTCAGCCACAATTATTTGAGGTGCAACTGGGTTGGCTCGATCTCACAACAAAGCCGCGAGCATTCATATAATACATAAATAAGGCATAAAGTGATGTAGACTTTATTAAAAATTCTTCTTCCTGTCAAATCGATGTTTAATGAAGTTATTTTACGATATGGTATGGTATACCTAACATTAGTATCTATAAATAGCAATGTCGTGTTTAGTTGTTACTATCGTCAAACAATTTTTATTTACTGATTTGATCAAGCTATATCATGATATAGTCAATAAACACTGTAAATTTTACGAAATACCGCCATTTCACGCAATAGTCAACTGATTCATGATATTAATATAAATTCTAAGATCTCACCATTACATATTTTAACTATCTTTATTTAAATCATAATTGCAGCTTTTATCAGTTTATTTACAGATAAAAAAATAAAACCTAATAAAAACTTTTCTTATATTAGAAATTAAACTTAGAAACATCCTTAACTTTATTTATGATTTTCGATAGATGTCACTTCTGTAATAATTAGTTCGGTAATATAAACTCTATTCATTCCTACTAAAATTAAATAAAACAACTGAAAAATGAAATTTAGAATTTTTTAAATCAATTATGAATTTAATAAATCAAACATACCTATATATATATATATATATATATATATACCTATATATATATATATATATATAGTACCCGGTTGACCGAGCTTTGCTCGGTATTTTTCGCTCGATTTTTTTTTTAATTCGTGTGTTTTGGAAATTATATTTAGATACAAATTACATACTGATGAAATATAAATAACATTTTTTGATCTTAGCGACATAACAGAAAAAACGCAACTGGTTATTTGAATAAAAAATCATGAGTGCAATTATTTTAATTAAAATTTTCGTGTTTTTAAAAAATAAAAAAGGGCTCAAAAAAATAGATTTTCTCAAAAAAGAAAGGAACTTGAAAAAAAATAAAAAAGTCGGTCGGTCGGTCTGGGCTCGACCCGGGGTGTTACGATTCTGTGACCGCCCATTATACCAATTAAGCTATATATAATAATTAACAATCTGTCAAAATTTACCTTCTTATTCTAACGATATTGTAGCAGTTTTTCATTGCCTAAAAACACGGACAAAAAGACATTTTCTAAAAATAAATCCTAGCTAGATCGATTTTTTATCCCCGAAACTCCCTGGACACAAAATTTTATGAAAATCGTTGGAGCCGTTTCCGAGATCCCGATTATATATATACAAGAATTGCTCGTTTAATAGTATAGGAGTACCCGGTTGACCGAGCTTTGCTCGGTATTTTTCGCTCGGTTTTTTTTTAATTCGTGTGTTTTGGAAATTATATTAGATACAAATTACATACTGATGAAATACGAATAATATTTTTTGATCGTAGCGACATAATAGAAAAAACTGAACTGGTTATTTGATTAAAAAATCATGAGTGCAATTAGTTTAATATAAATTTTTGTGTTTTTAAAAAATACTAAAAAAAAGGCTTGAAAAAATAGATTATCTCAAAAAAGAAAGGAACTTGAAAAAAATTTTAACAAAGTCGGTCGGCCGTCTGGGCTCGAACCATGGTATTACGATTTTGTGACTGCCCAATATACCAATTAAGCTATTTGCAATCATTAATAAACTGTCAAAATTTACTTTCTTATTCTAACGATATTATAGCAGTTTTTCATTGCCTAAAAACACAGACAAAAAGACATTTTCTTTTTTATTTTATTTTTTTATTTTTTTTATTGAATAGGCTGACAAACGAGCACACAGTCCACCTGATGGTAAGTGGTTGCTGCGGCCCATAGACATCTACATCTATCTTCCATTACAAATCAAAATGCAGATGCGTTGTCACCCGTGAGGACTGAGATGGAATGTCTCATTTCCAGTAAAAAGGGTCTCCGGTTCTCTACACTCACCATACGAAATACAGCAGCATTAAGATACTATTTCACGCTGGTATTCTGTGAGAGCGTGGTCCTTCCCCGGTCGAGCCGACCCATTCGTGCTACAACTATACTACTAATATAACTGCAGCATGGCTCTACCACGTAAAAATAAATTTTTCGTAAAAATAAACGTTTCTAAAAATAGATCCTAGCTAGATCGATTTATTGCCCCCGAAACTCCCTGCACACAAAATTTTATGAAAATCGTTGGAGCCGTTTCCGAGATTCCGATTATATATTTATATATATATATATACAAGAATTGCTCGTTTAAAGGCATAAGATATATATATATATATATATATATATATTATTTAATTTATTAGTAACTGGACGAGAAATTTCACTACTTTTTTTATTTAACGTTAGATAGCACTGTTTTGAAAATATTCATAAATATTTGATTATTGATTTGATTATTTTAATTTTTAATAAATGTTAATTCCTACTTTATATGACTGATGATATAAAATATAAATTATAATCTAAAGGAAATAAAATACTTAACCCTCCTTTTTCAAAGTTGCCCCGAGTCCTTAACTAATCTGTTTATAGTATGTACCAAATCGATTGAGAAAAACGGACAATGACCCTTCGGTTGTTTAACCAGGGGTTACAAACCTTCAATATATAGGCACATTTTATGTGTAGTACTTTATTTATAATGATTTTGAATAAAACTATTATTTACGGATTTTATCGCGTTTAATTACTTTAATTTATTTTTATTATTATCCCGACGTTTCGGGTGCTTTACAGCGCCCATGGTCACGGGGGGGACTGAGATGTTTGACGTCCCAATGTCATAGTTGGTCCGGCTACCTTCAGTTTTTTAATATTAATTTTTGGTCCGATTTACGCAAAACGAGCTTATAGTATCATGAAGTCTTGCAGTGGTATGCTTGGGTTTGGGTTTAATTTTGTTAATTATAGGATCCCAAGCAGATGGTAGCACCCAACCATCTTCTCTATTGAAATTTGGATGTTTTTTAATTTCAATAGCCTCGCGTATCATCCTTGGTAGGAATCGGTGTTCTTTTGCGAGAATTTGTGGTTTATCAAATCTAATGTAATGGTGGGGACGATCTTGAACATGTTCGCAGACTGCAGACTTCCCGGAGCGTCGGTGCTTCACATCAGCTATATGTTCCTTCACGCGGGTTTTTATAGATCTCTTTGTTTGACCTATGTAAGAGAGACCAACAACAAAAGAGAGACAAAGAGATCTATAAAAACCCGCGTGAAGGAACATATAGCTGATGTGAAGCACCGACGCTCCGGGAAGTCTGCAGTCTGCGAACATGTTCAAGATCGTCCCCACCATTACATTAGATTTGATAAACCACAAATTCTCGCAAAAGAACACCGATTCCTACCAAGGATGATACGCGAGGCTATTGAAATTAAAAAACATCCAAATTTCAATAGAGAAGATGGTTGGGTGCTACCATCTGCTTGGGATCCTATAATTAACAAAATTAAACCCAAACCCAAGCATACCACTGCAAGACTTCATGATACTATAAGCTCGTTTTGCGTAAATCGGACCAAAAATTAATATTAAAAAACTGAAGGTAGCCGGACCAACTATGACATTGGGACGTCAAACATCTCAGTCCCCCCCGTGACCATGGGCGCTGTAAAGCACCCGAAACGTCGGGATAATAATAAAAATAAATTAAAGTAATTAAACGCGATAAAATCCGTAAATAATAGTTTTATTTAATGTGTAGTGTTCGCGTAAATTTAAGAAATCATTATTATAATGATTTTTTATTACTTTTTTATAATGATTGATATAATATATATTTATTAACTATTATTAAAAAGTTATGTAAAAGATAGCTGTAGAAGAAAAATCATCTATTGTTATAAAGCACTTTATTCATTTAACAACAAAAAGCATTAATTTATAACACATATAAAATGTGCAATTATCACCAGACCAAAAGAGGTGACGCATCTCTGGCTGCCATTCTAACTTTTCTTTTTGAACAAACTGACGTAACGCGCGTTTTGTTTATTTTAAAGGGATGAATTTGCAAAAGCTCAATATTGTATATTGCTTCAAATATGTTTTTAATATGAAACTGTTATTAAATGAATTGATTCGTTACTTACCATAAATTGAAATATAAAATATAACACATTTTGCGATGTAAAGTAAGATTTTACTATGTTTATAGAAACGACAGACAATATTATTTAAGAAACAAAACATATGTGCTGACCTAGAAGTGTTAATAACATCAATATTTAAATATTGTTATCACATCTAAATAGAGATTATGTAAGTTACGCCTTTTGACACTCGGCTCATATCTGAGGTCATTGTCCGTTTTTCTCAATCGATTTGGCACGTACTATAGTAGTTTTTGCGTGAATTGTGAATACACAGACAGACTGACAAAAATTCTAAAAATCCCGAATTTGGCTTCAGTGCTATTTATTTAGTCCCCTGGACTATTTTTAGTTTTTTCCAGAAAATATTAGAATTATAAACAAGCCTTTTCTACAGATTTATTATATACATAGGATATGGATTTAAACTTGTTAATAGAGAGACCTTGTATATTTTTTGGGACTTTATTTTCTGGGATGTATACATGGTCCCAAGAATTAATTACTAACTCTGTAGAGTCGAGAAACTGGTATCACTGGCTTGTGTTTGTTTCTAGCGTTTACAGAGTGTATATAACTTTTTTATTAAATTACCTTTGATTTTGTGAACATTACATTAAATTTTCGTAAATATATTGTATGATATAACTTATCAGTTAATATAGTTATTTCTTTAAAATTTTCTCTACTATTCTATAGGAAAGTAAGCTCTGACCACTCCGGGCGTTAATCCTATACAAACTAGCCCTCGTCTCCCTGTCTAAATAAATATCAAGGGGCGTTAGGCATAGATGCGCATTAAGAGCCGCTGCAGGCGATGATCGCTTCGCTCCAGTTGCCTTTAAGCAGGCAGTCCTTTATAGACTATTTAGTCTGTACGCAGTCTTTTCGTCTTTTGGTTGGCCTTAGACACCAGGAAATGGATGCGTAGGTAAGAATAGGCCGCATTATGCTGCTGTACAGCCACAGGATCATACTGGGACACAAGCCCCAGTTGTTCCCAACCATACCACTGCACGTACCTAAAGCAATTTAGCCTTATGACATACGTTGCTAAGACGACAGTTCCCGCTACTTTTGTTTGATTGTTACGCCCAAATACTTTAACTTCAGTTTAGAACTTCTTTACCGTTAAATTTTGGTGTGACTAATTTTTCCAACCGTCGCTTTTTGGTAATAGGTATTATAACAGTTTTATCATAATTGACTGATAAACTGTTATTCCTACACCAGTTATTTAAGATGTAGGGATAACAGTTATTTATGGTGTTTATATGCTTAGTGATAAATTACCTTGCAAAACCCATCCAAGTGACAATGAGGTCATAAGCGTAACCTACTGTGTCAATACGAAGATCTTCCATCGTGTACAATAATTGGTCAATCGCAAGAGTCCAAAGAAGATGTGACAATACACCTCCTTGGGGGCAGCCTATTGTAGTTGAAACCTCAATCGAAGTTAAAAAATTGCTCTATTTTTGGCTTTCTATTTGAGAGCATCGACTTTACCTGCCTGGTGGTCGTGGGTCAACATTTTCGATGTCAGGCCGCCAACCAACAGTGATGTGGGGGCTACTTATGAAGGCGCCCCCAATATCTAGAAAGGCACAAAGAGCTATTTCTTTGCGGTTTTTCAACCCTGTCAATAACGCTGTTTTAGTAGATTTGCTCTGCGGTAAGCATGCTGGTTGTAATATATGGGTCTCGTAGTAAAATATAAATAACATAAACACTCACGCCTGTTACCCAGAGAGGTAGGCAGAGACTATGGACTTCCATTTGGCACAATCCTGACACACCTCTCTCGCCTCCTTTGCATCCATATATCTACGCATACACGATTCTCAGTTAAGGGTACTCCTAATCTGGCGTATTTTAAATATATCGCCAATTTGGTTGATAAATCGTCGTCTAGGGCGTCCCTTCCCGACTCTGCCGTTCACATCTGCAATATGAATTTGTTTTGTCACTCTTACCTCGTTCACTCATTCTACATGACCAAAGCCACCTCCCTTATATATCTACCTATTACATATTCCAATGTCTTGAGAAGAAAGGAAGAAAGGCATATAGGTCTAAAGAACTTTGGTGAAGAGTAGTCTTTTCTACCAGCCTTTGGTATAAATAGAGCTTTGATGATTGTCCACTGTTCTAGAATATATTCCCATGCAAAACTTGGTCTGAAGATTTTTACCAGATAAGGAAGAAGATTATCGATACCCCTCTGTAATTGAGAATTTCATACTCCCCGCTTCTTTTATATGGTTTAAAGGAGTCAACAGCCCACTGCACCAAGTTATCCTTGCAGCCCTACCAGTTCTAATTACTAGGCCTTCGTAGGGCCCTGGAAGAGTCTTCTGTGACTTTTGTTCACTAGTAGTGAAGGTATGTTAGTTAGTTAAGTAACTCTAGATCTTCAGTCGTTTTGATGTTTTTGGGAAACCTTTCTAAATTCCACCTTAGACTGTCTCTATAACTATCACATGAGGTCGCTTTTGAATCCCTAAAATCAACAGTTTCTTATGTTAGCGGTGCTATAATCATAAACTTAATATGCTAGTGATCAGAAATCAGGTTTTCAATACTAACATGCCAGTCAGTTATCCGCCTAGATATGTTATTAGTAGCAAAGGTCCTAAAAGCATCCTAAGTTTAAGCTTACCAGGCGATTGGAGATGAGAAAGTTATAAAGTAACTCACCTCTTTCATTGATGTTAATACTTCCTCAGGCTGTGTGATGAGCATTAGTATCACAACTCACCACAATTTCAGCGTTGTGTTTTCGGGTAAACTGCGCCGTTTGCTCTAACTCAATGGCAGGATCGGAGTTCTCTCCGGGAAGATAGGCTGAGCAAATGATTAATCTGGTCCCTGTACATACCTTAAGATTTATGAAGACTGTAAACAGGTTCTCGTTGCAGTACTCTGCAACAGCTAACAAGCCTGCAGAGTGTAGTCTTCGCTCTTATGTACAATTTGTCGAAGGGTATGTATGTGGTCTATGGTACTAAATCCTTTCAGAAAGTGGCTTGTTCGAGAGGCAGGAAATCGTGCATTTGAGACGACTCGAAAAAAGCAGATAGACGCAACTCAGAACGGAAATTGGTCTAAAGTACTTCAACAGAGTTTTGTCGCCTTTCTTGAAGAACATGATGACCGCACTTCCGCTTCACGCCTCCGGAGTAGTGCCACCATGGAGGACGGAAATGAAAAGCTTCTGAAGGACTTCAAGTATTGGTTTTCCACCCACTATAATTCCATGTTCGCCCGGGCTCTTGCTGGTGCTGGAGAGCCATTCTAATCTCGTTCAGACTGAAGTTCGAAATATCATCTGAAAAGTGTGGGATGAGACTAGCTCTTGGATCGCTACACACACTTGCATTTGGCTCCAACGATGACGCGTACAGCTGCCTGTAAAACCTCTCAATCTCACTCAAAATCTTAGTTGTTCCGGAAACGATGATGCCACACTCGGTCTTCAGCTTCGTCGGTTAGATCTTTCTAGCAGACAGATTTCTGGCAAAAAATTTGGAGCTGCTTTTTATGGAGAACCTGGTTCCGCCCGATCGCTTCATCAATACGAGTTGTATTGAGGTTGCGTTAGTCCTGCCGCATACATTTAGGGATCTATCTGTTCAGTTGCCTGTATGCTGTCATATCTGCTGAAGACTGCAGCTTCATTTCCTGTGGAACAGCCATGAGATTATGAGTATGATCGAAAAGTTTTAGCAGAACTTAGCTCCGACCGCATGAACAGTTTTCAAGAGCTTTTTACTCATATCGTCCACTGGATTGCAGTCTTCTAGGCACTAGGCATGTCAATCTAAAATCGATTAATCGGAAAATCGTTTCTTTTGAGTAAAATAATCGATTATTTAGATCGATTCGGAACACCGCATCGATTCACTGAATCGATCCAAAAACCTCTCGAATCGGGCTGATTCATCTGATTCAAAAACTAGCGATTATATTTCCAAACTGGCTAGGGTAAGATATAATTTTCTTCTGTTGTGGGACGCAAAAACAACCGGTCGTACTTGGTTGATAATTTGAACGCAATATCTATATATTTGAATAAAATGAATATTTATGAACAATCGAAAAGTTGTCATTTCTTTTTCATTTCTAAAATTCTAATCTTACCTGTGGAATGTTTTCTAACTTAATCTGTGCTGTGAAGCAAGACTACATATACATACTACAATATAATATAATAGCTGTGAACCTGTTTGAACTGTGAACTTGTGAATTTACTTTATTTATTATTAAAAACATACAAACTGTGAGCTGTAAGTACAGACAGAGTACTTTTTAAATACCTAGTACTACCTAATAATATAAATGTTGAAATTTATAGAGGTTTATAGTAAGGAAATAACAAGTATTGTGTTCATTGTGGTAGCATTCATTTCAATTTGATAAATAGGGAGTTATTAGATTGAAACAGATTTATCATGAAATATACGTTGCAGTTTGCATTTTTGTTAAAGTATTGTTGTTGTTTTTAGCCTAAAATGTCAAACAGAAGAGACATGGATCACTTTGTAAAAAAAGGGATCGAGTGGTGTATGTGCGAACCACTCCTAACACAAGCGTTTCAAGCTTACCAGTAGTGGTTGAAAGGAATATTAGTAATGTTAATTAAAATGATTACTAATATTTTATTTAAAAAAATATATAAAAGTACAATTAAAGAAAAAAATCGCTAATTCTTGAAATTTCAGGTTTGAAAATGTCGCGTTCAATCGAAAATCGATCTTTTAAACCTCGATTTAATCGATAATCGGTTCTAGTATCTTCGATTCAAATCGATTCAGAGATCGATTCTTTAAAGAGTGAATCGACATGCCTACTAGGCACTGAAACGAGTCAGTATGCCTCTAACCTTATGGTGACTGCTGCCAATTGTCCCCCTCGCGATCACTGAGACATCACTGAACAGTTGCCGTCTAGTTGTAATAATGAAGTCAATCTTAATTTTTGTTGAACCGTCGGGGCACGACCACCCCTTTCTGTTAAGTCGCTTTTGGAAGCAAGAGTTTATCATAAGGAGTCCCTCTTTCTGCATGAAGTTGGTCGTTGCTCTATCCCAAATTTCTCTAACTTCAGCTCTCTGTTCCCCTTTGTGTCTAGTTTTGCGTTGACTGGGTTTTGGAGGAATAGGGAGGAATGCATAACATGCAAAAGGTAGAAAATGGTTTTTATTTAGTAGAATTTGGTAGATTTTTGCTCTTCTGGTAGTAGCTTTTATAAATAAAATCTGGTCACGATGATTAACATGCGTCATTCATCTGTCAATTTTATTTTATAAAGTAAGGTTGGTAGCTGGTCTCTAGTTCATAGAGGAAAGTAATATATCGTACACTCTAGTTGTAGTCAGTAATCTATGGTTGGTAGGGTGATTCGTGTTCCGTGTCGCCGTGTCGCGCACTTTTATAGAATTCTCTTGTGATATACCGGTGCTGCTTGCCTAGGCTAGGAAATTGCGTTTAGATTTGATTTTGAAAATGGCTCAGCAAATTAAATTATTCACAAGAGAGGAGCTCAAGTGCCGTAATACCCGCGACGACGCGATTCTCATCATCCACAACGGCGTATACGACGTTACTAAGTTTCTTGATGAGGTGAGTCGGCAATTCACTGATTTTTTTTGTTGTCAAGACAAATGTATAATTATCACGAGTAAATAATTGAAAACCTATTCGGTTAAATTACCACTACTGGGGAGACTAGGCTATGTATTGTAATGGTGGAAGTATAGACTGTACAAAGAAAAGCTTTTAAAATTAGGTTAGACATAATTATATAATTTCTTCATTTCAAAGGCAATAATATTAAAAGGCTAAAGATATTTAGATTCTTTAATTTGAGGGAATAAAGATTATTATTGATAATTTTTTTATATTCTATCATTTTATATTTATAATTAATATGCTTCTACTTCTATTAAGCTTAAGGGATTATGTGCAATCTAATAGCATGATGATAACTAGAACGATGAATTTAAAATAGGTCCGATATCTGTCTAGGTGGTCTGTATAGGCTGATCTTCTGAATGGTTCTTGATACATGGTAGAGCCATGCTGCAGCTATGTTATGTTTGTAGCATGAATGGGTCGGTTCAACCGGGGAAGGATGGTCCTTCTCCGGTTGAACCAACCCATTCACTTCACTCTCACAGAATACCATCGTAAAATAGAAGCTTAATGTTGCTGTGTTTCTTATGGTGAGTATATAGAACTGGAGACCTGTTTTACTGGAATTGAGGTATTCCATCTTAGTCCTCAAGGGTGACGCATCTGTATTTTGATTCTTAATTGGGGTTAAATGTCATCAGGTGGACTGTGTGCTTGTTTGTCACCCTAATCCTATAAATAAATTGGTACTGGATAGATTGTGATGAATTTATGATCAGTCTCCAACTGTGATCTAATTCATATTTTTTCTGGAAAACATACTGAGATTTTTTTGGAATTGTGAAATTAAAAGCTGATAAAAGATAGTTTTTGATTATTATCTGATGTACTATAATTGCTATAAAAATGTTTTAAATAAAATTTTGGTTGACAGAGGCTAGCAATTTGACACAATAAAATGTCTTTAGACTTTTATCATCTTCTTAAATTTTTAATGCATATAACTTTTTTACTTCAATACCATTTTATATCAAAATCAAAACTATGAGTGTTAATGGCCATAGTAGACCCATATAAGTCCTTTCTTACATAAAAAGTAAACATATTTTATCACTTCTACCATTTCCAATGGATCTTTGTTATATTTCATAAGGTTCCACCTCCACAAATACTCCACTATTGTATCAAAATTCTCTGGATTATTGTAATTATCTTTTTTTTAAACGCTTCACAGCCCATTGGAGAGCCCATTGTGACTTAATCCTTTGTGTGTGTGTCCTCTCTGGGGCCACAAATAGATGTCAGGGTCCCAATGGTTGACTCCTATGTTCCACTCGGCAGTCTTATGCTCTCCAATCATGTGTAAATTGTGGTTCTTGTTTATATGTGTTTTTGTATTAAGGGCACCATTTTACACATTTAAAACAGATGCAATTTAAAAAACGTAACAATTTCGTGTATTTTAAGTTCCGTGTTAGGTATTAATTAATGATTTATGAATAATTTTAGAAAATTATTTTAAATATTTCGACTAAGCTCCTGCAGCTAAAAGTACATGTGGGCACTTGAGATAAGCCCCCTTGACACAGTGACAGACTCCTCAAATTTAAGGTGACTTGATACTAAACCCAACTCACTAAGATTATTTTTTTAAATTCATTTTCAGTCATTTGATCATGTTGTTATAAGTTTTCTGGTATTTCCTTTTGCTTATTTTTGTAGAACTCCTATATATATATATATATATATATATATATATATATATATATATATATATATATATGTATGTATATACTAGCTTGCCGGGCAGACATTGTCCTGCCCTTTACGACGACCTTTTGTCATCGCCTATTAAAAATCCTTAAATTATCCAAAAAATATTGTGGGTGGACTCATGGACAAAAAACTATCCTATCTCTCAAGTTGGACCAAAGTGCACATGATGTGCAAATTTGATTGAAATCGGTTAAGTAGTTTAGGAGTCCATCGCGGACAAACAACGTGACACGTAATTTATATATCATCATCATCATCATCATTACAGCCCTTCACAAGTCCACTGCTGAACATAGGCCTCCCCAAAGTAATGCCACAAAGCACGGTCCTGAGCCACCTATATAGTCCTTATGGCAGAATCGCTGGAGGACTTAAGCACTATGCTCAATGACCTCAATGGTGCCTCCCAACAGATAGGTCTTAAGATGAACATGGACAAAACAAGGATCATGTTTAATGTCCTTGTCACACCTATGTCGGTAGATGTTGGGAGCACTATGCTCGAAGTTGTTGACGAGTACGTTTACCTGGGACAAATAGTCCGACTAGGTAAGTCCAACTTCGACCGAGAGGTCAATCGACGGATTCAACTCGGCTGGGCAGCGTTCGGGAAATTACAACATATCTTCTCGTCAGGTATATCTCAATCTTTAAAAACTAGATTGTACAACCAGTGCGTGTTGCCAGTGATGACTTACGGATCTGAGACGTAGTCCTTCATTGCTGGCCGTATGAGGATGCTCAAGGTCGCTCAGCGAGCTATGGAGAGGGCTATGCTCGGAGTTTCTCTGCGTGATAGACTCACAAATGAGGATATCCGCAGTAAAACCAGAGTGACCGACATAGCCCAACGGATTAGTAAGCTGAAGTGGCAATGGGCCGGCCATATAGCTCGAAGAACTGATAACCGATGGGGAAGAAAGGTTCTCGAGTGGCAGCCTCGTACCGGTAGGCGTAGTGTAGGGCGACCCCCCACTAGATGGAGTGACGACCTGGTAAGACATGCAGGAAGTCGAATTTATATATATTAAGATATATTATTGTATTTGAATCTTTTTCGTCATCATGGATATGTTAAATATTTGAGTAACTATGAAATATGAGCAACGCAGCACAAGCAAAATGCAACATCAACAATGTTTACGGAGCAAATACTACATACGAGCTCACCACTTGTTATTGGTTGGGCCGCTTTTGTTCTGGAAATTTCAATCATAAGAAAATTAACCCCATGCCTATCCACAACTTTGGTGTAATAACGAATTAAAGGCAATTGTGGAAGCTGATGATACTTAATCTATGACTGAATTAGCAGCAGTTTTCAACGTTAGCATCAGAAAAATATTGATACATTTGTGGAAAATTGGCAGATAGCCAGTGTGATTTATGCATTGAAACTTGCCTTGCACTTCTCAAATGGCACACAAACAAAAGAATTTCATACCGCATTGTTACCTGCGATGAAAAATGAATTCTGTTTATCAATCGTAAGTGCTTAGCAAGTTGATTTAATCCTGGTTCAGCACCTAAATAATGAAAACTTACCCCTTAGAAAAATGATGGTCTAGCGCCGGTGTGATTTATCACAGCTTCTTACCAAACTAATTGAGCATTACTGCCGATTTGTACTGTGAAGAACTAAACACAATGATGAAGAAGCTTGCATGTCTCCAACCATCTTTCGATCTTCGTCTTTGGTTGATTTCTCCTACACGAAAATGCGCGACCTCATACTATACAACAGATGGTCTCCAAGTTACAAGAGCTGGGGTTTGAAGCTCCGTCATCTGCTGTACACACCAGATCTTATGCCTACAGATTTCTATTTTTCCCAGAATTTGGATAACTTTGGTGGGAAAAAATTTAAACAGGTACATAGTACAAAATGCCTTTGAAGGATTTTGTTGTGTTTTTTTTTAATATATATAAAGTATAACAACTGTAGATTTTAATATTTAGCAAGTGTATATTTATACTTACTTACTACTACTACTACTACTACTACTACTACTACTTACTTATTTTACTGGCATATAAATCTACACTTCTATGCTAATATTATAAAGAGGAAAGATTTTATTTGTTTGTTTGTACTGAATAAGCTCCGAAACTATTGTACCGATAAAAATTTTTTCAACAGTTAAAAGTTAAACTAGTAACATAGGCTATAATTTGTTTTCAAAAAATTAGAGATCCTTAAGAAAATTCAATATTTGGTGTGCGCTGAGAAAACTATTGATGATACAAAAAATTATAGACCACGGACATAATTAAAGTACTCATTAATACCTACAAAAAAGTCCGCGTGGGAATATATCTAACTATTATAGTTAAGTCACAATAGTAGCTTTTGTGTTCCAAAATTTATTTAGATTACCAGTGAAACAAAAAATGATTACATTTGTATCATAGTATTAACTCTTATTCAAATAAATAGTTTAATCATAATGAAAGAGTTAAGAAATAATTATATATATATATATATATATATATATATATATATATATATATATATATATATATATATATTGAATAAAAAGAATCTTTTTTTGCGCCATTCTCAATTTTTGATGTAATTACTATGATCAACGTCATTCAGGTGTAGTTTATTATCGGTCTGCATAAACTTTATGTTAAAGCTAATGATCTGCCTCTGCTTTGCCTGGATAGACTTTATTAATGTGGTATCATTAAAATTTACGATAGTGAGAGACCACTTACTTTATCAATTTTTGGTTAGTTTTGCAAAAAATCCTCAATACTTTTGAATACCAGCGTACACACCATACGAACACCATACGAAACACAGCAGCATTAAGTTAAGTAGTAGCTTATTGCTGCTGTGTTTCGTATGGTGTGTAGAGAACCAGAGACCCTTTTTACTGGAAACGAGGCATTCCATCTTAGTCCTCACGGGTGACAACGCATCTGGATTTCGATTCTTAATCGTATATATATATATGTATATATATATATATATATATATATATATATATATATATAGCCCAGATCGCCCCAGGCATTGTTCTCTGTCTGTGAAGTTTCATCACAATCGGTTCACCCATTCCGAACATTATCCAGAACAGACAGACAGACAAAAAATTTAAAAATGGTTGTTCATCTATTTATTGCATGCGAAAATAATACCCCTCAACTCATAAAAGGCAGTTATATCGATAATACTGATGCAACGGAAGTGTCGGAAGCAGAAACAGAAGTTAAAAGTAAATTTTAGCGGAGACAGAAACAGAAATGAATGCAAAAGCTGAAGTGGAAATACTATGTAAAAAGTAAAATTTGTGATAAATATAGTTATTAAATTAACATTTAAAATTAAGTAGCGGTAAGTTATATTTTATGACTTGGAAATCTATTTCGCTGTTCTTCATGTATCAGAATAGGTTCGCTAAATTATTACTAACGGCAAAAGATTACGATATTTGTGTACAGTTCATTTCCACCACATACTCCTGAAGGTGGATTACGTCTATATGTAAAAAAGATGGTCACTCTTTTTACTGGTACAACATAAATTATAACTTTTTCAAAGATGAATACATCATTGATGATGATGTAAGATTTCTTTCTCAATTTGAGGTCGGCATCTTTGTGGAAAGCTATGCCGCCATCAAAGTTCCGATCAAATTTCCGTTATAAAAGTTGCGAAAACAGAAGCAGAAACGGATGTAAAAAACGTGCAGAACTTCCGCAGTTGCGGATGCAGAAGCAGATGTCTGTTACATCACTGATCGGTAATACAGACATACATCAATTTCATTTATTATGTTATTGTTAACATTTCATATTGCACGTGTTTTCATTCATAACTATGCAAATTGATAGTCAAAAGGAAACCAGTATAAAATGAATAGCTAGGGTACTGTTTGCTATGAAAACCTGGGGCACCAAAAAGTTTAATCCAGAGCTGCACTCAGTCAAGAATCAAGATACGCACTAATTATTTTTATTTTTAACGAGCAGGAATCCAATAGTGTAGCTCTGGTGGGATCGCGGTTGTCTTATGATGTTTGATGCCATTTTATGGGTTTCGTCGAATTTAGTTAATGTTATCTATTTTTTTTTCAAGCCGATGACGTGTTTTATTGTCAAAAATAAAGATTTTCGTTTTTAACTTAGTTTCTTGCCTGGGGGTCCCTCTGAATAGATACCACGCTCTTACCTATTTCTGCAGCAAAATGCAGTGCTTGCACTGCTGTTCCGATTCGAAGGGTAAAAAGATATAGTATAATTGTATGGCATTCCATATTAGTCCTCAGGGGTGACAATACATCTGTAGCCTTTTTCCCTTTTTTATATAGAATAAGGGTGACAAACGAGCGCACAGTCCACCTGATGGTAAGTGGTTGGCGTGGCCCATAGACACCTACATTTATCCTCGATTAAGAAACAAAATGCAGATACGTTGTCACCCCTGAGGGCTAAGATGGATTGCCTCGTTTTCAGTAAAAAAGGGTCTCCGGATCTCTACACTCACCAAACGAAACAGAACAGCATTAAGCTGCTATTTTACGTTGGTATTCTGTGAGAGCGTGGTCCTGCCCCGGTCGAGCCGACCTATTCATGCTACGACCATAATATAGCTGCAGCGCTTTTTTAAAAAAACATTGCCCCCCATAGATTGTCTCATAGGGTAGATACGCGCCATAGATTACGCGCTCCAGTCGACGATATACTAGCGCCATCTAGTGTCAGGAACGAGAGCGAGTAGAGCGTTACAGAAAATGACATCACAGATCTCTCAACCGACAGCACCACCCGAAGAACTAAGTTTCTAGAAAATCTATACTCGAACTCTCGGTACCTTGCGCGTGTTTACTTGAACATTCCGGATATTTTGCTAATTTAAATAAATAGGTGGCGCAAGATGCGATCGAGAGAGTTGAACTCGGCGACACAAGCGAAGCTTCGGAGCGGAATTAAGTGAATTAGTGTGTTTAATTATTAGTGTTTTAACTTTAATTTGTGTAAAGCAAATTAAAGTGTTAATTTAGGTAATTTTATCGGCAATTTTTATTGTCACGAACCTCAAGCTCGTAACAATTGGTGTCAGAAGTGGGATAAAATAATGCCGATTTTACCTAAGGAGGAAACGGAGGGTGTCCGTACCCGAAGTCAACGCCAGCAGGAGACGGACCAGAGGAGATTTGGTGGTGCAACGCCGCAGATGTCTGAGGGCCAGCCGCCGGCCACGTAAGCCGGTTCGTCAGCAGCTTCTACGTCTGTGGCACCTGACTTAGGTGCTCTGATGGTGATGCTGCAGGAGCAGGCTCGCCGACAGGAGGAGCAGGCTCGCCGACAGGAGGAGCAGGCTCGCCGACAGGAGGAGCAGGCTCGCCGACAGGAGGAACAGGTCCGTCGGTTGGAAGAACAGCTGCGGGGCGGACAGGACGAACAGAGCCGCCGACAGGAGGAACAGGTCCGTCGGTTGAAAGAGCAGCTGCAGAGCGGACAGGAGGAACAGGCCCGCCGATTGGAAGAGCAGCTGCGGGGCGGACAAGAGGAGCAGGCCCGCCGACAGGAGGAACAGGCCCGTCGGTCGGAAGAGCAGATGCTCCTCATTAAGGACCTTCATGCTACCTTTGGGAAAGAGATAAAGGAGATGAAGGATAGGGTTGCTCAACATGACAACCGCCTGTCGGAAGCTGAAACCCAAATCAAGGAAGCTAAAACCCAAATCGACCAAGTGAACAATCGGGTTGATTACGTGGTGGCTGACGTGAAGAAAACGCTGGACGACCTCAAACTGGGTGATGGAACTACAGCTCCCGTAGTATCTACTACACCTTCGCTACGTGGGTTCAAAGTGCCACCGTTCGACGGGACTTCTTCCTGGTCAGCCTACAAAATCCAGTTCGAGGCTGTTATGAAGGCGAACGGCTGGAATAAAAATCAGGCCATGACTGCTCTCACACTAGGCCTGCGTGACCAGGCCTTAACAGTTCTGGAAGCTCTCGGTGAGGAAGTGACTTATGAGCAACTCCTTGAGGCATTGGAGGCGAGGTATGGCGACGCTCACCTGGAACACGTCTTTCGTGCGCAGCTTAAAGATCGTGTGCAGCGCATCAACGAAAACCTGCAGCAGTGGGCTCTAGAAGTGGAGAAGCTGGTGCGAAAAGCATACCGGTCTGTACCTGCGCTCATTGAAGGGAACCTGGTGCAGACATTCATCGACGGCATCCGCGACCTGGAAGTCAGAGCTGCTGTGAAGCTCGGGCACCACGAGATGCTTAAGGACGCCTTGGCCCATGCACTGGAAGTGGAAGCCGTGCGGCAGGATCACCGTTCCCATTGCGTCAGGGAGGTTGCAGCAGCTACAGTTCGCGACCGCAACAAAGGATACAGCCCAAGGTGCTATGGCTGTAGGGAAAAGGGCCATCTTCGATCCAGCTGCCCTAAGCGAACCGTGGAAAGGAGAGTCGATCGACCTCGAGAGGGTAGTGCAGCTAACGGCACCGCCTGGCGGCGACAGGATCATCGTTCACCTCACGCTAGGGAGGTTACAGCAGTTACGGTTCGCGACCACAATAAAAGATACAGCCCTAGGTGCTATGGCTGTGGGGAATGGGGCCATCTTCGGTCCAGCTGCCCTAAGCACACCCTAGGAAGGGAAGCTGAACGGTCTCAGAGAAGAAGTGCGGCTAACAGCACCGCCCAGCAGCAACAGGAATACGACTACTATCAGACACTGCAGCGGGAAATCTCACGGCAACGCAGATGCATTGTCAAGAAGACCTTGTCCTGAAGATTGCAACCATTGTAGTAGGCAAGAGAGTAAGGAAGTGGTATCCGTGGTAGTATCCGGGTGGAAGGACAGCCTACGTCATGCACAGCAGGAAGATCCGGACATCAAGCCGATTCTGGGATGGATGAAGGCCCGTGCTACCAAGCCTAAGTGGAGGGACGTCTCAGCGATGAGTTCAACCACGAAAAGCTATTGGGCCCAATGGGACAGCTTGCTGCTTCAGGATGGAGTCCTGTGCCGTAAATGGGACAATGGTCGAAGAGACAGCTGTCGTTTGCAAATGGTTGTCCCTAAAGCTAAAGTGCCGAATGTTCTACAGCTGTGCCATAATGGTCGTTCAAGAGTCCATTTGGGAGTTAAACGAACTCTACTGAAGGTCCGAGAACAGTTTTACTGGGTCCATTATCGTGACGATGTCGAGGATTGGTGTCGTACATGTACAAGTTGTGCGGCTGTGCGGGGAACTCAGACACGTAGTAGAGGAGCACCGAAATTGTACAATGTTGGTGCACCACGGGATAGGACAGCCCTTGACATGGCGGACCCGTTACAGAAAGGCGCAAGAGGGACTCTTAAGATCGTCCATGTGGGTCGCTTGGCGCGTTATCAGGGGACCGATAATGCTCGGGACGAGCATGTCTTAGGAGGGGGCAGTGTTACGCGCTCCAGTCGACTATATACTAGCGCCATCTAGTGTCAGGAACGAGAGCGAGTAGAGCGTTACAGAAAATGACATCACAGATCTCTCAACCGACAGCGCCACCCGAAGAACTAAGTTTCTAGAAAATCTATACTCGAACTCTCGGTACCTTGCGCGTGTTTACTTGAACATTCCGGATATTTTGCTAATTTAAATAAATAGGTGGCGCAAGATGCGATCGAGAGAGTTGAACTCGGCGACACAAGCGAAGCTTCGGAGCGGAATTAAGTGAATTAGTGTGTTTAATTATTAGTGTTTTAACTTTAATTTGTGTAAAGTAAATTAAAGTGTTAATTTAGGTAATTTTATCGGCAATTTTTATTGTCACGAACCTCAAGCTCGTAACAATATTTTCCATAGTTTCTTGGCAAGAGTGTCGGCAACCGCAGTTTTTTTATTTTTAGTCGTTATTAAGAAGATGCTGCTGTCCATCTCCGGATTTGTTTCCCTCTGTCGCCTCTTACGACACCCACGGGACGACGTGGGGTTGGGGTAGTGGATATTCTTACACTACCACTACACATTCAAAGATATAATGATAAAATAATTCTGAATGACTGAAATAAAATAAATGGCGTCCAAACAACCAGTAGGAAAAGCGCATAATAATTCGGGAAAAAATTACGATTATAGTTCTCACGTTTCTTCTTAGCTTCTATCATTAAAAACAATCGGTAGATAAGAAAGTGAAAAATTACTAAAATCTAGCTATAGCGGCTAATTAGTGAAATCTTAGCTTCAGTCATTTATTACGATCGGATAGATTAGAAAGCAGAAAAAATAGCGATTCAATGAAAAACCGGTACGAATTGTACAAACCTCACTGGTTTGTACAATTCGTACCGGTTACATTACAAATACATTGTTTTTTTTTTTAATTTGTGGGTAGAAAAGTCACGACCTTTGTTGAAAACTAAGTTGTAAAAAGTTTAATTAAGCAGTATTATATATGCGTATACGCAAGTGTTCATGGCGGCGATCGACACTTAATATCAGGTGAGCCGCATACACCTTTGGCCTTCTTCTGTGTATAAAAAAATAGTTATATCAAAATATCTAATTCGATTAAGTACTTTTTACTAACATGCTTTCATTAGCTTCGAGTGAATCTATATATTTAACGGAATCTTTCAATGTAATTTTCACTAACTTGTAGACATAGAATACTTTGTGTATGTATTATAGTATTCTATGCTTGTAAACGAAGACGACCCATTGATTTGAAAATTTGCACTCGTGACAAGGAGCGATCACAATGTAATAGTTTAATCACTTTATCTTAGTGTCCTGATCAGGATCACCAGATAAATAAAATAATTATCAGGATCATCAACGCGTGTTGTTTAAGTTTTTTTTAAACTCTTAACTTATTGTTTAATAAGTTCAGAGAGCTAATTCCTATCCTTCATTAAATGAAAATGCATACGGTTATTGAATTTTGGATGAGATGAGATATAAATAGGTCAAAAGGTCATAGCGTAAGCAATTCTTATCACTACTCCGCCCGGAGAATTAATGAAAAATTCCAGCGCATCTTTCTCGGACGTGCCACCGGAGCTCGTGAACTTTGCAGAATTTAATGAGACGACATTCAATACGTTGCTATATAAATAGAAAATATACAGTGCTCTCGCTGTACTTTGTTTGCAAGAATGACTTTATCGTTTTTTTATATGACGTAGGGTCAATGTCGTGCATTCGTAGTATCTTTTTCGTATGAGATTTCCTGGCTATGATTATTATTATATGTTGACAAGTTTTAGTTGTTTTTACTTTTCAGGGGTCCATGCTATCTAGATCTATCCGTGACCATCGTTGTGGTTCGGTGATGCTTCTTATGTTAGTCGTGATCGTGAGGCGGTTACAGCTTTACCAAACTCAAGCTATATAAAAAGTGTGTCTTGTAATGAATGGCGATTAATACATTTTTCATCTAGTAGAGCCACGCTCCAGCTACACTATGGTTGTAGCACGAATAGGTCGGCTCGACCGGGGTAGGTAAAATAGCAGCTCAATGCTGCTGTGTTTCGTATGGTGAGTGTAGAGAACCGGAGACCATTTTTACTGGAAATGAGGCATTCCATCTTAGTCCTCAGGGGTGACAATGCATCTAGATTTTCATTTTTAATCAAGGATAGATATAGGTGTCTATGGCCCCACAGCATCCACTTATCATCTGGTGGACTGCGAGCTCATTTGTCACCCTTATTCTATATAAAAAAACAAATATGCAACTTCACTTTCACTCACACTTCACGGTTCACTGTTTGACGTATATGTCGTCAAATGACTTGGTAAGGCTAAAGTCGAGATAGTTTAGAGTCGACATCTATGCATATAATAAATCTGTTGAAAAGTCGTGTCTGTAATCTGTAATTCTTATATTTTCTGGAATAAACATTTCCAGGGACTACATAAAGGGCACTGAACCCAAATTAGTGGTTATTAGAATTTTCGTCTGTCTGTCTATATATTCACGATTCACGCAAAAACTTAGTTAACTCGGGGCAACGTATAGCTTACTTTTTATCTGATTAAGGATCTTTAAAAAAAGGAATGTTAAGTATTTCCCTTCTTTACGTGCTAATTTCTATTATAAATCATCAATCATATAAAATAGAAATAAACATTTATTAAAATAAATAAAATATTTATGAATAAAGCCTTGAATTAGTTTTAACCGTTACGTAATAAATAGAATTACACCGACAAACTGCGTTTCACTTTTTCAAAACAGAACCATCTAACGTTTAATAAAAAAAAGTAGTGACTATTAATAATTATAATAATTAAAATTCTAACGTTCAAATTTCAGTTTTTTTATTTCATTTAAGTAGGAATTGTATAGTACCTAACTAATTACTACTTCAATAGATAAAAGTTTCATCTATCGAAAGTCATAAACAAAGCTAAGGTTGTTTCTAAGTTTAATTTATAATATATAAAAAGTTTTAGTAGGTATTAATTTTTTATCTGTAAATAAACTGATAAAAATGCAATTAAAATATAAAGAAATTAAAAATATGTATTGGTCAGATCTTAGAATTTATAATATCATGAATTAGTCAATTATTGCGTGAAATGGCGGTATTTCATTAAATTTAAGTGTTTGTTGACTATATCATGATATCATAATATATATTTTTTGGCGATATTAACAAAACGACATTGCTATTTCTGGATATTTTTGACAGAAGATATTTAATTGATTCCTCATCACTTTATACCATATTTATCGTGTGTCGCACACAGCATATACATATATAATACATATTAGGTATTAATTGATTTCGTAGTTTTTTTAAAGCTTCAATCAAAATTGTAATTGCAAATTAACAAGTTGAGTTTTTGTTAACGTCGTTGAAATTCAAACAAATTAACGAAGTTGATATAAGATGAATACCTCATGTATTCATCTTATATCAACATTATGAAGTCGACGTGCCATGAAATATGATTTTTTATCATTTATGGTTTTTTTTGCTCAAAGTTTAGTTTCCTCAAAAATTTCCCACATTACCGCCAAGATATATAGGTACTAAGTAAAAAATAGAACATGCTCTTTAAAAAGACTTATCATTTATTTCTAAACTCTTTAATTACACGTTGCTATGCTATTTTCATTATTTATGATTATTATGCTATTATTAATTCAGCGAAATACAGCAAAAAATTGATAAATGATAAAAATGTTCATATTTCATGGCAGATTGCGCGGCAAGTGGCAAAGTGGTAATATCGCTTTTGTATGTATAATTGGTTGATAGTAAATTTATCAAGGATTAGGTACAAAACCTACGCGCTTTTCATTTATCAACTGTTTTCTTTAAAACTGGAAAATACAGCGAAACGGGCGCGTGGGCGCGACGCTTACCCGGGAAGAGAAGGGTGAGTGGTTAAAAGTTAGAAGTTAAAAGCTGTATAACGTACATATGCCGATATATAAAATTACTGATAATGATAATTTATTTATTTATTTATTACTTTAAAACAAGTAGTAAGTTGTTACAATATTGTTGGGCACCCTCTTTTAAGTATGTAAATAGATACCTGTAGTAGAGGGCGCCGCTCTTCCTTATTACAATTATATTACTACTTTAAATTAGAATTAAGTATATAACACAAAACAATAAAATAACAAAAAAAAACATAAAAAAGTCAAAAGCTAAACAAAGCACAACTGCATGTAAGGTATAATTAGCGATATTTGCGTGATAGTGTGAAAAAAATGTGTGTGTGTATGGATGAGCGTGGGAAGTCGGTATGAGTGTAAAAATTCATAAGGCAGTGTTTTCGAGAAGGAATTCGATTTCTTCGTAGGAAAGTTTTCTTAACCAGTCTGTTACGGTTTTTTTACAGTCATGGTAATTCATAGAGTAAATATTAATTTTTTGGTTTATTTTATTATATAAGTAAACTGAACGTCTAGTATACTGTCTTGATGCAAACTTAGTCTTAAATGAATCTTCGTAGGGTATTTTATATTTTCTACGTTTGGTGATTGAAGATATGTGGTAATTTATGGAAATATGAAGTTTTAAAACTGTTGCTAAAATGTAAAGTTTTCTTACCGAAAGTAAATTACTCCATTCATAAAGTTCAGTTGTAGAGAATCTATAGGGCTTTAAGTACATAGCTTTAATTAAGCATCTTTGAGCCCTTTCAAGCTCAAGGAACTTAGTTTTTGCTGCACCACCCCATATAGGAATACAGTAGCCCAAAGTTGACTGAGCCAGTATATTTTATTAAGTAAAGACTTCGTGGAGACATGTCGTAGAGACTTAAATATCCAAATAAGTTATCTGAGCCGAGTTTCCATTAATTCTAGATGTGAATACCAAGATAATCGTTGGTCAACCATGACTCCAAGGTACTTATACACGGTATATTTGAGACTTTATTTATTTGGAAGCATTTACAACTAGAGCTTGTACAAGGTATATTTGAGACTTTATTTATTTGGAAGCATTTACAACTAGAGCTTTGGACGTCCGAGCAATCGTGAATTTTAATATGAAAATCAGGTGTAGGTTGGGTGCTGTTATACTTAGTAAAGCAGATATATTTAGTTTTGGTTATATTCAAGGTTAGTAGATTCTGATTGAGCCAATTTGCAACCCTAGCAAGTCCTAATTTTGCTGCTTTCCTTACGGAGTCCCATGTGTTTCCTGTAAATACAATGGCAGTGTCATCTGCATATGGAAAATCTGCCCATTATAAAGTTTCATACTACATAGTTCATTAATCTATATCAAAAATAGAGTTGGACCCATCACACTTCCTTGTGGGACTCCATAGTTAATAGTTACAGTTTCACTTACAGTTGTTCCAATTTTTACCGACTGTTTTCTGTTTCTAAGATAGTTGCCAAAAAGAGATAGAGTTTTATCTCTTAAGCCAATGCTTTCTAGTCTTTTTAACATTATGGGTACGGAGACTGTATCAAATGCTTTCTTCAGATCCAAAAATACTGTTATACATTTTTTATTTTTATCAATTTCCTGCACAATTAATTTAGTAAGATCCCCAACAGCATCTTCAGTAGATAAACCCTGTCGAAAACCATACTGCGACTTTGAAATTAAATTATATTTATTAAGATAGCCTAGTAGTCTTTTATTTGATATTTTTTCCATAATTTTAGAAATTGACGTTAATACTGATATTGGCCTATAATTAGTTACTTCATCTCTGTTACCACTCTTATATACGGGTGTGATTATAGATTTTTTAAGGGCCTCCGGAAATATACCCTTTTCGAAGCTTAAGTTTATTAAATTACTAATTGCAATGACGACAATATTTTTAGACTTCTTAAGAAAATTTGTCGGAATATTATCCCATCCTGTTGCGCTATTTGAATTTAATGACATAAGTGTACTCTCTACTTCAGTTGGATCTGTATTTAATAAGTCAAATGAATTCATCTGAAAATCAGCAATAACTACGTTAGTAGAGGTTTGGATGTTACCATTATTGATAATGGCTTCGGCGAGAGATTTACCTTTTACCGAAAAGTAGCTATTTACCCGGTTGACTGAATGTAAAGGATTCTGTGTTAGGCTAAGAAGATCAGAGCTAGGAATTTTTGGAGCTTTAACCCTTAAATGGACAATGTTGTTTTTAAACAACATACTAAACATCACAGATAAAATTATCTTTATTTTATTTTTTTGTTAATTTTGACAACTAGTTCTTATTTCTGAACGAATTTTGTACTTTTTTTAATGTTGGCACTATCCAATATTTTTATGCATTAAAAATAAATGAATGTCAAATGTCACTTTGAAGAAAACTTTTCTAGTGGCACGAAACTAAGTTTTGAAGCTGTGTTCGGACTTTGATAAAATATAATGTAAGTATATAACATATTTTTATTTGCTTGATTATATCTTCAATTACATGTTCATGTTGTAAAACATTGAAAATTACTTGATGCTACTGTCGAATTACGCGAAATCTGGTATGTTGTAGGAAAAATACAATGCGCATTGCCTGCTAAATAAATGCATGTTTGGTGAAGGGTTTTTATTTTGCTTTTCAGCATGCCGCGATTACTAGAAAGCGAAATTACAAAGTATTTAGAAACTCTTGAAGATTCAGAAGATGGCTTAGACGGCTCGGACTCCGAAGTAGAGGATGAAGGTCACTATTACCAAACAGCTCGAGATGTTCTTCAGTACCTTGAAAATAGTGATGAAGGTGAGAATGCCCAGTCTGATGAAGTGGATGCTGATCCTCCTCTCGTAATTGACAACGATCAAAATATGCCAGACCCTCCTATTTTGGAAGCCGGAGAAGCAGTACCCCAGAGTAGATCACAAGGGATTTCTAAGCGACCTCTGGTTTGGCGAAAACGGAATCTTGTTACTGCTGAAGACAGCCTTATTTTTAGGGGAGAAACTCAGATAACGGAAGCATTGATGTCTTGTAACACGCCGTATGATTTTTTTTCATTTTATTTTACATCAGATCTAAAAAAGCAAATTGTAGAACAAAGTAACTTATACGCGGCCCAGAAACAAATATCCAATCCTGAAATTATAAATGAAAATATCCTAAATAAATTCCTAGGCATTCTGATTTACACCTCAGTCATAAAATTTCCAAACACCAGGGCTTACTGGAGTGATAAATTTGGTTATGATCACATAAAAAATACGATGCCGTTAAAAAAATTTGAAAAAATAAGATCCACTCTCCATTTTGCCGACAATACGCTATGCTTACCCAAAGATCATCCAGACTATGACAGGCTATTCAAAATAAGACCTCTTGAGGAAATGCTCAACTGCCAGTTTGGAAAGGTTCCCTTAGACCAAAGGCTTTCCATAGACGAGCAGATGTGTGCAACCAAAATGAGCCACTACATAAAACAATACATGCCCAATAAACCCCACAAGTGGGGGTTCAAATTATATCTCATCTGCAGTCTACAAGGATATGCTCATAGATTTGAGGTTTACAGTGGAGGGGGCTCCAAAAATAACATCTTACCTGGTGAGCCAGATTTGGGAGAGTCTGGAAATACAGTCGTCAGGTTAGCTAGAATGGTACCACGCAATGTGAATCACATTATATACTTCGACAACTTCTATACTTCTGTGCCTCTCGTCACCTATTTAGCTAAGGAAGGAATTTTCTCACTGGGAACAGTAAGAGTAAACCGATTGAGAAACTGCAAATTGCCTGACAAAAACACTATAATGAAAAAGAACGTACCCAGAGGATTCTATGAGGAAAACGTGGCGACTGTGGATGATATTGACGTAAGTGCTGTTGTGTGGAAAGATAACAAGCCCGTTAACCTTCTTTCCACTTACGTAGGAGCAGAACCAGCAACCACAGTCACGCGCTTTGATAAATCGAAGAAAGAGAGAGTTGCTATTCCATGCCCCAAAGTCATCAAGGAGTACAATGCTCACATGGGGGGCGTGGACTTATTAGATTCATTTATAGGTCGTTATCACATCACAATGAAGAGCCGCAAGTGGACCATGCGCTTATTTTATCATTTCCTGGACCTCGCAGTTATAAATTCATGGGTTATGTTCAAGAAGGTAAATAATATAAAAGGAAATGATCAACTTCTCAATTTGGGTACATTTAGACTAGAACTTGCCGAAACCCTCTGCAAATTGGGTCTACCTGCAAATGGCGCTAAACGTGGTCGACCTAGTGGGAGCACAATACAAAGAGAACTTGTAATGAAGAAGTTCCGAGGACCAGCTCAAGCAATTCCTTTGAAAGACGTCAGATTGGATCAGACATGTCATTGGGCAGTTTGGCTGGATAAGCAGCAGAGGTGCAAATTCCCGAAATGTTCAGGATTTACGTTCAAAATGTGCCAAAAATGTCGTGTATCTTTATGTGATACGAAAAAAAGCAATTGTTTTTATAAATATCATAATTTAGAATAAATAAACACATTTCAAAAACAATATCCACTCTTATTTTACCCATACTTGCAAAATGTCATTGAATGCGCAATGTAGTTTATAAACAACACTCACATTATTGCAAAAAAAATAGTAAATTCATGTCTAGATTTTTTTACTCATTTTTCCTAGACAGTAATACATGTCTATTATACAAATATATTTTTTTAAAACGTAAAAAAAATCGTCCATTTAAGGGTTAAATTGTGTTATGTCGTTAATTGTGTTCCATAATAATTTTGTGTTATTCGTAGAAAGAAGTAGTTGTTTTTTGTAATACTGACGTTTCAATTTTTTGACCAGGTTGTTACAGAAGTTTCTGTACCTTTTATATGTAATTTTCAAAATTTCATCACATGGATTACAACGTAGCTTGCATATTATTTCTTACGCAGATGCAGCGTAAAATTCCCTCAGTTACCCACGGTTTAAGTAGGCGTTTATTACTTGTGATGGGGGTGATTTTGGTGTTTTCTTTTAGGGCTGTTTGAATCTTTTCAATCAATATGTTTGCAAAGGTATTAGGGTCACTTTGTTTGTCTAGCTCTGAAAGATTTTGTAAAACTAAACTATGATAAGCTTTATCAAAGTTTATGACAGTTTTGTAAAGTCTATTCTCATTATGATTTCTATTTCAAGAAATCGATAGGAATATCATGAAGTGATCAGTTATTGTCGTGTTAAGAACTGCAGTAAAGGCGGAATACTTCGTTTTTTTCAAGTTTTATAATAAAGTGATCAATGCAGCTACTTTCCCTTGTTTGTAAGTAGTGTCCAGGAAGTAGTCCGTGGAGGGATAAAGCGTTAAGATAATTACATCTATTGTTTCGCTCATATGTTTGTTCAGATGCTTTTGGAATTATGTTTATGTTTATATCACCTGTCAGTATAACATTTCGTCGGGATTTAAGTAGCTCTAGATGGTTGTTCATAGAGTTAATAAAAGCATCTGCATTATTGTTAGCCGGCGATCGATAAACACCTAAAATCACGAAGCAAGCCGTAGTAATTTGAATACACGAAGCGTCTGATAATATTATTTCGTTAACATGGGCTTGAACGCCATTTTTGATAAATGCGACTACCCCGTCGTTTTGATTCACGTGATTTGTCGTCGAATACATTTTGTAATTATTAATATTTGGAATAGGTTTATCGCTATGAATTCTGCACTCGGTGAGAATTATTATATCCACCATAAATTTAAATTGAAGTAAGTTTAAGGTTAGGTCGTCAAGGTTGCGGTACACACTTCTTATATTTTGGGACACAACAGTGAATTTTACATTATTTGAGTTTAAGTGTTCAGGTAATTCATCAATATTGCAATAAATAGAGGTAGCAGTTTCGCTACTGTCTATCTCTTTCAAAGTTTGAAGTTTATTATTCGTCATGGACTGTTAAGTTACGATATATTTTACATAATTCAAATATATATTTTTTTTCGATATTTATAATTAGTGAGATGAAGAAACCGATTAAAAAAATGTACGTATGCCTTAGTATTTTGCAGAGAAGAATGTTTATTATTTGGTTAGTGGTATATATAGTGTGTGTTTTTAAAATTATTGTGCATTTGTGTATATGAGTGAAGTTATTCATGGCAACAATGATTACTATGTTAATACATGCTTTATAATTATTACTCTATTAATTTGGACAATTCTTTAGCTAAAATGATTGAACTAACCTCGCTCATAGAAGCGTGCACTGCTGGTTTCTCTCAGTTCTCATAGGGCGGCTAGAATTTATGCGTCGTTTCCGCGTCGAGCCACGTGTTGAATTATTTTAATTTTTCATTAACTTTTGAACTATGCGTCCTAATAAGATGCTATAAAGAGGTAAATTTACGTCCATAAATTTGTCTTAAAGATTTCGTTCGTTCGTTCGTAAGGATTAATATGCCATGCCTACTAATAACGCATTTTGATTCGTAATCGAGGATAGATGTAGATGTCTATGGGCCACAGCAACCACTTACCATCAGGTGGACTGTGTGCTCGTTTGTCACCCTATCCTATAAATAAATAAAAAAATACTAATAACGCTCATAAATCACATTTTAATTTTCAATATTTTTGTCACACAATACCTTATTGAGGCTTCTGTATAAGAAATAGGTATAATATGGTATTCTGGATTTTTTTTAGATGTAGTGAAGATCTATATTTTTGTAGAACATTGTGTTTACGTATCAATAACTAGCTGAAAGGTTTGGCATAATGCTAAATAGCCTATACTATTCTATATGAATCTGGCTATAATGTACGAAATTATTTTTTTTTTAAATCGGACTGGTAGTTTTAGACATTAGCGTGTTTCAACAAACAAAGAAACTTTCCGCTTTACATTAGTATAGATTTTTTTGTTTGATTTTTTTATTGCTATTGTCATTGTTCTAACAGCTCCGTGTTTGCAATTTTAAGGAACGAGTATTTGTATTACCTACATACAATAATTGTTCCGGGTCTGAATGTTTGTCCTTGTAAGATTTATGTACCTAAACTACCCACCCTCACAATTCAGGAGAAATTCCTGGAGCTACACTCCAGGAATTTCTCCGTAACCGTAGTCCCTATTTACTGGAAACGAGGCATTCCATCTTTGTCCTCAAGGGTGACAACGCATTCACATTTTGATTATTAATCGAGGATGTAGACGTCTATGGGCCATAGTATCCATTTATAATCAGGTGGACTGTGTGCTTGTTTATAACAAAGAAAAATATGAAAACTCTGCGTCTTACTCATTCTGATTACCTATTTTCCTCCTAATTTGAAAAACTTTATAGTGATATAATTTGTACTCTTATGAGTTGTTGAAAACTACTTTTAAAGTATTCAAAATCAGATGAGTTGCATCTTCTTGATAACAGCTTCATTCTATTACAGCCTTTACAGTTCGCTTTGAACGTAGGCCTTTCCCACAGAATACCTCATGAGATTGTTGATGTTGTCACAGTTGCCACGCTTGGGTTGACAACCGAAGTTTTTAATAATTTTGGGTTGTTATCGGGAAAACGTTGGTGCCCATCTCCTGTTGATCAGCCGAATAAAAAAAACTACTCTTGCCAATCCGCTTGTCAAGCGTGACAATAATAGAAAATGGGGGGGGGGGTTGATTAGCTGTATAGGAATAAATAAAAAGGAAATGGAAAATAGTAATTTCAATAAATAACGAAGTTCTTGTAGGAGATGATATTGTAGAAGAGATTAAGAATGATTTACATAACAAATAGAAATTTCAAGTTTAATAGAAGCGAGATACATCTACAGTCATTTAAATAAACCTAGTTTTCACAGGTTTTATCGCATATATTTACTTATTTTATACTCTTGATATTTTGAGAACTTTATATAATTATATAACATGACATATATTATATGCAGTGGCGTAGCTAAGGGGGGGGGGGCGCACCGGGTGTCACCTTTTTTTGGGGTGACACCCACCCGGTCTCTCAACTTTAAGAACATGTACAAACAAAAAATAAATAAATCGCTAGCACAAAAATTTCTTTTTCGGGGATTCCTCCACAAGCACTAGCTCAGCTCTATGTATAATTCGGGGATTCCCGCAAAAGAGCCTGACGCTCTCGAAGTCTCTTCAAGATGTAGCTTCATTGTTCGAAATCGTACAAACTAATGTTTTGCTTTTGGCGAATACTGAAGAACTGAAATTAGCTACATCTAAATTAACAGATTTTTATGATGAGGTCTCAGAAACCGAATTACTTTTGGAGATACCAAGACTGCGAAGACACTTAAAAGCCGCTAATGTTACGGTTACTCATTGCGTGTCGCTAGATTTTTTAAAGCTTATTATTATATATATATATATATATATATATTAATATAGAAATTTTAATTGTATAAAAATTCCTTTTCTGTCTTAGCTATTATTGTGTTTTGTTATTTCTTCTATATTATAAATAATAAATGATTCATGTACTTTATCATATAAAATTTATTGCTTTTTACTTTCGAAGGGGTGACACCACTAACTTCCGCACCGGGTGCCACCCAAGGTAGCTACGCCACTGATTATATGTATAACATGACATTTGGACGTGTGAGACGTCCAAATGTCATGTTATACTATCAGTTTTAAATTATTAATTTTTTATCCGACCTACGCAGAATGAGCTTATCTTGAAGTCTTGCAGTTGTATGCATGGGTTGGGATTCAATTGTAGGATCCCAAGCAGGTGGTACCAACCAGCCATCTTCTTTCTTCTATATATCATATCTCTATATCTATATTTTTTATTGTAAAAGTTGTGCTTCTCCGCTCGATTAGATTCGAGTTTCTCAACGTCGTGTACGCCGCGTATTACGGTAGAACAAAAGCAGCAATGGTAATTGTACAGTACGAAAAGTAATAAATGAGTTAGTTTAGTTTAGGTTAAGGTAAATATTCATAATAAAGTATTCATCTGGATATAAATTAGTTAAAACAATGATAATTAGTAAATAATCAACTTACTGATGAAATTTTATGCCTTTATTAGTTGAATTACACGTCCTTAATGCGTTTTTACAATTGATTATGCTGCAGTTCACTATTATAAATTTATAATGACATAAATTCACGTACGACTTTCCCCGCGCAACTAAATAACAAAATGGTGAATGGTGTGCGTCAACACATCATAGCGGCGACAAGGTCACGCGTCTATACGACTTATGTGTCTACTACTCACAAATAATATATATAATAAGTAAAGGTTTAAACGTCTCCCATCTGAAAATAACTTAAATCGTTTTAAAGTTTTACGCAACCGCTGCAGTCGTTTATGTCGGTATGCTAAAAGACGCTACTTTTACAACTCTCTCCATAATAAAAATTCTACTGAGATGTGGAAGTTCCTTCCTTCTGTTGGTGTGGGCAGGTCACCGATCATAGAATACAATGACGTTAAAGTAAAGGATCTAAACAGTCACTTTGCTACTCCTCCTAAGACTTTAGATCCTTACATCAAATCCAACACACTACTCGCATTGTCGGGTATACCGAAACCGCACGTTTGCCCTTTTCATCTTTCCCTTGTGACGGAGGAAGATGTCAAAAAATCCATCCTAGCCATCTCTTCAAATGCTGTTGGTATTGATGGTCTATGCGCGAAGATGATTTTGCCAGTTCTACCTTTACTTCTACCAATTATCACTCACATATTAAATTTTTCTATATCGTCATCATCTTTTCCTTCAGTTTGGAAACAAGCATATATAATTCCTCTGCCTGAGGTTTCTAATCCTTCTTCTTTGTCTCACTTTCCACCCATATCTATTTTACCCTTTCTTTCTAAAGTTCTGGAACACATCATCCATAGTCAACTCTCTCTCTTCTTATCGTCTAACTCCTTGCTCTCCACTTATCAGTCGGGCTTTCGTCGTGGACACAGCACTGTCACTGCTTTACTTAAAGTAACCGATGATATCCGTTGGGCCACGGACAATAAATCTCTTACACTTTGTTTTGCTTGACTTTAGTAGTGCTTTTACCTCAGTAGACTTTGATATTCTTCTCCGGATCCTGGAATCTATAAACATTTCCCCATCTGCCATCGCATGGTTTGATTCATATTTTCGTGGTCGATCACATTGTGTCCGTGTTAATGACACTCTTTCCGATTGGTCTGGTATCACTACGGGTGTACCTCAGGGTGGCATTCTTTCCTCCCTTTTATTTTCCATATTTATTAACTCTATTACTAGTGTTATTACATCTAATTACCATCTCTACGCGGATGACTTACAGCTTTATCGTCATTTTCCGGTGGGTGATACAAATAATGCAATTACAGCCATGAATGCAGATCTGAGCCGCATCTGTGAATGGTCTGCATCCTTCGGACTATTAGTTAATCCCACGAAATCTCAGGCCATCATAATAGGCAGTAGGCATTTGCGTAATAGATTAGAATTTACATCACTACCTCTTGTTTGTTTTAATGGCGTTCCTATACCCTTTGCCAATACTGTCAAAAACTTAAGCGTCATATTTGATCACCATTTAACATGGACCACGCATATCGCTGAGGTTAGTCGCAAGGTCTACTTTACTTTGCATTCGCTTAAATGTCTACAAAAGTTCTTACCCCTTAAAGCTAAAATATCACTCGTGCTTACTCTTATCCTACCTCTCCTTGATTATGCGGATGCCTGTTATTTGGATGCTACAGAAGAGCTTCTTAATAAACTTGAGCGCTTGCAAAATCAGTGTATCCGTTTTATATTTGGGCTTAAGAAATTTGACCGTATATCTCAGTTTCGTAAGCAACTCAAGTGGCTCCCAATTCGACTTCGAAGGAACACTCGATTGTTATGTCTCCTCTATAACATTTTGCACAACCCTTCCTCTCCCACATACCTCAGAAGCCGATTTTCCTTCACCCATCCTCCGGACAAACCATGCAGATCCCTTGTTAAAATTCTTCTTGACTTTCCCGTCTATAATTCCGGTTTTTACTCCCACTCCTTTTCAGTTCACGCGGTAAAGTTATGGAACTCACTACCGTCAAATATAAGAAATTCCGAAACTTTATTGGTATTCAAGAAACGTCTTAGAGATAACTACTTTGCATCCTGTTAATTAATATATATTATTCTATTATATTTTGTAGCTATGGTATTTATTATTACTATTATGTACTGATTTGTTTTATTTTTATTTATTGTTTTATTATATATAATTTACGTAACATTTTGTATATTATTTATTTTTTGGTAGTACTAATGTATGCACTAAGTTTGCAATTTCAATATAATTTCCTTTATGGGTCTACTGGAAGATATTTCAGCTAATTATGGTATAAGTAGAACCTTTGTACGAAATTACTATAAGACTGCTTCTGTATCTTGATGTGTGTACATAAAATAAATAAAAAAAATCAATCTTACTCAAAGTGGCGACTGCCTCGTTGTTCTAGTAGACGTAAACGCGATTGCTGATCAGTGATCACGATGTCCCGGATTCAAATCCGGGTCGGGTCTAAATCACTTATTGGGGTTTTTTGTCAAGAAATTCTCAGTAGCAGCCCGGAGTCAGGAAGTTGGCGGTGTCTCACCCCCGTGCTTCGGAAAGCACGTAAAGCCGTTGGTCCTGCGCCTGATCTTCCTGCGGTCGTGTCGGATTACCGACCCATCAGACTGATATAAGGAATTGTGCTTACACATACACGTGCTGTAATCCTGTCCTGCGCCGATGGCTTGTCTCCGTTAAGACGGCGTGGTGACTGAAATTCGGTCAGGAGGACATTATTATTATTTATTCAAAGTCAGGTACCGGAAACTACACAAATTATTTGTTTCTATCCCTTAATTTACGTTCATTGCCTATTGTTTATTTATATAAATAAAAGTGATTTCATAGTCGTATTATTTGTCTTAATAACTATTGTAATGAAATACTAGTAATTCTGTGCACGTCTGTTCTTGGTCGCACGTGCACGTGTTTGTCGGCGGACGGTTCACCCGGTAGATATATTGTAGATGTATTATTCATATTGATTGCGTATTAATATCTTGTGTTGCAGAGGTTTTAACCTTTATTATCAGATTATAAAACATCGGTATTATTTTGTTTATATCGTTTAAAATGATGAGGCTTGCTCCAGAACTATTCATTACAAAGGGCACAATCTATAAATAAATAATCCGTAGTACTCGCTCATAAAAACTTAAGGCCAAGTTGGACCAAAATATCGTATTTTAGATACGGTTTTGATGCTTCTGAATTGATACTTATTGAAATAGTATATCCGTCCATTCATTAAAGCCTGTAGAAATCTACTGCTGGTCAAAGGACTACTAGATTCCCTCATGGGCGGGATTGTATCATAGTTGCCACATTTGGCGGGGGGTTAACTTATATGGTTGCAAAAATATGCACATATATGAAGTATCTATCCAATCGGGTAATATTAATTGAGATAGGAAAAATATAATTTAATCCCAGGGAAAACCCGTGATGTGCGAGTTCTTTATTCATTTATTATTCATTGAAATAATAATAGTTTTTACGGATTTTATCGCGTATATTTATTTTAACTATAAATACCCGACGTTAAAACTGCCGACCGTAAAAAATAGTATTATTTCAATGTGTAGTGTTCGCGTAAATATAAGAAATCATCATTTATTATTCATTTATTATTTTTCGGTAATATGAAAGGCTTGTTATTAAATTCGATTCTTAATCGGCTACAGTTTTATTTAGATCCATTATATCCTGAGAATAAGCAAAAGACATGGACCTAGAAAAAAGGGCGGACAAAGTCTCGCTAAGAAACAATTGACGGACTGCGATGGCAGCTGTTTAACTATGTGTGAGAGTGGACTTACTATGGTGTGCATAATATGTGCGTGCTGGCTTGTTTGTTTTAGCGAACTGACTGACTATGGGTGCGTCAGTAATTATTTTAAGAAACGGCGTGCGCCCTTTTTTCTGGGTCTATGGCAAAAGATTCAAATAAAGTATTCGTAACTTTTTCTGCACCGAATGTCGCATGGACTATGGGGTCCTGCAGGTCTCGGGCCTCGGGGTATGCCCCCATTACCCGGACTTTCCTCTTGGCCTACCACTATGGGCCAGTCCTAGGAGCCTTTATTAGGCTTGGTTGTCAAGGGATGGATATCCGTAGTCAGAATTTTTTCCGTAGTCGGTTAACTACGGGAAAAAAGGAGGTTGTCCAGTAAAAGTCGTGGTTGACCTATCAGCGGCATTGAGGGTTGTTACTCGACTCTCTAATCGCTATAGAGAAGAGTTCTCTTGGAAGAGGTCGCCCGTCCGCGGGCCGTGTGTGCAACGGCGCGAAGCCGTTGAGGTGTTTCGTGCTGGACAAACATGCATGCTAATTGATAGAATCAGGCGTTACTTTACGGAAATCCATTATAATAAAAAATAAAAGTAGGTATAAATTTCTTCGCAACGCTTATTTAGCGGAAGGTTGCGAAGTTTATATTCTTATTTTTTAAAACATGCATGCATTGGAGAAGGGTGATCTAAAAGATTTTTACGGAAGGAAATCCTTACCTTAATCTAGAATTTTTTAAAAGTTTCGGGCTTATGCCGCTCTTGGGATATATATATCCGTTATGTCCGTTAGGTATTATAAATTTTAAGAAAATGAGTAGTTTATGAATAGTTTGTGAATTGAGAGATAGTTTTTCGGACCGAACTTTGACTGATCTGCGCAGGACAGGATTATAGTACACGAGTGTATGCTCAAACACGGGTGTTTTCTCTATTCCCACAGGACCATAGTTCGATGGAACGGTTATACGACACGACTGAAGGAGAGATCAGGCGCAGGACCAATGGCTTTACGTGTATTCCGAGGCACGGGGGTGAAACGCCACCAGCTACCCGATTTCAGGCTGCTACTCATAATTCCTTGACAAAAAAAAACAACAACTGATTCTGGCAACAGCAACGATCACTAGACCAATTAGGCGGTCACAGTTAACAATATATCTATGGGTTGCGACAGGGCAGCTTAATTTTAATCCTTAATATCACTTTGATGGTGTTAAAATTAAGTACTTAAAAAGTTAGCGTTTATAATTTGATTTATCACGACGCGGCTATTTAGATACATTTGAATCCCATACCTTTAAACGAGCAATTCTTGTATATCGGAATCTCGGAAACGGCTCCAACGATTGTCATAAAATTTTGTGTCCAGGGGGTTTCGGCGGCAATAAATCGATTTAGCTAGGATTCATTTTTAGAAAATGTCGTTTTATGCGTGTTTTCAGGCGATGAAAAACTGCTACAATATCGTTAGAATAAGAAGGTAAATTTAGACAGTGTGTTAATGATTATAATAGCTCAAATGGGTTATCGGGCGAGCATGAAATCGTTACTACCCCGGTTCGAGTCCTGTCTTCAGTCCGACTTTTTTTCATTTTTTGCAAGTACCTACCCTTCTTTTTTGAGAAAATCTATTATTTCGAGACCTTTTTTTAATATTTTTTTAAAACACGTAAATTTAAATTAAACTAATTGCACTCATGATTTTTTATTCAAATAACCAGTTCAGTTTTTTTCTATTATGTCGGTAAGATCAAAAAATATTATTCATATTTCATCAGTATGTAATTTGTATCTAAATATAATTTCCAAAACACACGAATTAAAAAAAATACCGAGCAAAGCTCAGTCAACCATGTACTAATTAGAGATGGGCCGAATATGGATTTCACCGAATACGAATATTCGGCCGAACGTTCGGTTAAATTTTTACCGAACTGAATATTCGGCCGAACCTTATTCGGCAGTATCACCTCGGTACCTAACCAATTTATGTCAAAACTTGTTACCATAAAACGCTCAGGATTAGCGCCGAGCCCTTCCCCTCGTTCCTCCGCAATATGACATGTTATTGCATCATCTAGTACTGGACAATTCACCGGCACATGCTTATTTTTTGACTATGTTTGTCAAAAAAAAAGTATTTCGTTGTGTTTATCTTAGTGAAAATTGATAATTGTATGATAAATATGAGTGGCAGGAGATTTACTATTTGGACTTATTTTAAAGAAACTACCGATCAAAGTAAAGTGTAATGTACTAATGTAAAGTAATGTTATTTGTATGATTCCAAAAAAAAAAAAACAAGCTTTCTATTTGCTATATTTGGAAATAAATCTACAGAGCCACAAAAACATAACGCTATATAAGTAGATTTTACCCATAAATATACTATAGTATACCATAATACTTTCAACAGTAAAATTATTAAAGACTCAATTACATAATTGAATGAATAAATGAATTACTCAATTCGTACATTTCAATACAATGGACACTTGGAATACCATTTCAACGAATGTTATATAAAATTCGTATTCAGCCGAATATTCGGCTGAATACGAATATTCGGTGAAGCTGCCGAATATGCCGAATACCGAATATAAAACGAATATTCGGCCCATCTCTAGTACTAATATATAATGGACCGAACACGAACCTTTCGAATAAAAGTTATTATTGTTTACAGCATCCTGGTGGTGAAGAGGTGCTCCTGGATAATGCAGGAAAGGAGGCTACTGAACCTTTCGAAGACGTCAGTCACAGCTCCGATGCCAGGTAGTGCACATTATATAATAGAAACATACTGCTGCCCATCTCCTCAATTGTTTCTCTCTGTCGCCTCTTACGACACACACCCGGGATGTTATGGGGTAATATCCACTATTCTTACACCGCCACTGTGGTGACCAACCCACTTGACGACCTTGCCAATTATGCCAAACATCCCCCATATGAAGGAATCTATGGGAGAGTCGTATGTTCAGTAGTGGGCTTGTGTTGGGTTTTACCGATGACGGTAATCTCATCTTAATACATTTAAATTACGTGTCACGTTGTTTATCCGCGATGAACTCCTAAACTACTTGACCGATTTAATTCAAATTTGCACATCGTATGCAGTTTGGTCCAACTTGAGAGATAGGATAGTTTTTCGCCCATGAGTAATCCACAATTTTTTTTTAGCGAATTTAAGGGTTTTAATAGGACATGACAAAAGGGTCGTCGAAAAGATCAGAACAACGTCTGCCTGGCAAGCTAGCAATATATATAAACAAGACATAAAAATCTAAGAAAGTTCATTATGTCCAAGCATTCTTAGCAATAAATGAAACGAAACGAAAGCAATAAATGATAAATCATCTATAAATTCGTACGCAACTTCGTACGTTATCATTTATGGTATCATTATTTGGGAACGTATATGTCCAAATAACGCACCTATTCATGGTCCCCAGTCCCGACGAGTTCTTATACATAGCTGTCAAAAACTGATAATTTAACCACCATGAAGATCCTTGTAATCCTATATATTTATATAGGATTACAAAAGTTATTTATGCAGTTAGTGTATCTAGAAAACCGGACCGAAATTGCAAAATATTTTAGTTTTTCCTTGATTTATACACTAAACACAAATTGCATTCTAAATTTTAAGCTTCTACGTCTGCTAGAAGTGCCTTAGAGTTTTGATGATCGGTCAGTCAGTCAGTGAGTGAGTGACAAAATGAAAAAACTTTGACTAGTTATAATTATTAAACTACTAGTTCAAATTGATTGAAATTTGAAATATACCGTGTTTATACAATGCCTGCTTGGTTGCTGAAAATTAAGGCTTCCAGTTTTATCTAGTACGAAGTTATAGGGGGTCGAAAATGGTCTAAACTGCTTCGAGCAAAGGATGGTACGGCCGTACCGCTTTTTTGCTCGACTTGGCGGGGGCACTGCCGTGTCTCCAGATAATAATCAAGCATTTAAGAATTTTTCGAAACAAAACCAAACACAGGGCCAGAGGTTGTTCAAATTTGTATGGAGAGCAAATAATTTATGGTTACTACTAATATATATAAATAAAAATAATAAAACATATGTTTAATTTTTCAAAATTCGTTTTCGCAGAGCCCTGATGCAGAAGTACAAAATCGGCGAGCTGGTGGAGGCGGATCGAACTCAGACAAAGGGGCCGTACGCGCCGCAGTGGAGCAACGACCAAGCTCAGGAGTCGGGCAAGTGCGTAGTCGGCTAGTCACCTAGTCACCTTGTCATCTCGTCACCACAGACATCACATACGTACACCACAAACACGCTCATACGCTACGATCATCCGATCTGGATCTATAGTGCGGTTGAGTAACTCTGGTTGGTAATACTTTGCAACTACATTATGTTCTTTCTTTATTATATTTTGTAACCTAATATGACATCTGTACAAATAATCGGTATGTCAAAAAACACATTCTTCCGTGTAGGATATTCTTTTTTCGAGTAATATCCATAAATGTTATTGCGAATTGTAGCAACATCAAAATTATCAACGCCAACAATTTTAAAGTATTATCTTCTGAGTCTGATGGTCCGTATTTCTCTTTGAGAATTTGAGTTACTGTCCTCTTCCCTATTCCCAATGCTTCGGCAACACGTTCTGTCGGTTGTGTCAATGGTAAAAGAGGCGCATCGTTAACTGATTCGCGTACAAAATAATTGTACAATTTCACCACTAGTTCGCTAGATTGACTGTTTAGCGTTTTTCCACGTTTCGGCATGGTAAAACAAGACTGTTGTTCTTGTTTACTAATCGGTAAACAATCGCAGTCCAATTTATAGCCAGTTAAACATCAGAGTAAGATCAGTCAAATAAAAAGCCGGGTCAGAAGAAAATAACAGAGAGCACACCACAAACGCAGTCACTTCGCACTACGAAAAAAGACTTATTATCATCACAATGTGGTTATTTATTTATGGTGAAATATTCCTTCACTAGTATAAACATAACCACTGCATTCGAATCTACTCATCAAATTTCGATTTTTTTGGTTAGCATCCCTAATGTTTAAAAAAAAGTGTTCACTGATGCAACTTTGTGACGACGTTCAGTTCTCTTTAAAACAGAAATTATGTTAATATGTTTAAATGGTTTATTAGCGAAAGTTAATAGTAAAATTAACTTCTTTTGTCATTATTACGGTAAATATGTAATCGTAATTGATAAAAGTTAAGCAATTGTGCAGTTCTAACTTCGAAAAATAAATAATGTTTTATACCCGCCGCTACAAGGTTACGTTGTTGAATTTTGATGAAGTGTCAAATGTGATCTATAAAATTGGCCCTATTATAAAATTTTATCTTGCCTCAATCACAATCTCGAGCTGGGATTGACATTTCGTTCGATCTGATCTCACATATGCTAATTATGATTTAAATATACTATTTTGAAAACTTAGTTTACCAATAATTTTTATTATACCAAGCTTGAGTCTATATCAAGGCCAGTTCCATGTTAGCATATGCATTAAACTATGTGTAAATAAAGTTGGAGATCTTCTAAATTGTTGTGGTTATTGCAATAGATTTAGAATTTTCAATAGAAATCTCCGGTCTATGGATGTTGCAGGTCAAACTATACAATTGAGTGATATGAAAAATGTCGGTTACTAAAAGATATATCATCGCTTACAAATAATATAGAGGTTATTTTTTAATTTTGCACTTACTTTTAATTATGTTTCATACGGCTTATCAACAAAAGGCTATTTACACACACATAGACAATGATTTTCATCAACATTTTTCTTCATTTTTAGTAGTTTATTTAATCCTCTAAATTAAGGACTTACTTTCACATTTATCAATTTAGTACAATACAACCAAAGACTTCTATGCATACTACCAGACCGGCGATTCAGTACAAAAACAGTTGTGGTTACTGTTTCTTTGGCAAATACCAAAAAAGAAACAGGTACTTACCTTAAATTAACTTCTAATCACTTTGACAAAGTGCGCACATATATACTGGATGACCTTCTTTACCGGCTGGAGAAAAAATAGGGTGTAACATGTGAACGGACGAGAAGCCTGTGGCATTGATATGTTTTTTTACTTTACGAACGGCAATAAATTTAGTATGCATCTTTGACCTTGTCACGTTGCAGGGTCACAGGCTAGTGTGGATATGATTTGGATTTCGATAGTTTTTAATTATTTTTTTATTTAATTCGTAATTTTTTGTCTTTATTTTTTGTAAAATATCAGTGCCATAGGCTTCTACTCCGTTCACATGTTACACTCTATTGTTTCTAGACGGAAAAATGGTCACTAGTATAATGACAGCATTTTCTTGGTCACTTAAACAAAATCAGTGTCAGATTATCTAAAATGTTCGCGGTTTACAAAACTAAGAACTGGTCTTCTTGGCCGCTCGTAGTCGCCTATAGATGTCAGGGAGACTTGTCCCTAACTTAGTGCGCAATATATTAGTAACGTAGTGCCCGTTTAGTAGTATAAATAAAAGCCTTTAAACACAACCAATGAAAATCTGAAGCTTGTATGCAGCATAGTGTTCCATACTTTATCTTGTATTATCTAAACTCAACCTATGTCTTTATAATACATAATTCTTTATTAAACTTCGTGATATCACTAGAATTATCATTATTTAATAACTGCTTTATAATTATTTATATAGTAATTTACAAAATAACCATTTATTAATTCTATGTGGGGTTTGTGGTTTTTACTGTTCCTAAATAGTGGTATTTAATATGCATGATATTTCGAATTTGTGTTATATATTTGTGTTATACATTCTGGCGACAGTAATAACTTTGCCACGTTTTATTCAAATGTAAAAAAATGTATGTGTTATTAGCATTTGGAAGTGGAATTGGCAATATAATATTTCATTTTGTACAAATTTTCTAAATATTCACATTCATACTGATGGTATAACACGTGGGTATTTGGGTTATAGTCTGAGGTTTTCCTTACTGTACTTAGCATGACTTAAGTCTAATCATAATTGTGATTTTGAAGATCTGTTCCTTGTGAGTATTTCGTTTGATATAGCGCTAGTTTACTTTATATATAATAAAAGTTAAACGTCAAAATTATATAATGTTACCATTTGTTATAGTTGCTATTCAAATGTTTTATCTCATTGTTTATAGAATAGAACGCTTTTCTAGCTTACACACAGTGTTGTAGAAAACATTTAAAAGCTGTTAGAATTGTAATTAAATATGTAGAGTTATAACTAGTCTAGAATCGGCTTTAGATATATTATAATTAAGCACAATTATTATATTGGCTATATAAATACAAATATACAAAATGTTTATATTAGATTTAAATTAATAAGGGTGATACCCTTTTCTTCGGTGCTGTTAATTTTTATTTATGTAATGATATATTTCTGTGATTGTATAGTGTATCGTGGATCAATAAAGCAAATATTGCAACACACGGCTTGTCATTTTAAACATTCACAGTTTTAAAGCTTTTCCAGCTGTAACATAGGCACATGTGCTTCTATACAATTTAAAGATTTATTTCACAAGAAAGGTTCCAATTCTAATTACTTTCTGGAAGAAAGCAGCTTATTAGAATGTTACGGAATAAAAATGTCAATAATTTTACGTTATTTATTTCGAATTTAATGGAGTATTTAATTTTCATGCTGCATGTACTATGTAGGTCATTTAATATATTTTCTCATGAGCGTAGTTATATGCGTGCACGATTAGACTATGACTGTCAAAGATGTTATAAATTAATTAGCTAATATCCGCGTAATAAAACGAAAGTTATGTGTCTTACCTTGTCTGAAGAGCACCTCCCATTTCCCTTAATTGTGCGTGCACTATCCTCCTCACCAGTAATCCAAGCACCACTACCAGTGACACGTAATTTTATTTTATTACGCGAAATGAATTAGCTAAGATCTGCGTAATAAAATTAAAGTGATACGTCTTACCTTGTTTGAACAGCACCTCCTGCATCAATTGCGTGCACTATCCCCCTCACCAGTAATTCAAGCACCACTACCAGTGACACGTAATTTTATTTTATTACGCGAAATGAATTAGCTAAGATCTGCGTAATAAAATTAAAGTGATGTGTCTTACCTTGTTTGAACAGCACCTCCTCCCTCAATTGCGTGCACTATCCCCCTTGCCGGTAATCCAAGCACCACTACCAGTGACACGTAATTTTATTTTATTAAGCGAAACTTAGCTAATTTATTTATAACATTTATACAAATAAATAAAATCAAAATCTGTTTGTAATGTATATAAAATAACAGCTTTTCACTAAATTCATCTGAAAGTATAAGTATATACGGTACTTATAAAAAAAGAACACTTTTAAATATATTTTGTCTGCCTGCGTGTTGGTTTTTTTATAGGATGGGGTCACAAACGAGCACACAGTCTATCTGATGGTGAGTGGTTGCTGTGGTCCATAAACACGTACATCTATCCTCGATTACGAATCAAAATGCAGATGCGTTGTCAACCGTTAGGACTAAGGTGGAATGCCTCGTTTCCAGTAAAAAGGGCCTCCGGTTCTCTACACTCACCATACGAAACATAGCAGCATTATGCTACTGAGAGCAATATTCCTTCCACGGTCGAGCCGACCCATTCGTGCTACAACTATACTACTAATATAACTGCATCATGGCTCTACCACGTATAAAATGTTCTTCTGAGTAGTTCCGTAATGGGTGGACCGATTTTGGTGGGACTTTCACTGCCAGATAGCTGATGTTATAAGGAGTAACTTAGGCTACATTTTATTTTAGAAAAAATATTAGGGTTGCGCGCAAAAAAAATTAAAACCCATGAACTCCTGTCGTAGTAAATTCCAAGCGGACGAAGTAGATTTCCGAAAGTAACGCCTGATTCTATTAATTACTAGCTGTTACCCGCGACTTCGCCCGCGTGGAATTTATTTCATGGGTTTTAATTTTTTTTGCGCGGAACCCTAATTATTATGCTAAAATAAATGTAGCCTGAGTTACTCCTTATAACATCAGCAATCTGCCAGTGAAAGACCCGTCAAAATCTCTACAGCGGTTTCGGAGATTAGCCGGAACAAAGAGATAGATAGATAGACAAACGTTGTATTTTTTTCTTATAAGTACCGTATATACTTTCTTATGCATTTAGTAAAAGCTATTATTTTAACATGACAAACAGACACTTCATTTATATTTGTATAGATAACTGCGAACCTACTTCAAATCCATTCTGTGCAATAAATAAAACAAAAATTGAGAAATTACATATATTTTGTCTGTATTTTATTGCGTGTTCCTTAAGTCTAGCTTTGCTATTTTACTTGCTTAACAGCCATTAGCGGGAGCGCTCTCCCCTTGCATAAATACGTTCGAGATTACAGGTCAAGGTTGTTCTACTTCATTAAATATATAACTTATTAATTTTTTTTTCTAAAAATATTCCTTTTACTTTTGTTGTGGTAGTATAATTTTTTTACCTTTTAGTATTTCATAAATGTCATTTTTAGTAACGTTTATTACGGGTTGTAGGTTTAAAAAGGGTATATACAACCGAAGGAAAATAAAAACTGCCTCTTCATACAAATTTCGCCACTACCTAGTACATTTTGTATGAAGAATCAGTTATTTTCTTCTATTTTCTATTTTTTTTTTTGTATTAAATGTGATTCAGCTCTATGATTCCAGCTCCTCTCTTCATATCGGATGTTAATGATTTTTTATACAATCTGTACATACAAATAACGCCTGTACCTGTTTTATTTTTAAAGAGAAATCGTATAGGGAAGTAATTTAGAAGGCAGTTGATAAAAAAATCAAACAAAAAATTAACTGAATACACATATTATACTTATTTATTTAGTTTGTTACATCATTAAAAGTAAGGAAATTTTTTCGAGTGGTGTAATATTGTGTAGGGGTTAACTTTTTTGGGATTTTTTAGGTTTTTTATTTTCTATTGCTTCTATTATATACGGTGGGTCTTTTATCGGCATAGAACGTTAAAGGTGCGAATAAATTAATACTGTTAGCACACAACTGTGATAAAACTTTGTCAAACGGGGCAGCATTGTTGTTTCCCGAAACTCATCACTCGTCACTTCAACTCTGGCGTTACATTTCTTTTTACTGACACAAGGACATTTCTTCTTTTCTTTATGCATCTTTTTCCGTAAAATTTTTTTGGTAATAAATTTTAATTCACCTAATACAAAAGTCCAAGTCAATTAATCTAATACACTAATGCTAATATAAACACCAATACACTAAAAACTAGAACTAATATGACAATTAAATAAAAATAATATATATTTAAGTAAAGCAACTTTCTCGATATGCTCCGCTCAGTTCATAAGAGCTGCGCGAGGGAAAGAGATCTACCGTGCGACCGAGAGGTAAAGTAACGTTGAGGAACACTGCACACGTCTGAACGCCGAGAAATCCCATCGGAACTGAAAGAATTTTCTGTCGTTTCTGATTTATAAATGGCATATAGGTAAAAAGTACGAAAATATATATTTTTTTAATTTTATTTATTTCTAATTCACTTGAAAATAGTTCTATTTTATGTGGTTTTTAATACGACTTTGCTACATTTATACTTCTAATAGAAAAAAAATAGATATTTGCAATAAAAAAATCATGAAATTACAACTTTTTAAGCCCTTCAAATAAGAAAATTAAAGCATTTCTAAAAAAAGTGACCAGATCAGATTATTGTAGACAATACGTAAATAAATGTGATCTGAATACTTTTCTTGATATTGTTATAGTTTGTACATAGCAGAGGCTTTAATAAGCCCTTTTACGCATGTAACCTAAACATAGGCATGTTTAACGCCTCATAGAGCTATTAATTTAAACACCAAAATAAAATAAAAAACGGTTTCGAAAATTTCAAATCCTATACTTTAAATAAATGTAAAATATGTTTCGCTTTTTCTTTTTTAAATACTATAAAAAATATTTGTTTTGCTGTAAATTTTGCGAGAACACTAATTTTTACAAGACTGGGCCTTTAAAGCAAATTAAAATAATCATAAAATGTTAGTGTGTCATCAATTTCCAGATGATTTAATAACTTTATTATTGCGGGTTGATATTATAATAATTTGTAATATTTATGCAGATGATACACATGGAATAAAGCTAATGTTACGGATTTTATTGCATTTAATTAATAAGGGTGACAATCGAGCACACGGTTCACCTGTTGGTAAGTGGATGCTGTGGCCTATAGACATCTACGAGTACATTTATACTCAATTATCAAAATGCAGATGCGTTGTCACCTCTGACGACTAAGATGGAATGCCTCCGTTCCTTACACTCACCATACGGAACTCAACAGCATTAAGCTGCTATTTCACTTTTTTAATTAACGTCAGCGGAAGATGGAGAGTGGCGCCTTGGCATACGAACACTCCTCTTCTCTTGCAATTCCATTTCCTCTGCAAAGCGCTGGGAAAGCAGCTGCCCTTCCCTTTCTTCCTCGCGTTCCCTTTATTATCTTATCTTTAGGAAAGAATTTATGCTATTTACGCCATCCCTTGGAAAAACAAAACGAATCCGTGTCCAGTTAGAACGCTTCTTAAAGTTACCGCCTATATACGTACCACTGTTGGGCACAGACCATTTCTGAGAGGGTTTCACCTCAGAGCGCTTGTAACAGTTCCAATTTGAGTTTTGTTCAAACTAAGCAATACTTTGTAAATGTTTAGGTATTATAAGTGAAGTGCAAATATATGTTCTTATCAGACTGCCCTGCGTACTAAGCCGATAAGGTGACGTTGTAATCAAGTTTTTAACGAATTCCATATTTATGAACTGAAATATATTATTCGTATTCACAATATAACATGTTACGCGCGGGATGAGGAAAATGCTGAATAGGATGAGAAATGGATGTGTTCTTTCACACACAGCATGTATACAATTACATTCATCTAAGTTTCTTCGGTGAGGTCCCCAATAATCGCAGAAGTCGCAGGTCGATTGATCATAGTCGCTTCCTGAAGTAAAGTTCAGTATCTCGCTCCCGAAATAATTAATTCACCGTTTGCCGGCCCACGCTTTTATGGCACGTTTAGATTATCGGACGAACAACTCGGCGAGTTATTCGTGGACGTGTACGATGCGTTTAGATATTCGTTTGTTATTTATGATTTCATTCAAATAGAGCTTTTAAACATGAACGATTACGACTTTTTGTCAACTTAATGTTTATAGACTCACATATACATATTTATTTTTGTTATTATTTATTTATTTTGTGCTTGGTAGAACCACGCTGCAGCAATATTATGATTTTAGCACGGTTGAATCGGCTCGACCGGTGTAGAACTACGCTCTCACAGAATACCAACGTAAAATAGCAGCATAATGATACTGTTTCGTATGGTGAGTGTGGAGAGCTGGAAACCCTTTTTACTGGAAACGAGACATTCCATCTTAGTTCTCATGGGTGACAATGCTTCTGCATTTTGATTCTTAATCGAGGATAAATGTAGATGTTTATGGATCACAGCATCCACTTACCAACAGGTGAACTGTATGCTCGTCTGTCACCCTTATTATTATTTATTAAAACCAATTTCTAGGACCCCATATCACGGGTTCTCCTTGATAAAGTTCTGTAAATTTGATAGCGGATTCGTTACTCCAATAAATTACAGTAGATAGCTATTTTTCTTTTATTATCATTAAATTATGTATAAAAAAAATAATAACCACCTTTTTTAACTTTTCTAAGCCAGCACTTGGCTACACCTGATGGTAAGTGGTGATGTAGCTTAAGGTGGTAAAGTGCACTGACTTAAACCTATTCACTCTTGCCTTGAAGACACCCACATTGTAATCGGATGAAAAGACAGATGCTAGCAACTTATTCCACTCCTTTGTTGTACGCATGACGAATGACGCAGCAAACCGTTTGGTTCGAATGCGTGGTAAGTCAACAACGAAAGGGTGGGGACTGGCCGCACGTCTGGTTGTCCGATGGTGGAAGGGAGAGGGAGGAATTAAATTATGCAACCGACAACTTACGACAAAGTTCACGGGTCAATCGAATAATGACGTGTATGTAAACATTGATACGAATACACACGAGCATTATTCCCTTGACTCGTGCTAAAAAACCGACATCGAGTGTCCGACACCGCCCGAGCAAGGCGTTTACATATTGTGTGAAGTGAATTAAATGTGGAGGACTGTGTGCTCGTTTGTCACTTTATTCTCTCTTTATTCTATTCTCTTCTTCTTAGACGCTTTCATAGATGTAGTGTTCCGCAAATACTAAATTCAAAAAGAACTGTACGTATAAATATCCCCAAAGTTAAATCCATATTCGACAAAATGAATTATAATTACGTAGCTCCCAAGTTATATAATATTCTAAATAAAACAGTGTGCACAAGAAAGGATTCAAATCATGCATTTAAAAGTATGTTATATAATTGGCTTAAAGAATGTGACTATGATAAATGCGAAAATTTAATAGCTCCATATGAATAACTTTATGTGCAGTGCAATAAACACGCTACTCACTCACACACCTACACTCACACACACACACACACACGCACACGCACGCACGCACACACATGTATATGTATATAGTGTTAACTGTGTATTAAATGTATATCAACATTTCTCTAATGTATTTTGACACAAAGAGTTACTGAATGGGAAGGAACTGACTCTTGAAATACAAGGTATCCTAGTTTGGGAGTCAGGGCTCAATGATGTTGTATGAAATTATAAGTGTCAAATAAAGAAATTATTATTATTATATTATTATTAAAAAAACTGTTATTTCGTGTCGCTGATATATTGAAGAAAACTTACACAAAAATGGATTATTGGTAAAAGCGTGATAGAAGTAAAATACGAAGTTTTTAGTGGTAGAGCCATGCTGCAGATATATTTCTTTTATAGGAGAAGGGGCAAACGAGCATACCTCAGGAGGCTCACCTGATGGTAAGTGACAACCGCCGTTAAATAACAACTTCAACACCAGGGAATTGCGGGTGCTGAAGCAGGCCTTTTATAAAGGAGTAAGCATAAGAATACCAGCGAGACAGCAGCTTGCAGCTTGCTTGTGTCGTAAGAGGCGACAGGGGTAAATTGAAACAGGTGATGGACAGCAGTATATTCCTGATAACATCCGACAACAACAACTTAAAATAATAGAAAACTGCTGTTCCCAACCCCCCCTGTCAAGCTTCGCAACTTGGCAAAATCTACAGGGGAGACTTGTGTTCATAAGAGGACTTTATAGGCTAATATGGATTGATGGGTGAACTCCTAGCAGTGTGAGGAGTCCTGTGCTTGGAGGTGAGCTATTCCTTAGCTGCAAATCAACTTTACCGTTTTATCCGCAGTATGCGTGCGTGGATGGTGCCGATAGTGCTGGCCGTGGCTGCTACGATCCTGTATCGGTACCTGTTCGCGTAATGGCCAGATTCGCGTCCATTCTACGCACGTTTCAAATCTACTCTAGTGTAAATAGCTTTATTATATAATCTGTTACAAATAGCAAAGCTATACCACGATTGATATGCATAGCTAATGTGCTAAGTTTAATTTACTAGTGGTGTAAAGTTCGTTTACATCTTTAGAATGTATTTTTATCAATGTTTAATTCCATTTGGGGCACTGGAAGATTGAATCTAAGTAAAAGCATTGGATAGAGTAAAGATGAATAGTGCCTTGACATGAAAAACATGGTGATATTGGTGTTGAGGTTGAGCAAAATCGAATATAGGAGATCCTCCTTCCTTTGACCATTGGTAATATGGGGATATAGAAGGGCGTAGCCAAGCCTTAGCTTAAGTGACAAAATATTGCCAAGAAATAATACCTCATTTGACCATAGATGTACGATAAATACTTGATTACAATTGAATTTATATAAAATCATTTGAGATCTGGCTATGCCCCGTTATTCTTTAAATGTATACATTTATAAAATAAATGACATGTCAAACATTCCTTTGAAAATTGAATTTTAAGCTTGCTGTTTGACAGAAACTGCATTGATATTATAATAACATTAATATTTAATAATACTTATAATGACCATATTCATTTTATAATGCTAATTGAAAATAGAAAAGAAAATACCTTATGTACAGGGTATGGCAGGCCTTTCCCTCAATGTTCCCTCCACTGTTTGCTTGAATATTTTTGGAAAGTTTATGATAATTATGAAGAAACTAGCAATTTTGTGTACACCTACTTTATATTTTGTATTCTCACCGTAATATTATACATTTACGGATTGTGCTGTGCACCTTTAGTTATGTTGGTGTTAAAATATGTTTGTTATGCAATCAGTTAATCAACACGACGTTTAAACATTACATCACTGAATTACATAGGCGAGGGTAATAGTACGAGATCCCGGTGCAAAATCACTACGTTCATTAAGTAGATAGCACTCCTAATTTGCGGCTATTTTTTCACAGACAGAAATATATCATCATATTAGAAAAAAAAATTAGCTTTAATTTGATATAAAGAACATTCGTGTAAGTCATAAACGTATAAATATATCAAAATATTACCTGCTTACACCTGGCTGCGAGGTAGTTGCGGCCAAGTGTGCAACGGCACCTATGGATTTTAGAATTCTTTACATGCATTGTTATGATGTGGATGATATTTTATTTCAAAGAGAGGTGAACGAAATTTTTTTTGAATATTAATTAACATTAATTTAATTAAAATTACTTGCGGCCACTTTTGACTGGCTGCGGTGTTATCAGTGTATTCTCATATTCATAAAAGTATGTAAAAATGTTTGTTTGACTCACTACTTAATGAACGTAGTGATTTTGCAGCGGGATCTTAGACTATAAGAAATATAAGTACTATACGGTTTACTCTAAGTACACTTAAAATATGCCAAGATGAAATATTGTAAAAAGTATTTAATATTCATATTTATAGTTTCATCTATTATAAAGATATATGTATTAAATTTGCTTACAGTGAAATATAATTCTAAGAAAACTTATACGCAATTAACTGTGGTATTTTTTAAATCCTGACTCATATTTCGAATATGTAGACAAACGTTTTATGTAAGTACACAGTTAATAAAAATAAATGGGTGAGGCTCACAGAAAATGTACCATAACACACAAGAACTTGTAACACACGATAACACACTGGAATTGTGTAACACACTGGAAATGTTGTTAAGCTTAATGCACATAAAGCAATAAAAAAATTGAATTTTAAATAAACTACGATTATAGATAGAATTATTTATTTAATAAAACAACTTAAAAAACAAAGAGATCAAAATTTGTACTTAGAATGACACAATCGTATTATTTTGGCATTATTTGAATATATATACATATGGTGGAGCCACGTGTTTAAGGCTGCCGAAGTCTAGTTCCCCGGTCGAACCTTAAACCTATTACGCGAGATATTAACTAAAGTGGACTGTATATGCGGTTGCTTCTACGCTTACGTAAAGGCGACTACTATAGCATGCGGTATAATGCACTCGCTCTTCCCTAAAACTAAACTATTACTCTGCCAAATCGCTGAAAAGGAATCCTGCCTTATTAGGAGAACAACAAAATTGGAGCGGGTTAAACTATGTAAGGCAGGAGCTAAATTAAGGAATGTTGACTCACCGGGGTTTCTTCTATCCTGTTGAGCACTATAGCTGCAACTTCTGGAACTTCTTCTGGAACACTCCGGAGAGAGGCGGTGCGCGACTATATCTCACACGAGGTGAGGGAACTTCTTCTAGACAGACACTCCGGGGCCCCAGGGGTGCGTCGGGAGAGAAGCGTTGTGGTTTCAGCGACGACTGCGGTGGAAAGAGCTGTTGTTCCAATGACTGGCGCGGTAGGAAAGAGGCCGCGCAACGGTCGCGCGTGCCTTATATGTCCTCGGCCCCGATGATTACGTGACATTCTAGAATCATCTTCTTGCCCCTCCCACCCCACCACCCCGATGTGTCGATGGAGGATCAAGGAGGGTATGAATGATATCGTTTTGTCGGAAAAGAACAAGCGGCTTGGCACCTCTACCGTCAAATATAATAATCCAATGGTTTTTTCCGCGCAACCACATATATACAGTTACATTTTACTTTTTGTTGTATATTAAACTTTTTTCTGGTTTAAAAACCCAAAAATAGCCTACTTTAAACAACAAATTTATATGGGACCAGCCTGAAGGCATTCTCTATTCACCAAAAAGAATTTTTGAAATCGGTCTGCAGAATCCGGAGAATCGCGTAACATACATACAATAGAAAATAAAAAATATCAGTTGAATTGAGAACCTCCTCCTTTTTTTGACACAAAACATAAATATTTAGCTTTTTCTATACCTAAGTATTGCAATGTGAACTAAGCTTTATACTTTTCACGTGTGTTACGTCACACAAATTTGTAACACACGCAACATACGTGAACAAACACTCGTGAAAAACATAACCGAAAATTCAGGTAGCATCTTTACTTGCAAAGCAAATCCGTAATAAACTGCATTATTTAGGAATATTTAATGTCTCTTTCAACTCTATATATTACAAAACAACTTTATCTTATTCCTTACCTTGCAAAATTATTTCCAAAAGTCTCTAAAATCCAATGACGAAAAATAACACACACCAAGTACGGCCTACTGCCCGTAAACCAAGATGTCTGACAAAACACTGACGTTTCATATTGAAAGTTATAGTGTTGCCATTGTGAAAAAAATAGATGACGTGTTGCTATTGCTTCTACCAAAAAAGCTGCTATGTAACACAGTTTTTGTAACACACGTAAATCAGATGGAACACATTTGTTTATTCAATCGTTTTTAATTATTTTTTTACTAGTTTTATTACACTTATTATTAGAACAGTAGTTTTATGCAATTACATTTAGCATAACATTAAGAAATCCACGATACTTTATTCAAACGACGAATTAATGAAGAAAAAGAAAATGTACTACGCATGGACACATTTTATTTTTGTATGAAATTACATCTCACCAACTTTTTGTACCAGTTTGTTTTTGCTTATATTAAAAAGTATTCACAATTTAAATCGATTAATATTAACAAGCGAATAATGCCCAATACAAAAAATAATCAGATTATTTAAAAAGAACTACCAAAAAATATATTATATATTCTTGAATTTTGGCACGTGAAAAATTTACATGTACATTTTTTGTGAGCCTCAACCAAATGCAACAGTTTTATGTTAATTCAGTCATAAAGATTTCAAGCTTTCATTTTGAGTTTCCATATATTATGTACATGTAGCTTTATCATATTCTTGAAGCCAATTGGTGGAATTCAAAATTATACTAAATGTATTTATATTTTATTGCATTTCTTGTTACAAAGGAACTTAGCCTTTAGGCATTCTCTTGCAGTCGATCCATACATTTTACCCAGTCATAATTTTAGCTTAAAATGTTTACACCTTACTTTGTGCATTGTTCCTTAATTAAGTTTTTTTTTGCATATTTAAGGGGAAGTTATACAATTGCGGTTTTTTAGGTTTTTTTTATTTGTAGTGGTATGGTGTGTAAATGTTTTAATAAAAAGGGTGTTCGGGTGCTGATTTTGTTGGTGAATCAGCAATGTGGCGGCAAAGTCAATTGAAAATATTTATATTTAATATAAAGTTATGTCTCAGTGTTTTATTTTGCATAAAGTATGGTGCATGTTTCTATTGTCCGGTATTCTTAATAGTGTACACATGGGCAAAATAAGAAAACTCGGTTTGAGTGTATGTACGATTTTGGTTTTCTATATATCATTGAAATTTTGGTGTTCAAACCATGTTGTATTTATTATTGACCTGTCCAATTTTATTTAAAAGATTAAATTATTAAGTATAAAATTGTTACATTTTATGCATTTAAGTGAAATCTTTATTCTTGGCACCATGTGTAGTTTTTATTTATGATAGTCTACTTTATGTTTGATTAAAAAGGAATGTAGTTTAAATGGAACAGCATTTTTGTGTTAATACCAATCGCTTTTATGTATTTTACTTTCGAATTAAGCATTTTACGACTATTAAATAGCTCGTTTAACTGTAATTCAATAGATATTATGTATGGATGCTATGTTTTTTTACCCAAAATGTGTTTGATATAAACAACATTATAAATAAAATAGTGTTTTTATTTCCTTACTTATTTTCAAGACACATTTGGCTTAGAGCCTTATAAAAACTCAATAAAAATTCAACATTACATGCATTAGCTATCAAGTTTTAACAATTCTGTGTTGTTTTTGACCAGGGATAAACCAGTTCCAAATTGCGGTACATTGCATTGTTTCAAAAATACCTCAATTTTTCAGGTTCTAGTATCAGAACTGCTAGATAATTTTCAATCCCTGGTTTTAACAATTATAATTAATTCATATTATAATTAAATATTTTACAACTGCACTATAAATTAACATTGCAACAACCATATCACAATGTGTTGTTTGTCTTAATGAGAAACTTAATACAATGTCTGCCTTATTACAAAACACATATATACTATTCTTAGGCTTAAACTGCAAACTGTTTCACATCTCGCGAGAATTAAGCAAAATGTATGGAATGTGACAGTTAAAATGTCAAATTTCGCGAAGACTTGTGTGCTGTGACAGACTCTTCCCTAACCCGAGGCTATAAATAAACTGCGTTTTGTAGTAAGACAAATCATGTCAACCTTAAAATAACTAACCATAACAAGATACACATATTTGCGAGCCTTCCGACCTGAAACAAAAATACACATTTTATCATCTTAATGATTTTAATAAACATGAGATTTTATTACTTTATCTGCTGGCAATATTTGCAATATGTTTTTACAAAAATATCTTTTTGTTATAGGATAAAGGTGACACACGAGCACACAGTCCACCTGATGTTAAGTGGTTGCTATGGCCCATTGACATCTACATCTATCCTCGATTAAGAATCAAAATACAGATGCATTGTCAACCGTGAGATGAAATTCATCATTTCCAGTAAAAAATGTCTCCTTTTCTCTACACTTACCATATGAAACACAGTAGCGTTAAGCTGCTATTTTATACTGGTATTCTGTGAGAGCGCGCTCCTTCCCTGGTCGAGCTGGCCAATTAATGCTACAACTGTACCTGTAATATAGCTTCAGTATGGCTCTACTACATAGTAAATGTCCTATTTCAGTATGTTTTCATCGCGTCTTACAATACCCATGGGATGATATGTGGTAGTGAATCCTCTCGTGGCTGACACTACACACTGAGTGAACATGTTTATTACAATAATTGTTAGTTTTTGAGCGCCAAAGTCACCTATACTTGACCAGCACCTGCGGGCCCTGAGCGCCAACGACGTCTATAGTTGACAAAAAACCCGGCCCACAAAAACATGAAATATAGATATTGGAAAATTATTACTGGTATTTTAAATCTACACTCCTCAAAAAAGAATAACCCAGCAACATGTAAGTACAAAAAACAAGTCTCTTAGAGCTACAAGTACTAAGAAACATTGAACTAAAATAATATGGATTTTTATCTAAGCAAATACTATGTCTAGGACGCTAAAGTCGTCTATGTTCGACCGCTAGTGGTGTAAATGCGTTAGGCATAGATTTATTGAAAACTATTCAAAATTAAACGCAAACGTGTTATTTTTTTAATTATTATTGATATTTGAATAAAACAAAAGGTAAGAAACATAAAACTATCATCAGCTACATAAATAAAAGAAAATTTCATCAAGGCAACTTCGCATAACAAATCTAATATCTCAAACTCTGGCGCATCCTTAGCGCGTCATCGATTATCAAGTTCATTGGGCGCCGTGGTCAAGGATAGACGACACCCTGATGACGTCTTAAACGAATAGCGGAAGTAGTGCAGTGCAACATGAACGATTCCTCAGAACTCATTCGCATTTTGGAAAGCGTCGATGATGATGAATTTTTTTATTTTAATAATATAAAATTACAAATGTTTATTTTTTCCTTAAGGTATCAAGAGAAACTTTTCATTTTGTGATGTGCGATTTTATTTCTCAATCTCAAAATCATCTGGTATCATCAGCATCATATCAAACCCCCAGTATTAGACGTACCCCCAGCGTAAGACTTTTCTTCTATGCTTCACTTGGCCTACGCCTCCCCCGACACATAAAATATTTTGAGTCGATCTCTATATATTTTGGTTAGATCGATTTGGAAATCGATACACAACGTGCGACACGGCTACATCTCTAAGAAAGTTTCGAAAAGGAAGTTCAGCTGCGCCGTTGTCGTCCAGTCGTGATAGTGACGTCATCACGATGAGGAGTAGTGTTGTGGTTTACTACTATTTTATTGTTATTGTTTGTTTTTTATTTATGTGCAAAGTACATATATAAAAAGATTGGAAGACAGCACAAGATTAAATAAAACATACCAGATTATAAAGAGTCATTTATTGCATAAAAAAAAACCAACGAAATTAAGTTATTTTGTGTTATCGATATATCAACTCTTATCAACGCTATTTTTTTTTCGTAGGTACTTTTGTTTACTTTTCGCTTTGGCGTACAGGACACGGTAATGCGTTTTTGGCGTGGCGCTCAGAAGGTTAAAGCTACAGTAGCCTAATGGCAGGGTGCGGACCGCAAACTCAAAAGTTCGTGGGTTCGAATCTGCCATTCGACTACTGTCATGAACCGCTCCTAACACAAGCGTTTTAAGCTTACCAGGAGTCGTTGAGGGCCTATACTACCTTATCTCAAATTCTAATTTCGCCCCCACTTCCCCGCGCGTTGCATGCTATCTACCGACATATTTGTAAACACTAATACTGTAAATAGATAGGTCGTTAGATACTTAATTCATTAGGTTTATCATATTTATGCCCGTTTCTTTACGCCAACCCAGTTGCTCCTTATTTTTATTACGGTTATTTCCAATTTTAATTTTACGTCGTCCTGTTACCATAATGTGCATCCTGATCATAAGCGACACAGCTTTCCCGTTCGAAAGGCGAATCGAGACTGAGCGGGAGTATCGGGCGGCAAGGAACAAGCTTCAAGACGCCGATAGTTTAAGTAATTTCTTTTTACAGTGAAAAATATGGTAATAAAAAAAAACATAAGTCCCGCTTTATAGTTCTTCAGTTAGTATGCAAAGTTTCATGGTCTACTTTAATATACTTTGTGAATACCAGCGGTTTATTGTTCGGTTTGGAGGTAACTGGATTTTTTTCTACCGAGAAGATTTTACAGAGTCGGGCTTCCGGGCAGGCGGGCGGGTGCAGGTGTGGGCTGCCATGAGTCAATCACTCTTCTTCTTCTATTTATCAGGTGTCGTCAGTTTTATGTCTATCGCCTTTCGTGTAGTACATACAGTGTCAATTTAGGAAGTTCAATTCGCTCACATCATGGCGCCGCCACGTAAACATTCAGCATTAACAATAAAAGGCAAATCACGGATTATAGAAATGTTAGGTAAAGGTGACAGCGATCCCGTCATTGCTGGGAAGTTTGGTATAAGCAGGTCAACTGTAGGCGACATCAAGAAAAACAAAGACAAAATCTTGAAGTTTCTTAGCCTAACAGAACATGGTCCCGGTGAATTCAAGAAGAATTAATTAATGTTTTTTTTTAACTTACTGTTTTCTTACACGGTTGTAATTTTGAACATGTACAATCTTTATGCTTTAATTTGAAAATTGATTAAAGAAACTAAGGTTAAACATGTGTTTTATTACCACTAAATATGGCATACTATAATCCGGATGCCTCGACAATCCGGAAAGGGCCTTGTTTTATTGCCTCTCCAGATTAACAAGGCCCTACTGTACTAGTATTTTTTAAGAAAAAACTAACAGATGCTTACAGACTATATTGTCTAATATTAGTATGAGAATAAACTCGTGTAAAACAATAAAAAGTACAAAGCTCACCCAATAAGAGAACATTGTGAACAGTGATACTTCTTGCAGCGGGCACAACAATGCTGACACATAATACAAAGCACTCTTTCACAGTATGTACAGTTCACTTCAGTTTTTGTATTGCCACAGCTGCACTGTTGCACTGCTGTTGGCTTTACTTGAACCTGAAATAAATGCTAATCATAGTAAATTGTTCCTACTTAGATATTCAGATAACAAACCAACATAATGAATCCAAGGCTGAGAGTCCCTGCGAGTATTGATGGTGAAAGTGATGGGGCAAGGTGACAAATATTTTTAAAAATCACTCTAACCCTAGATAGATAACCATATTTCACTGTACACTAAAGATAACCATACGTCGGTCGACTCGACGTGTGAATGTTTGAGTGAGCATATTTTGGATTATGTATGTACTGGGTTTACAAATGTAATATTTTGTCCTAATGTATGTAATTGTGTTCTGATTTAATGAAAAACATTAGTGTTTATTTATATTTTTATTACAAAAAAAAATTAAGAACAAAAAAAAGAACTTCTTACTTATACGAAACATAAACAATTTCATCTTATAATTTAGTATCTAAACTTTTCAAAATCAACTTTTTGTAAAGTCTATAATATAAAAAACCTACGTAAATATCACTTTTTATCTAATTTCGCTTCAAAGGCATTTAGGACAGGCGCTGGACTTGTGCTCTCCACAAATGGGATTTTTGCAACTTGTCGCACATTGTCTTTGTCATCCTTCTAATTTTTGATGGACAAAAGGCACAATATTTTCTTTTCTTTGGCTCAGGTACACCTTCACGCGGTGTGGCAGGTTCGCCTGGTCTTTTTGGCAATATACCACCAATTTTTTCTTTTATATTCGTCGGCAAAGTAAGCATTTGCTGCCTTGTCTCCATCCATGGGGTCATCAAGCTATTGCTGAGTTTTTTCATGAAATCTCTACGTCCCAGTGGTTTTTCTTTCTTGGATAGGACATTATCACAGTAAATAATATATGCGTTTATAAATACCATATTCAACATACCATAAAACATACATACATTTGTATTGCGGCTGCACGACATTGACGAGCACATTTGGTCAAAAGTGTCGACTCCCCCTTTTGTTTCAATATAAAAATGAATCATATTTGGTTTGCCGGTGGTAGGATGAACAGTGCCCTCTTCATCACACGATGATAGAACAAACACCAACTTGCTTGGTTTTGGTTTGTACGACACTAACGTCAACGGCCCATCATAACAGAACATGGATGTTCCTACTCGCCTGAAATGCATTCTTTTCAGCTCTTCAGGTATTTCCCGTTTGTTCGACCTAATAGTGCCGACCAAGGTCAAGTTGTATGGCTCTGCCTTAGCAAGTTTTTTGCTAATGGAACTGATGTGAACCAATTATCACATGTGACATTTCTATTACTGCCATGAACTGCTTTTGTAAGTTCTTTTACGTAAAATTCACCGAGAGGCAAACCATTGGTTTGAGTGCATTTTCCTAGACATGGCATAGCATCAATCATGTATCGTGTGGCACTGTCACACGTCATTACAATTTTTAGTCCGTATTTATTAGGTTTGTTAGGTATGTACATCCGAAAAGGGCATCGACCCCGGAAACCCAAAAGCTGTTCGTCGATGGTAACATAAGGTCCGGGGATGTAATTGGATCGGCAGTGGTTAATGAAGATCTCCCATATTTTTCTAATTGGTACAAATGTATCAGTAGCCCTTAGTTCTGGCCGCAAAGATTTGTCGTCCATTCTCATACACCTTATCAGAAAATCGAATCTATCTCTACTCATGGCTCTATATATCTGTTTCCTGAATACGAACAATCAAATAGCTCATCCGCAAATCGCAATCAAATGATTGTCCTTCATAGCAGCTGTTAGTGTCAGTATGCCGAAAAGAGCCCGAATTTCTTCACAAGTTGTAGTTTTAAAGGTGGCTTTAACATCAGGCCTTTGAATCTTCAGCTGGATTTCAGCGTTGGTCCATTTTGTTATCTCCTCCACAATGTCATCAGTAATAAATATACTGAAACATTCTAAAGGCTCATAAAGGCATTTATTCATCCGAGTGGGACCCCTAGATGTCCGTATAATATTAGCAGATGATACTCTGCCACTTGTTCTGCCTTTAGTGGCCGTCCAACGATGATCGTTTTTGCCTCTAAGAATTTGACGCTGTGGCATGATAATATAACTCGGCACACTTGGCGAAGCACTTTCAGAAGGTGCAGAGTCATTTACTGACACATCTTCAGCATTCAATGGGTCCACCACTGGTTGAGCACTCACATCATAGTCTTCAGTATCACTTTGTACGTCATCTTCTAATAAATTGTCTTCAGTTTCAATATCGGACCCCTGAATCTCTTCCTCGCTCGTTTCATTCAACAAGCGACTGATTTCTGCATCGTCTGTACGAATTCGTGACGTCATTATGGTCTTTTATTGTGGCCTATAACAAGTAAAAAAAACTATTAAAAAATATGTACGTTTATACTCAAAAAATCGCATTATCACCTTTTTTTAAAAGTTGAAAAACTGACACTAAAGATAACCATACGTCACTTCGACGTACGGAAGCCAAATATTGACGAAAGTATTGCACTTACCGGAGCGATACGGGTGTGTCCTGCACGCTCCGACGGCCGACTGAGTTGGCAGGAACGGCCAGTTTAGTGACGCGAAAAACAAACGAGCTATATCGATTTGTCAAAATCGATTACGTCGATTCGACGTAGGTTATCTATCTAGGGTTAAGATACCAATAAAAAATCATCGCAGAATATCGATACAGGTATCCAGGATGGAGATGAAACTACGTGCTTTACGGCTAAACATGTTAAAGACGTAATAAAAAACATGACACGCGGTAAATCTCCAGGTCACGACAGTATCAGTATCGAACACCTGCAATATGTTGGTGTCCACCTTCCACGTGTCCTGGCCATGTTATATACTTTTTGCATAAGACACTCGTACTTACCTTCTGATCTTATGAAAACGATTGTTGTGCCAGTACTGAAAAATAAAACAGGAGATTCGTCGGACAAAAACAATTATAGACCTATCTCCCTGGCTACTACTATAGCGAAAGTGATGGACGGTTTACTTGAGAGGAAGAAACAGAAACAGAAACTTTTTTATTCAATGTAGATTATAACAAATACTTATTGAAAGTCACTTTTTTCATTTACCACTGGTTCGCAAAAAAAACCTGTCCTGGGAAGAACCAGCAAGAAACCCAGCGGGACTATTTTTTTTCAATAATAGCTTACAATCATGTTTACAATTAGCAACACAAGACAAATTAGAAATAGCTTGTTAGCGATCACCCTTCCCAGGGGTTATTATCATCCATAAATTCCTTAATATTATAATAACCCTTTTTATACAAACTTAGTTTAATAACATTTTTGAACTTCGTGTATGACAAATTTTGTATATTTTCTGGGATTTTGTTGTAAAAGCGTATACATCGCCCCAAGAATGAATTACTGACTCGGTGGAGTCGAGTAACTGGTACCACTAGCTTGTGTCTGTTCCTAGTATTTACAGAATGAATATCACTTATTTTCACAAAACTACTTTTATTTTTGTGTACGTACATTACATTTGGCAGGCCTGTTGGTCTAGTGGTTAGTGACCCTGACTGCTATGCCGGAGGTCGTGGGTTCGATTCCCACCCAGGACAAATGTTTGTGTGATGAGCACGATCATTTTGTTCTGTGTCTGGGTGTAATTTATCTATAATATTTATGTATTTAGAAATATATAAGTATGTTTATCAGTTGTCTAGTACCCATAACACAAGCTCTGCTTAGCTTGGGACTAGATGGCGTTGTGTGATAGTGGTGGAATATTATATTATATTATATTATATTATATTATATTATATTATATTATATTATATTATATTATATTATATTATATTATATTATATTATATTATATTATATTATATTATATTATATATTTTCATAAATGTATTGAGAGGCCAGAGTTAAAATATTAATTTCCTTATATTTTTGTCTCAGTGACTTTTGGTTTTAAATTATATATTGCTCTAATGGCCCTCTTCTGTAAAATAAATATAATTTCAGTGTCAGTCGCGTGTCCCCATAGCAAAATACCATACGACATAATGCTATGGAAATAAAAGTAAACTATTCTAGCTGTTTCAACATTGGTAAGAGTTCTAATCTTTTTTACAGCATATGCTGCAGAACTAAGTCTGCTAGCTAGTTTTGATATATGGGGGAGCCACTGAAGCTTTGCGTCCAGTGTGATTCCAAGAAAAATGGTGGTATCAACAAGACTCAGTTCCTCCCCATTTAAAATTACATTAGTATTGACATGTTTAACATTAGGAGTTACGAATTTCATACATTTAGTTTTAGTTCCATTCAAATGCAAATTATTAACATTAAACCAATTAACTAACTTAGCTATAGCATTATTTACTTCGTCGTAATTTAATAACTGTCGTTTTAATTTGAAAATTAATGAAGTATCATCAGCAAATAATACTATATCATGGTTATCCCCTACTATGTAAGGTAAGTAATTAATATATACAAAAAACAGAAAGGGGCCGAGAATTGAGCCCTGAGGCACGCCCATTTGTACAATCGACCCAGAAGAACTCATATTATTAATGACAACTTTTTGCGTTCTGTCACTTAAATATGAAATAATTAATTTAAGAGCATCGCTTCTTACACCGTAGTGTTGAAGTTTCCTGATTAATGTTTCATGGTGAACACAATCGAAGGCTTTGGATATGTCACAGAATACGCCCAAAGCATCCTGTGAATTCTCCCATGCATTAAATATATATTTAATCAGCTCAACACCAGCATCAGTCGTCGAGCGACCCCTTGTGAAACCAAATTGATTTTTATGAAGTAAATTATTTACATTAAAAAAAATTAACATTTGATCAAGAATAATTTTTTCAAAAATTTTACTAAGTGTTGGCAGTACAGAAATAGGTCTAAAATTAGCGGAGTCCAATGTACTACCACATTTAAATAAAGGTATTACTTTACTATGCTTCATTAAATCAGAAAACACACCAGATTCGATACTAGTATTAAAAATAACAGATAGTTGAGGTGCGATTGTATCTATTATAGACGCAATAACTTTAACAGAAATCCCCGACAGATCGGCGGTTTTCTTAATATCAATGGTCTTAAAATATTTTACAATATCCTTTGATGACACTTTATGAAATGCAAAATTCTTTGTACACATATTTACATTTTGTTGAAGTAATGATTCGGTGACGGCAGGAGAAGAAGTCAATGACTTAGTGGTTAAGATCGGAATATCAGTAAAATATTTCTCAAAAACCATTGCAACGTCCTGATCAGATTTAGTTAATTTATTGTTAAAACTTAACTGGAAGTTTGAATTGCGAGAGTTGACCTTACCAGTTTCACTATTATACTTCATGTCATTTTAATTTTATTAGAAGCAGTCTTTATTTTGTTGCTCAAATACAATGACTTGGCTAAGGAGCACACTCTTTTAAATATTTTGGAATATTTTTTTACATATTCCCTAAATTCGACGCTAGGATTATATGATCTTTCATTGTAAAGTTCATATAACCTTTGTCTACTCTTATGGACTCCTACTGTCGCCCATTCATTAAATGCCTTGCGATTGTTCAAGGAGAATGTTTTAGAAGTAAAAGTATTATTAAATTCATTGCAAATGAGCTTAAATAATGTTCCATACAAAAAAAAGTTACAGGCATCCATTAATCTGTGTGATGCACAATATGCTTTTAGACCGCAGTTATCCACAGAAAGTGCTGTACTTTGTCTCAAGCACACCATATGTTACTACACAAATCGTAGTTCACCTGTTATAGGCTATTTTTTTGGACTTATCAAAAGCCTTTAATACGGTTAAATACGATATACTTTGGAAGAAGCTGGCTACTGAAACTAATAACTTTCCTAATGACTAAATAGGTCTGTTTCAGTATTGGTACGACAACAGAATCAGGTGAGGTGGGCAGGGGTGCAATCTGAGGCGTATGGACTGGAGTGCGGAGTAAGACAGGGCGGCCTGTCTTCTCCTGCACTTTTTAACCTCTACGTGAACAGTCTGATTGATGAACTCGGTGGTAGTGGAGTCAGCTGCTCTATTGATAATATTGCATATAACAACATAAGTTACGCCGACGATATGGTTCTGCTGAGCCCATCAATTAGTGGTCTAGAAAACCTACTCACCATCTGTGAGAAGTAAGCAACGGCTCATGGCCTACGATATAATGTCAAGAAAAGTGAGATCGTATTTTTTAAATCAAAATATAAGAGCTACAATTTTCCCACTGTCGCTCTTACAGGTGTACCACTGAAAAGAGTGACAAGTTTCAAATACCTGGGACACTGGGTTACTGAAAATATGTCGGATGATATTGACATAGAGAGGGAACGCAAGGCTCTAACTATGAGAGCGAATATGCTCGCCCGCAGATTTGCAGGCTGTAATATGGAAGTTAAACAAACTCTATTCAGAGCCTATTGTCAGTCCTTTTACACCTGCAGTCTATGGGTTGAGTACACACGGAGGACGCTCACAACCCTGCGCGTCCAATATAATAACGGCTTCAGGATGCTGATGGGGCTGCCTCGGTACTGCAGCGCGTCGGCAATGTTTGCTGAGGCTCGCATAGACAGTTTCTCAGCTATCATGCGCAGACGGGTTGCCCACCGGGTCGGACAACGTGCGCCGTGTCAGAGATAGCTCCAACAGCCTCGTGGCGGCGATAGGGAGTCGCTATTCCTGTCCTATCTTGAGGCACTGGAACAGCGTCCATATCGGCTCGAGACCTGCTCTGATAAATATAAAGTGGATAGAGTATAGTAATATAGTATGTAATCTTTAAAATTTTATTTATATACTAACTCTAGCTTATAAGTTCTTTTTGTAATTACCAACCCACTATATGGAAAGAAATTTCTGAAATAAAGAATAATAATAATAATAATAATAACTACGGCTACGGCTGGGGATGCGGCTCCTCAGGCGACAGACCAGCTGCCACGCGTAGAAGCCGCCATGGATCTTCCAGTTGTGGTTGATTCAGACGATGATGAAATGGTCTCCCACGAACTAGAGCAAATGAGGAGTATATTGGAAGAGGCGATTTTGGAAACGCGCAGCATGCCTCTCGAAAATCGACCGCGACTTCCCCGCATACCCCTAAGCAAGCGAAATCGGGCTGTCGTGAGGGCTCTTAACCCAATGCTGGTAACCTATTTGGAAGCCAGCCGGGACCTTTGCGAGACGGACTCAGTTCTTTTTGGCGCCGCAGTGGCAGCTTGCCGTATTATTGGCGCCAAACTTCCCATGGCTGGACGCGCTACTAAACAAAGTAGCGCCATCCCAGCCTGGAGAAAAAGAATTGAGGACCGTATCGCAAAGGCAAGGACCCTTATCGGCAGACTGATAAGCTTCAGGTCGGGTAATAATAGACCGAGGGTTGTGCGCACCGTTAGAATGGCGTTTGCTGGGACAAATATCAGTTTGTCCCAGCCGGATATCACGCAGAAACTAACGGAGCGCATAGACGACCTGAAGCAAAAGATTGCTGCTTGGGGGAAGCGGATTTGCCGATTTACCGAGAGGTCAAGGCGGTTCAACCAGAATCGTCTCTTTCAGAGTGATCAGAAGAGGCTCTACAAATTATTGGAGCGACCAGAGGTATGTGGAGCGGGCCCAGGACCGGGTCAGGCTAACACTGTCGCATTTTGGCGTGGCCTGTGGTCAGAGCCCGTAAACCACAGCGAGGGCCCTTGGACGGAAGTTGTGGCGAGTCAGTGTGCGAGTATTACGCCCATGGACCCCGTCATCATAACGCCGGATGACGTAGCTGAGGCGGTCCGTAGAGCCCCGAACTGGAAAAGCTCGGGACTCGACGGACTGCATCACTACTGGCTGAAGGGGTTCATGGTGTGTCACGCTGTGCTCGCCCGTCAGTTTCAAGAGGCTCTCAACCAGAAGTAGCTCCCTAGCCTCTTCACTACTGGGATCACTCATTTGGTTCCTAAAGACCAGGTTAGACCTTTTCTACAGACCCGAGCAAATACCGCCCCATTACGTGTCTACCCACCATATATAAGACACTGACATCCATTTTGAGCGCGAGAATCACTCGTCACCTGGAGCTAAATCAGGTGATGTCACGCGCTCAAAATGGATGTCGGGGCGGTGGTCGCGGAACTAAGGAACCACTCCTCATTGACGCGGTCATTGGCAAAGTGGTGAAACGCAACCGTCGGAATTTCTCCGCCGCCTGGATAGACTACAGAAAGGCATTCGACTCGGTGCCCCATACATGGCTAAAGAGAGTCCTCGAGCTGTACAAGATAGACTGTACAGTGAGAGACTTCCTCGGGCAGTGTATGGGGCAGTGGAGTACGATCCTTTGTCATCTGGGTGAGCGGATGATGGCTGCGGAGAACCACATAAGGATAAGAAGGGGTATCTTCCAGGGCGATTGTCTGAGTCCAATCTGGTTCTGCCTCTCCCTGAACCCTCTCAGTACTTTACTGGAGGGCTCCAGGAGGGGATTTCAGCTTCGGAAAGGAGGTACAAAAGTGACCCACCTTTTCTATATGGATGACCTCAAGTTATTCGCCTCCAGTCGCTCCCATCTTATGGAATTGCTAAACATCACTTGTGAATTTAGCAATTCTATTGGAATGGAGCTGGGAACGGATAAGTGTGCGGTCCTCCATGTTGAAAGGGGAAGGGTTGCTAACTCTGAGGGCATAGACTTATCTATGCCCTTCAACTTAAGGACCCTTTCCGAGGCTGAAACATACCGATACCTGGGTATGTCACAGAACATCGGTATCGATGAGGCTGGTATGAAACAGTCAGTTTGCGACGTGTTTTATGCACGCTTGACCAAAGTGCTTAACAGCCTTTTGTCCGGTGTGAATAAGACACACGCATATAACGGCTGGGTCATGCCTGTCCTCATGTATACCTTTGGCATACTCAGGTGGACTCAGACTGAACTTAACGCCCTGGATAGAAAAGTCCGCACTACCATGACGTCCCACAGGATGCATCATCCGAGATCGTCGGTAATGAGGCTGTACTTGCCGCGAAAGCATGGTGGGCGTGGCTTCTTGAGCGCGCTCACCATGCATAATCGCGAAGTGTGCAGCCTCCGTAATTACTTCCTGGCGAGATCGGATGATCCATTCTATAAGGACGTCATTTCTTGTGATAAAGGACTTACCCCTATATCCTTAGCCAACGAGCAATGGCAAGACCCGGCAGTGCAGACAATTTCCGACCGGGAGACCGTGTGGAAGGAGAAGGAGCTCCACGGGAGGTTCTACAAGGCTCTACATGAGCCTTTCGTAGACACAGTAGCCTCCCTCCACTGGCTACGCTTTGGTGATCTCTTCGGGGAAACCGAGGGTTTTGTCTGTGCAATACAGGATCAGGTTATTAAGACCAACAACTATCGGAGATACATCCTAAAGGATGGCACCGTGGACATCTGTCGAGCTTGTCGCCATCCCGGTGAGTCACTTAGGCATGTCATCTCCGGTTGTTCGGCGCTTTCTAACTCTGAGTACTTGCACAGGCACAACCTAGTAGCCAGAATTCTTCACCAGGAGCTCGCTCTGAAATACGGTCTCGTGTCTCGGAAATTACCGTATTACAAGTACTTGCCGGAAGCCGTGCTCGAAAATGATCGCGCCAGGCTCTATTGGGACCGGGCCATCATCACAGATAGGACTATTCTAGCGAATAAGCCTGATATTGTGCTGATGGACCGGGCACAGTCAAGGATATTTTTGGTCGACATTACCATTCCGTATGACGAGAACCTCGTGAAAGCCGAAACAGATAAGCAAACAAAATATCTGGACGGCTCACGAGGTGACCGACATGTGGGGTGGTCTGCCGACCGAAATTATTCCTGTAGTCGTCTCTGCGAACGGGCTAATCCCAGTCAGCCTCTCGGGTCATCTGAGGCGGCTGGGACTACGTGGCGGACCGCTCCAGGCTCAAATGCAGAAGGCGGTGCTCCTCGATACCGCCCGCATCGTCCGCCGGTTTCTTTCCCTTTCCCCCTAACCCTCGGCCGTTTGGTCTCCCCTGCTGAGGGCCTCCATCTGGTTGGGCTTTTATTTATTTATGTATTTTTATATTTATTTTATGTTATTGATATTTATGTATATTTATCTTCTCATCTTCATTTATAATTATGTATTATTAGAACCCAACCAGATGAGAAAACTATATTGATACCCCACAATAATAATAATAAGACTTCCTATCCTAATAATTCCTAATAATGAGACTTCCTCGAGCAGTGTATGGGGCAGTGGAGTACGATCCTTTGTCATCTGGGTGAGCGGATGATGGCTGCGGAGAACCACATAAGGATAAGAAGGGATATCTTCCAGGGCGATTGTCTGAGTCCAATCTGGTTCTGCCACTCCCTGAACCCTCTTAGTACTTTACTGGAGGGCTCCGGGAGGGAATTTCAGCTTCGGAAAGGAGGTACAAAAGTGACCCACCTTTTCTATATGGATGACCTCAAGTTATTCGCCTCCAGTCGCTCCCATCTTATGGAATTGCTAAACATCACTTGTGAATTTAGCAATTCTATTGGAATGGAGCTGGGAACGGATAAGTGTGCGGTCCTCCATGTTGAAAGGGGAAGGGTTGCTAACTCTAAGGGGATAAACTTATCTATGCCCTTCAACTTAAGGACCCTTTCCGAGGCTGAAACATACCGATACCTGGGTATGTCACAGGACATCGGTATCGATGAGGCTGGTATGAAACAGTCAGTTTGCGACGTGTTTTATGCACGCTTGACCAAAGTGCTTAACAGCCTTTTGTCCGGTGTGAATAAGACACACGCATATAACGGCTGGGTCATGCCTGTCCTCATGTATACCTTTGGCATACTCAGGTGGACTCAGACTGAACTTAACGCCCTGGATAGAAAAGTCCGCACTACCATGACGTCCCACAGGATGCATCATCCGAGATCGTCGGTAATGAGGCTGTACTTGCCGCGAAAGCATGGTGGGCGTGGCTTCTTGAGCGCGCTCACCATGCATAATCGCGAAGTGTGCAGCCTCCGTAATTACTTCCTGGCGAGATCGGATGATCCATTCTATAAGGACGTCATTTCTTGTGATAAAGGACTTACCCGTCTATCCTTAGCCAACGAGCAATGGCAAGACCCGGCAGTGCAGACAATTTCCGACCGGGAGACCGTGTGGAAGGAGAAGGAGCTCCACGGGAGGTTCTACAAGGCTCTACATGAGCCTTTCGTAGACACAGTAGCCTCCCTCCACTGGCTACGCTTTGGTGATCTCTTCGGGGAAACCGAGGGTTTTGTCTGTGCAATACAGGATCAGGTTATTAAGACCAACAACTATCGGAGATACATCCTAAAGGATGGCACCGTGGACATCTGTCGAGCTTGTCGCCATCCCGGTGAGTCACTTAGGCACGTCATCTCCGGTTGTTCGGCGCTTTCTAACTCTGAGTACTTGCACAGGCACAACCTAGTAGCCAGAATTCTTCACCAGGAGCTCGCTCTGAAATACGGTCTCGTGGATCGGAAATTGCCGTATTACAAGTACTTGCCGGAAGCCGTGCTCGAAAATGATCGCGCCAGGCTCTATTGGGACCGAGCCATCATCACAGACAGGACTATTCTTGCGAATAAGCCTGATATTGTGCTGATGGACCGGGCACAGTCAAGGATATTTTTGGTCGACATTACCATTCCGTATGACGAGAACCTCGTGAAAGCCGAAACAGATAAGCAAACAAAATATCTGGACGGCTCACGAGGTGACCGACATGTGGGGTGGTCTGCCGACCGAAATTATTCCTGTAGTCGTCTCTGCGAACGGGCTAATCCCAGTCAGCCTCTCGGGTCATCTGAGGCGGCTGGGACTACGTGGCGGACCGCTCCGGGCTCAAATGCAGAAGGCGGTGCTCCTCGATACCGCCCGCATCGTCCGCCGGTTTCTTTCCCTTTCCCCCTAACCCTCGGCGTTTGGTCTCCCCTGCCGAGGGCCTCCATCTGGTTGGGCTTTTATTTATTTATGTATTTTTATATTTATTTTATGTTATTGATATTTATGTATATTTATCTTTTCATTTTCATTTATAATTATATATTTATAGAACCCAACCAGATGAGAAAACTATATAGATACCCCATAATAATAATAATCCTGCTAAGCTGGACGCGCTACTACACAAAGTAGCGCCATCCCAGCCTGGAGAAAAAGAATCGAGGACCGTATCGAAAAGGCAAGGGCCCTTATCGGCAGACTGACAAGCTTCAGGTCGGGTAATAATAGACCGAGGATTATGCGCACCGTTAGGATGGCGTTTGCTGGGACAAATATCAGTTTGTCCCAGCCGGATATCACGCAGAAACTAACGGAGCGCACAGACTACCTGAAGCAAAAGATCGCTGCTTGGGGGAAGCGGATTCGACGATTTTCCGAGAGGTCAAGGCGGTTCAACCAGAATCGTCTCTTCCAGAGTGATCAGAAGAGGCTCTATAAATCATTGGAGCGACCAAAGGTATGTGGAGCGGGCCAAGGACCGGATCAGGCTGACATTATCGCGTTCTGGCGTGGCCTGTGGTCAGAGCCCGTAAACCACAGCGAGGGCCCTTGGATGGAAGTTGTGGCGAGCCAGGGTGCGAGTGTTCCGCCTATGGACCCCATCACCATAACGCCAGAAGACGTGGCTGAGGCGGTCCGTAGGGCCCCGAACTGGAAAAGTCCGGGGCTCGACGGGCTGCATCATTACTGGCTGAAGGGGTTCATAGTGTGTCACGCTGTGCTCGCCCGACAGTTTCAAGAGGCTCTCGACCAGAAGTCACTCCCGAGCCTCTTCACTACTGGGATCACTCACTTGGTTCCTAAAGATCAGGATACCACAGACCCGAGCAAATACCGCCCCATCACGTGTCTACCCACCATATATAAGACACTGACATCCATTTTGAGCGCGAGAATCACTCGCCACCTGGAGCTAAACCAGGTGATGTCACGCGCTCAAAATGGATGTCGGGGCGGTGGTCGCGGAACTAAGGAACCACTCCTCATTGACGCGGTCATAGGCAAAGTGGTGAAACGCAACCGTCGGAACTTCTCTGCCGCCTGGATAGACTACAGAAAGGCGTTCGACTCGGTGCCCCATACATGGCTAAAGAGGGTCCTCGAGCTTGTACAAGATTGACTGTACAGTTAGAGACTTCCTCGAGCAGTGTATGGGGCAGTGGAGTACGATCCTTTGTCATCTGGGCGAGCGGATGACGGCTGCGGAGAACCACATAAGGATAAGAAGGGGTATCTTCCAGGGCGATTGTCTGAGTCCAATCTGGTTCTGCCTCTCTCTGAACCCTCTCAGTACCTTACTGGAGGGCTCCGGGAGGGGATTTCAGCTACGGAAAGGAGGGACAAAAGTGACCCACCTTTTCTATATGGATGACCTCAAGTTATTCGCCTCCAGTCGCCCCCATCTTATGGAACTGCTAAACATCACTTGTGAATTTAGCAGTTCCATTGGAATGGAGCTGGGGACGGATAAGTGTGCGGTCCTCCATGTTGAAAGGGGAAGGGTTGCTAACTCTGAGTGAACCTTAAGTTGACGGGCATAGACAAGTCTATGCCCGTCAACTTAAGGACCCTTTCCGAGGCTGAAACATACCGATACCTGAGTATGTCACAGAACATCGGTATCGATGAGGCTGGTATGAAACAGTCACTTTGCGACGTGTTTTATGCACGCTTGACCAAAGTGCTTAACAGCCTCTTGTCCAGTGTGAATAAGTCACACGCATATAACTGCTGGGTCATGCCTGTCCTCATGTATACCTTTGGCATACTCAGGTGGACTCAGACTGAGCTTAACGCCCTGGATAGAAAAGTCCGCACTACCATGACGTCCCATAGGATGCATCATCCGAGATCGTCGGTAATGAGGCTGTACTTGCCGCGAAAGTATGGTGGGCGTGGCTTTCTGAGCGCGCTCACCATGCATAATCGCGAAGTGTGCAGTCTCCGTCAATACTATCCTTAGCCAACGAGCAATGGCAAGACCCGGCAGTGCAGACAATTTCCGACCGGGAGACCGTATGGAAGGAGAAGGAGCTCCACGGGAGGTACTACAAGGCTCTACATGAGCCCTACGTAGATACAGTCGCCTCCCTCAACTGGATACGTTTCGGTGACCTCTTCGGGGAAACCGAGGGTTTTGTCTGTGCAATACAGGATCAGGTTATTAAGACCAACAACTATCGGAGATACATCTTAAAGGATGGCACCGTCGACGTCTGTCGAGCTTGTCGCCATCCCGGGTAGTCACTCAGGCATGTCATCTCCGGTTGTTCGGCGCTTTCTAACTCTGAGTACTTGCACAGGCACAACCTAGTAGCCAGAATTCTACACCAGCAGCTCGCTCTGAAATACGGTCTCGTGGACCGGAAATTGCCGTATTACAAGTACTTGCCGGAAGCCGTGCTCGAAAATGACCGCGCCAGGCTCTATTGGGACCGGGCCATCATCACAGACAGGACTATTCTTGCGAATAAGCCTGATATTGTGCTGATGGACCGGGCACAGTCAAGGATATTTTTGGTCGATATTACCATCCCGTATGACGAGAACCTCGTGAGAGCCGAAACAGATAAGCAATCAAAATATCTGGACCTGGCTCACGAGGTGACTGACATGTGGGGTGGTCTGCCGGCCGAAATTATTCCTGTAGTCGTCTCTGCGAATGGGCTAATCCCAGTTAGCCTCTCTGGTCATCTGAGGCGACTGGGACTCCGTGACGGACCGCTCCGGACTCAAATGCAGAAGGCGGTGCTCCTTGATACTGCCCGCATCGTCCGCCGGTTTCTTTCCCTTTCCCCCTAACCCTTGGCCGTTTGGTCTCCCCTGCCGAGGGCTTCCATCTGGTTGGGCTTTTATTTATTTATGTAGTTTTGTATTTATTTTATTTTACTGATATTTATGTATATTTATCTTTTCATTTTCGTTTATAATTATATATTTATATATCCCAACCAGATGAGAAAACTATATAGATACCCCATGCATACATAATAATAATAATCCCAGTCAGCCTCTCGGGTCATCTTAGGCGACGAGACTCCATGACAGACTGCTCCAGGCTTAAATGCAGAAGGCGGTGCTCCTCGATACTGCCCGCATTGTCCGCCGGTTTCTTTCCCTTTCCCCCTAACCCTCGGCCATTTGGTCGCCCCTACCGAGGGCTTCCATCTGGTTGGGCTTTTATTTATTTATGTATTTATTTTATTTTTATTTATGTATATTTGTAAATATTATAGTGCCGTGTAGTGGCGGTTGAGAATATCCACTACCACATATCTTCCCGTGGGTGTCGTAAGAGGCGACAGAGGGGACAGGCAGGAGATGGGCAGCAGCATCTTCCTGATAACAGCAATGATGTAATAAAAAACTGCGGATGCCAACCCGCTCGCCAAGCGTGGCAACTATGGCAAATATCCCCCCATGAGTAACGACGCAAACAAACGACCCCAATCCCCGGCGGCCCCGCTATTCCTGGCTACGGTGGCGACCATGGTAACGGCGGGGCAGGGGGTGCTAAGAATCTCCGGTGGAGGTTCGGTTGCCACCTACGACGACTCGACCTGGCAACATATAACGCACGCACCCTGAGGACTGACGAGAAGATTACTGGAGTTGGAAGAAGAGGTAGACAAGTTGCGCTGGCATATTATTGGGTTATCCGAGGTCCGAAGAGAGGGGGAGGACACGGTAATCCTCGAGTCCGGCAACATGTTCTATCACCGGGAGGGCGACCATCTGTCCCAAGGAGGTGTCGGATTTATCGTCCACAAGTCTCTCGTCAACAACGTTGTAAAGATTGGGAGTGTGTCGACGAGGGTCGCGTACCTGATACTCAGAATCACCAAACGGTATTCGCTGAAGGTCATACGCACCAACCTCGGCACATCCCGATGAGGAGGTGGAGGAAATGTATGAGGATATTTTCAGAGCCATGCATTCCTCCAAAACCCACTACACGGTGTTGATGGGAGACTTCAACGCAAAACTAGGCACAAGAGAAAGCGGTGAGCTGAAGGTAGGGAAATTCGGAGTAGGGCAAGGGAACCGTAGGGGCCAGCAGCTGGCCAACTTTATGGAGAAAGAGGGACTCTTTATGATGAACTCTTTCTTCCAGAAGCGGCCCCACAGGAAGTGGACCTGGTCGAGCCCCGACGGTTCGACAAAAAATGAGATTGACTTCATTATGACGACCAGACGCCAACTGTTCAGTGATGTCTCAGTGATCGCAAGGGTGAAAACTGGCAGCGATCACCGAATGGTTAGAGGCACACTGAACCTAAACGTTAAGTTGGAGAGATCTCGTCTAAAGGAAAGCTCTCTCCGTCCCCCTCGTGAATCCCATCCTCCAGAATCCCGAAACCTTTCAGTTCCAGTTACGTAACCGCTTTCAGTGCCTAGAAGATTGCAATGCACTGGACGATTTGACAAGCTCGTGGAAACTGTCCATGCGGTCGGAGCTAAGTTCTGCAAGACCCGCCGCAGAAGAACACAAAAGCTCTCCGATCACACTCTTAATCTCATGGCTGTTGGACGGGAGATGAGGCTGCAATCGTCAACAGATTTGACGGCATACAGGCAACTGAACAGACAGATCTTCAAATGCATGCGGCGAGACTTACGCAACTTTAATACTGCTCGTATTAAAGAAGCGATCGAGCGGAACCAGGGCTCCAAAGTCTTTGCCAGAGATCTGTCTGCCCGTAAGAGCCAACTGTCAAAGCTGAAGACTGAGTGTGGCAGCATCGTTTCCGGGACACCTGAGATTTTGAGTGAGCAGCTGTACACATCATCGTTGGAGCCACACGCAAGTGTGAGTAACGATCCAAGAGCTGGTCTTATCCGACACTATTCCGATGATATCCCGGACGTCAGTCTGAGCGAGATTAGAATGGCTCTCCAGCACCTTAAAAACGGCAAGGCTTCTGAAAGCGGGTGGAAAACCGGTACTTGAAGTCCTTCAGAGACTCTTTAATTCCGTCCTCCATGGTGGCAACTCTGGAGGCGTGGAGCAGAAGTATGGTGGTCTTGTTCTTCAAGAAAGGTGATAACGCCCTATTGAAGAACTACAGACCGATATCCCTTCTGAGCCGCGTCTACGTGCTGTTTTCGAGAGTCATTACGAATCGTCTCGCACGCAGACTCGACGACTTCCAGCCTCCCGAACAAGCCGGTTTCCGAAAAGGCTTTAGTAGCATAGACCACATACATGCCCTGAATTGTACAGAAAATTGTACAGAAGTCCGAAGAGTACAATCTGCCACTTTGCCTGACGTATGTGGACTATGAGAAAGCCTTTGATTCCGTCGAAATTTGGGCGGTGCTACAATCTCTTCAGCGGTGCCAAGTTGACTGTCGGTATATCGAAGTGCTGAAGTGTTTGTACAGTAGGGCTACGATGGCTATCCGAGTACAGAACCAGAGTACGAAACCTATCCAACTGCAGAGAGGTGTAAGACAGGGTGACGTTATTTCCCCGAAACTCTTCACCGCTGCGTTGGAAGACGTTTTCAAGCTACTGGACTGGAAAGGATACGGTATTAATATCAATGGCGAGTACATTACTCACCTTCGATTTGCCGACGATATAGTCTTTATGGCAGAATCGCTGGAGGACATAAGCACTATGCTCAATGACCTCAATAGTGTCTCCCAACGGATAGGTCTTAAGATGAACATGGACAAAACAAAGATCATGTTTAATGTCCATGTCACACCTATGCCGGTAGTTGTTGGGAGCACTATGCTCGAAGTTGTTGACGAGTACGTTTACCTGGGACAAATAGTCTGACTAGGTAAGTCCAACTTCGACCGAGAGGTCAATCGACGGATTTAACTCGGCTGGGCAGCATTCGGGAAATTACAACGCATCTTCTCGTCAGGTATACCTCAAACTCTGAAAACTAGATTGTACAATCAGTGCGTGTTGCCAGTGATGACTTACGGATCTGAGACGTGGTCCTTCACTGCTGGCCGTATGAGAACACTCAAGGTCACTCAGCGAGCTATGGAGAGGGCTATGCTCAGGGTTTCTCTGCGTGATAAACTTAGAAATGAGGATACCACAGTAGAACCAGAGTGACCGACATAGCCCAATGGATTAGTAAGCTGAAGTGGCAATGGGTCGGCCATATAGCTCGAAGAACCGACAACAAAAAAAGAGTGGCAGCCTCATACCAGTAGACGAAGTGTAGGGCGACCCCCCACTAGATGGAGTGACGACCTGGTAAGACATGCAGGAAGTCGATGGATGCAGGTGGCTCAGGACCGTGCTTTGTGGCATACCTTGGGGGAGGCCTATGTTCAGCAGTGGACTTGTAAAGGGCTGTAATGATGATGATGTATATTTATCATTTTCATTTGCAATTATATATTTATGGAACCCAACCATATGAGAAAACTATATAGATACCCCGAGATAATAATAAAATATACATTTGGTAAAATTTTATGTTGGATGCAGGTGACTCAGGACTGTGCTTTGTGGCATTCTGTGTGGGAGGTCTATGTTCAGCAGTAAAATTAAAGTAAAATTTTGATCTTTGATACTGTCTAATAGCGAATAATTCTGTCTGGTCTTTCATTTATCACACCTTGTCTTGAGGCTCCTTAAAAAGGAGTTGGCAGTTTTAGGTGAAAATTTGCTTCTCAATTAGGACTGGTTGTACTCATAATGGGTATGTTATAAAGTCGAAATTTAACATTTCATGATTTAAGGTTCAGTTTGATCTTACTCTTTACAAAACTGTCTCATTGCAGACAGACAGTGTGTGTGTGTGTGTACATGTGGGTGCATAAGTGCGCTTTGTATGCTTGTGTAGCTTGCATATCTTTGAAATTAAATAATGGTATTATAATTGAGGATACATGTAGATGTCTATGAGAAACAGCATCTACTTACCATCAAGTGGGCTGTATTCTCGTTTGTCACCCTTATTTTATAAGAAACAAACTAAATGAAGAAGTTGATAATGAGGACAGAATGGATCACATTCATGCACACCTATATCTTTTTTATGATTATTTAGCAAGCCTCAGTATTTTTATATGTACTTTATGCCAAGCTTTTCCTAAGGCTAAGCTAAGGTTGTAGAACAAATGGGTTGGCTAACCGAGGAAGAACCACAATCTCACAAAATACTGATGTAAAATAGCAGTTTAATGCTGCTATGCTTCTTATGGTGAGTGTAGAACCAGAGATTTTAACTGGATATGAGACTTTCCATCTTAGTCCGCAGGGGTAACACATCTTCATATTGATTCTTAATTGAGGATACAGGTAGATGTCTATGGGTCACAGCATTCACTTACCATCAGGTGAATTATGTGCTTGTTTGTGTTGTTACCCTTATTCTATAAAAAATATCTTAATCAGTTGCAAAACTACTGCAAAAAAAGTTCAGACTTTTTTTTATTGTAAGTTTTAGTTTAATCTGAAATTCTTACCTGTGTTTCTTCTGAATTAAGAAGACAACCATCTTTACCAATGACTAGCTGTTTCATTCCATCTTTTTTATAAATTGCAGCTATTGTTTGAGTACTTATAGAATCAAGATTTGAAGACTTTTTTGCTCCCTTAAAGAGCAATTCCAATGTTTTTTCTGGAAATTTATATGAAAAATTCATATTTATATTGTTTTTACAATAACTTTTAATTTGGGGGTATTGCTTAATATTCATAAAATGGCTAGCTTTCACTGTACAAAGTTAAAAGCCTCAATGCATGTTTACTACCTCTCACATCTTAAAAATATATTTTTTATTTTTCTCAGAAGTGCAGGTTCTATCAGTTTTCCTTCAGCAAATTGCAGAACAAATTAGCACTTAAAATTGCAATAAACAATTTTATAGGTGCCATCAAAAAGCAAGCTTAGGTTGCTTACATACTCTGCAGTTTACAGAGGGTAATTTGCCCTTAAACTACGACAGCTCTCTTAGCCCCTGAGCTACGACAGCTTACACAGTATTAAGTAGACACTAATATTTAAAAATTCAATGTTTATTACCATGGTAAAAACACTAAAATTAAATTATCAAAATATAATTATTTAATTAGTTCTGCTCCTTCTATATTGTCAAGATTTTCTATAAATTCTATAAACTTATGATTGTACCATAACATAATGTGTAATTAATGAATGTAATAATAAATTAAAAAATGAACACTGGCTGTGTTCCCATGTTGAATGGCCTTACAGTGCGAAAAGAACCAACCCTATTATCACCAGCAGCAACAAATCACTGACACAGCTCCTGTAGAAACTTCACTGAATGTGGATCCCATGAATTGATAGCCTCTACAGCAAATGGTAAAAATTACATATTTCACATCACATGTCTCAAAAACTCATACTTGCATCGCTTACTTTGTTCAGCTACCTCTGATGTCACCTCTGTTCTCAATGAGGTACCCCTGAGATGAGAGGCTGCCAAACTGTATGTAGCAACATACATAGCAACCCACACTCAAGGCATTATCTTTGTCCTAAATAACTAAAGTTATACTGTCAGGCCTCCTGCCATTGTCTCTAAATATTCCAAACATGTCTCAAAAGCCGAGAGAACATTTATAGAGAAAAGAGCTTTTCGGATAACATTGCTAAGAGAACCATGACAGGTGAGGTGCTAATTGAAGTAAAATTATAGAAAAATATTAAATAAAATTAAAGTAGTATAAAGAAATTTATATTTACCATACACTTTCTTCAGCCTGTCTTCATTGTTATTAAACTGTTTTAAACCTACATGAACCTTGCTTTGCGGCACGAAGTCTTCGATGAATGGATTTGATCTCTTAGTAGCCATGTTGAATTTACAAGTTACATCTATAAAAACTGATTGGACATTAATTCATTAAGAAGCGCTAGAACTATAAAATATTATAACTATAAAAGTTGAATCATATGACATAGGTACATGGACTGACTTACATGTTTTGCTGTTTTTTCTTTTTGCTAATTCTGTCACACGACAAATTACTACTCACGAAACCGGAGACAAATTAAAGCATTTATCAGTATTAGAATAATATTAAATATAATAATCTAAAACTTAAAGTAGGTACCTACTAGCACTACTACTAGCACCTACCTTCAATTAAACATAATAATAATATTTATTTTTATTTTTTATGAGTTATGAGCATAGATAAATATAGATTATGTACTAGGCATGAAACCGATATATCAAAACGTAACTAATAACGTAATGTTATCAAAATATCATATCATATCGATACTCCCAAGTGCATAACCGTTATCACATATCCAACCAAAACCAAGAAACCAAAACGTACCTACGAAAGTTACGAACTGAGTGTGCGAGTGTTAAACCTGTATGTATGTATCCAGAATATTACCTTGGATATCATATTCATTTTCGAATTTTGCGAAAAATAATAATATTTTTCATTTAAAATCTGAATGAATAAATAAAATATGATATACAACTTGCTTGTGTAACTTACTATTTGTGATTAATTATGTGCAGAACAATTCATCATCATCATCATCATTACAGCCCTTCACAAGTCCACTGCTGAATATCTTCCCGTTGGTGTCGTAAGAGGCGACAGAGGGACACAGAAAGGAGATGGGCAGCAGCATCTTCCTAATAACAACAATAATATAGTAAAAAACTGCGGTTGCCAACCCGCTCGCCAAGCGTGGCAACTATGGCAAATATCCCCCCATGAGCAGAACAATTAATAATAAATAATTATTGATTTAAAAAAGTTTGTTTCATTTTTACTCAACTAACCATTACTATTTTATATTAAAAATACTATAATATGGGATCAGGGATTTCCATCCCAGTAATAATTAGATAAAAGAAGGATCTAATTTTCTATGTACACAAAAGCCATAAATTCAGTCACATTTGTACCTCAGATGAATTATTTGACGATTGAAAATCAGCCATATATATATATATATATATATATATATATATATATATATATATATATATATATAATATAACATAAACACTCACGCCTGTCACCCAGAGGGGTAGGCAGAGACTACGGACTTCCATTTGGCACGATCCTGACATACCTCTTTCGCCTCCTTTACATCCATATATCTACGCATACATGCTCGTCGGTTAAGGGTACTTCTAACGTGGCCCATTTTCAAAATATCGCCAATTTGGTCGATAAACTTTTTTCTAGGGCGTCCCTTTCCGACTCGGCCATTCACATCTGCCATATAAATTTGCTTTGTCACTCTTTCCTCATTCATTCTTTCTACGTGACCAAACCACCGAAGCATTCCTTTCTTAATCCTGGTCACAACATCATCTTGCATACCACATTTATCTCTTATCACGCAATTTCTCACCCTGTCATTCAGATTAAACCCTAGCATATTCCTTAAAGACCGCATTTCTACAGCATTTATTCTACTTTCGTGCTTCTTCTGCCACACCCAGCTTTCACTACCACACATTAAAGTAGGGACTAACACAGCATTATGAATTACCATACGTGCCTGTTTTGACACATTCTGGTTCTTCACAATAGAGTGTAGTGCCCCATTCACTCTATTCCCTGCATTTACTCGTCGTTCTATTTCCCTATCATATCTACCATCCCTGCTAAATACACATCCCAAATACACAAACTCATCCACTTGCTCAATTAACTCTCCTTCTATTCTTATTTCACATACCGTTTTGCTTTCTTCTCTTTCAAAAACCATCACTTTCGTCTTACTTGCGTTCACTTTCATTCCCCTTTCTTTCAATTCCCAGTTCATTAATGTAACCATCATTTGCAACTCTGCCGCCGATGACGCAAGTATGACTTGATCATCGGCATACAAAAGGCATTTGACGGTTAACTCGCCCATTCTTAACCCACATTCTTCATCTTTCAAAGTTTGCAAACACCGGTCCATAAATAGGTTGAACAGCCAAGGGGAAGCTACACAGCCCTGTCTGACACCTTTTTGGATGCCAAACCAGTCCGAGTAGACCCCATTGATCCTGACACAAGCACTAGAGTCCCTATAAAGAGACCTTAATGCCTGTATCAAACCAGCGCTCAACCCATATGAGTTCAGTGTGTATATATATATATATATATATATATATATATATATATATATATATATATATATATATATATATATATAGCTTGAAAACGTCTTTCAACGCAGCGGTGAAGAGTTTCGGGGATATAACGTCACCCTGTCTTACACCTCTCTGCAGTTGGATAGGTTTCGAACTTGGTTCTGTACTCGGATATATATATATATATATATATATATACATATATATATATATATATATATATATATATATATATATATATATATATATATATATATATATATGGCTGATTTTCAATCGTCAAATAATTTATCTGATAATGGAGGCAATTTGATTTGCACCATTTTGGCGCTGACAGCACAAGTGCACGTCCACGGAACTAATAATAGGGATAAGACAGTGTGACAAAATATATCGATAATAATTCTATACCCTACCTATACCTAAATAAATAGAATGAACTCTATGGATAGATAGACTCTACCCGTAACATCCGTTCTATTTATGTATCATATTAATATAATGTCAATATCATTCATCATCATTAAATCCCTTCACAAGCCCACTGCTGAATTTAGGCCTCCCCCAAGGAATGCCACAAAGCGCGATCCACCTGCCACCTGCATCCAACAACTTACTGTATGTCTTACCAGGTTTTCACTCCATCTAGCGGGGGAATTTGTGACGCTTTACCTGCCGGTACGAGGCTGCCACTCGAGAACCATTTTTCCCCATCGGTTATCGGTTCTTCTAGCAATATGGCCGGTCAATTGCCACTTCATGTCGGTCACTCTGGTTCTGCTGCCGATATTTTCATTCCTAAGTTTATCCTCCTAAAGCATGATGTGGAATGTGTGGTGGATGTTGCGCAAGAGGAAGCTGCCAAAAACCTTGAATGTAAATGATGGCCAGAATTTGTAAATAAGAATTAAACTAAAGTAAGGCCGCTACGAAATTAAAGCACAAATTAAATCTTGGGACTCAAGAGAGAATTGAATCTCTTGAATCGCACTTACTAAAATCCCATGGTGTTTTACCTCTGACTCCATCTGCACTACGGACTACCCAAGCCCGATATGTGAATGGTACCAGGAAAAAACGAGCACTTGGAAGGATCAAGTGGTGCAGCCTCACCAAAGTCGCGAATGATAGTCGAGTGGCATCGCGTCGCCAATCGTCATACCAACACTCCTCTTCCCTGACGACTCCACCTCCACTACAGTGGTACAGGGAGAGGAATCTCCTCTAGCCGCAGCCTACTAACACTCATCCAACGTGGCTCAACATCATCAGGCGACCTTTTGACACTTGGCTATTACCCTTGAGTTTGTGGAAAAATGAGGAAAGAAGAAATAAAAAAAAACATTCGAAATAACAATCTGATACGTTTATGCTTACCTACACTGGTACTACCAGAAAATATTGTTGGAATACTGCACTTTTAAAGTGGTGCAGTTCTCATGTCTAATAAAACAGTCGTCTGTGAAATGCTCCGAACAAGTATGATCATTTTGCTTCGGACGCCAATTCACAATAGTTATGATTTTAAGCCATAATTTTAGTCCAGTTTCAGTTGGAAACCTCTTAATAAACATTTGATAATCATTTGTTATTGGCGACTTGTTTGTAAACAGATATTGGTAGGAAAGAAAATCGATAAGTATTATAGACAAGGAACTCGACAACCCTATTGAATTTTATTGTTTATCAAAACTCAGTAATATACAGTCAAACATGTTGGTATATATGATATTAAGATTATTAACAAATTTATAAGGTCTTATATTATCAAATAGTTTTAATTTGTTTAATATTTGCTGCAAATTCACTTACTTGTGAAATGTCCACTTCCCTTTTGGTTTTTTAGTTTAATAGTTCAAATACAGACTTATTAAATAAGACAATATAAATAAGACAACAGACTTTGGAATATTATGTCAATTTTATTTTTCAAGACATCCTTTAGCGGCGCTTCAAATTGGCACAGTCATTTTGTATGGTATAGCCAGTCCAGCGTACTTGTATATATAGAGGTCAGTGGAAAAAACTAATAAAAGTTAAAATATCGATATCAGCTGCGCATATTGCTGAGTTACAACCCTATAAAAGGCAGCCATTTTATGCGCCAGATTTTTGAAGGTAGTCACGCTAATTATGTATGTAGGTATGCCCAGTCATTAGACAGAGAATCCTAGGATTCTCTGTCTACGGCCCAGTCCATGTACTTCTAAGTCACACCAAGTTCAAGTCCACAAACTAATAAGAGTACTAACGTAGTCACTGTCATATCCATGGTTGATCCAAAACAAGAAGAATTGAGAACCTTTGACATTGACGGGAGCTTTTTTTCAGGATTTTTTGTGGTTGCATTGGATGAAAGTCTTTAGGCAAGTTAAACTTTAAAACAAATTGCTACATATGCACCATATAAACTTAAAATAAAAGTGCCTTTTGTTTTAAGTCGGTAATAGAAGTAAACACAAAAACCAAACAATACAATTATGCAAACCTAAGCAAGAAAAAATTCTACAGAATGCTATCCTAAAAACCATTCTCAAATTTTCGAATTGTTGTAGATATACAACTGTTTTTGGCTATATTTATTTATTCCAACATGAATTATTTTGCAATAAAATAATTATACCTTTAACGATTGGAAAAAAATGCTCTGTCGTAAATGTCAATCCAAATTAGCATGGCTACACTGCCAACAAGGCACCTTCGATCGATGGGTTGCTGTCAACAAATTCTTTGAAATATATCAAAAATAAATCAAACAATTATTGTAATCGTTCTTAAACCACATAATATATAATTTAATTTATATTTCATAATTTACAATAGTGACAGTATTTGTGTAAAAAAATAGATCACACAAGAGAGTGAAAGTGTTGGATCGTTTTGTTCTATGACGGGGCTGTTTGTGGAGTTAAGAGCATATGTGAGCGACGCTTTCGCGAATGTTACGTAAGTGGCGATAGTGCGGTATGTCGTGGATGAAGAGGCCCCAGGGCGGTGCGCCAGCGCCCGCCACAGAGAAGCCTCTATACGACGCACCCCAGGTAAGCAGGTTATGTCGACACCGACGTAAACAATGACGTGGATCAGAAACCTAAGAATCTCTCAATCATATGAGTTGGTCTTTTCTTAAACTTTTCCATGTTCTAGGTATTTAAATATTACGAAAGTATTATATATTTCTTTATAATTTGAATCAGTCAGGCTTTTTGTATATTTCAGCCTTATGGGAATCAACAGAATATGTATTCAAATTATCAGAGTGCACAAGTGAGCACTCAACAACAACAATATTGGCAAATGCAACAACAGCAGCCTCAGAATCAATACAACCAGCAATATGGGCAAACATATCAGCAGCAGGGTTATGGCAATAATGCTAACCAGTTTTACCAACAGCCTACACAGTACAATCAAAACTTTGCCAATCAAAGCTATACTAACACTCAGCAGGGATATCCACAAAATTATTATACAAACCAAGGAGTGTCCCAACAAAACTATGCTCAGAATAAAATGAATAATGATGGTTGGGAAGATAATTGGGACTGGGGATGGGAAGATGCATCTAAACAAAAGCCTACTTTAAATCAGGCAGTTTCACAAGAGAGTTTTTCACAATCACAAGTATGTAATAATGCAAATGTTATTGAAGAAAGCTTTGCACCTTCTAATACTTGGAATTGGGCAATGGAGAATAAGAAAGAACCTCAAGCTAATTCTTCTACAACAATTGTGGCACAGGAAAATAAAGAATCTTCAGTACAACCAACAGTAAATACAACACCTGATATTATACCCCAAACTGAATCTAGTACTCAGAGCAATGTGAGTAATCCCCCAGGTCAATTTTCAACTGACGAAATAAAAACCTTAAATGATCGAGAAGATGTTAAGGAACGGCTGCCTAATTTAGCACTTGGAAAGCGTTTCCATATTGAAAATTTAACACCTCAGTGGTCCATAGAATCACAAATGTCTCAAGAGTCTAGTGATGGACCACAAACACATTCTGAAGGTACTTACAGAAGTGAAAACCAATCCAGAAATTCTAGTAAAAGTAGCCCTGGCATAAATACAGATAATTCTCATTTTAATTACTCTCAATCTCGTTTGGATGAGATGTACCCTCAGACCAGTGAGTGGTCTAAGCATTCTAATGAAGACACAACTTTAATTAATAGTCACAAAAGTAGTAGCAGACGTGAAAGTCATGATGATTTATCAAGTTCTATGCAGGACATGATTATATCTAATACTGAAAGTGTTGTTCCACAAATTACTAACACTAATAATGAATTTCAACAAAACATGATGGAAAATTTGCCACCACCTGTTCAACTACCAACATCCATTTCATCTGCGGAAAGTGTTCAACATATATCTTCAAATATAGCTCCTACATCAAACTCTATGCCACCACCTCCACCAGTTTCGACAGCAACCCAAGCACCTCCTACAGTTTCATCAACTTCAATGCCTCCTCCCACTAATTTTCCTGCATCTTTGTCTCAAAATCCTTTCAAACATGCAGGGCCATTTTCCCACAAAAATATTTCAAAGACTAATTCAAATACATCATCTCAAATTTTCCCACCACAGATGCCAAACTCAAGTTTAACATCACCAGCTGTTGTGAATAAAATCTCTCAACACAACAGAATGCCTGCAGGTTTTGGAGCTAATTTAGAAACAACTCCAGATAACTCCGAAAGACCTGATCAACCTCAAGCATCTAACTTCAGGCAAATCCCGGTAACTAAACAAATTCCTGACAACCTGGAAGTTGCTCCACAAAATGATAGGAATGAGTATTTACAAACAGAACATTTGTCTAGCGTTGATTATGGTGAGAACACAGACTTTAGCCAAAATGCACCTCCTCCTGGTTTGCGAAGAATGGTAGTAGGTCAACAAGAAACAGAATACAGGCAAAACTTAAATATATCTGGTGATGAACCACCTCCGGGTCTTGCTCGTATGGTTCCAGGGCAACAAACTGAGTCAGATAATGGTTATAATCAACCAATTGAAAATTACATAGATCGTCATGCAGATGGCCAACTAACTGAAAGTACTAATCGGCCTTTTAGGCAAGCTGATGGCCAACAAACTCCAGATAATTTTACTCAACCACCAACTAATAGAGTCACTGATAGAAGACCAATAGGATTGGATAGAATGGTTCCCGGTGAATCAAGTAACAATGAATATAGGCAGTATCAAGGAAGCAATTATGGTGGTTCAACTGCACCAAGAGTTGTCACAGGATTTGACCATGATTATCCATTGCACACTGATGCAGGCCCAACAGATGTGAGGGAACAGAATGTTGATGGGTCTGATTATACTGAGACAACTACAAGAAATACAACTCGAAATATAATTGGGCTAAGGGAGCAAAGTAACAACACATCAGTGGATTTCAGTTCAGCACCTGAGGAGCAGCAACGAGAGGTGACAATGGAGGGAGAAAATTTGCAGGACTTGAGTATCATATCTGGAGCAGAAATGACTTTTTCAAGGGAACAGATGTTTGATGTAGTCAGTGGTAATGTCACTGATTTGGGTACAGATAGAGGTCACGATGCTTCAGATTCGGTTGAATATCCGGCAAACAATTCGAGGAGACAGTCTGTTAATCACATTAATACATCAGGAGATGATTCTGAACGGGATCGTACATTTAAGTCATCTCCAATAAGAGATAGAGAAAAACACAAAACTTCAAGAGATCGCGATAGGGATAGGGAAAGGGACAAAGAGGGTAGATATTCTAGAGGTGATAAAAAATATGACAGGGATCCGGATAGAAGATTAGGAAGAGATGGTCAAAGATCTGAAAAAGATAGGAGAGACAGAGACAAGGACCGTGAGAGACGTGATAGAGACATCAGTCCTGATATACGCAGACACAGACGTAGCACCAGGAGTCATAGATATGAGACTGAAGACACTGACTATTACAGTGACAAAGAGAGAGACCGCAGGTACAGTGCTGTTTCCATATTAACTAATTTTTATTAAAATTAAAAATAATAACTTTTTATGAATGTAGAGAGTCATGCTGCAGCTAGATTAAGATTGTAGCATAAATGTGTCAGCTCGACCGAGGGGACCTTGTTCTCACAGAATATCAGTGTGAAATAGCAGCTTAATACTTCTGTGTTTCATATAGTGAGTGTAGGGAATTGTAGACCCTTTTTACTGGATATGAGGCATTCCATCTCAGATACCAGACTAAAACAGCAGAGTAATGCTGTTGCATTTTGTATGGAAGTGCAGGGAATCAAGGACCCTTTTCACTGCTAATAAGGTATTCCATAATAATTTTTTCTTCCATAAACAATAATTAAAAAAGCTGAAGGTACTCCGGGTTTAACAATGACATCGGGACGTCAGTCATCTCAGTCCCCCGTGACCATGGGTGCTGGAAAGCGCCCGAAACGTCGGGAATTAAAAATAAAAAGTAAAAATAAACGCGATAAAATCCGTAAAAGTAGTTTTAATCAAGGTATTCCATCTTAGTCCTCAAGGGTAAGAGACAATGTGTCTGCATGTCAATACTGAATGGACCACAGCATCCACTTACCATCAGGTGACCTGTGTGCTTGCTTATTCTATAAAATACAATAAACAAATAGACAAAAGTTCATAATTAACAAACCTAGTAAGGATTTCTTATATTTATGTGAATACTAAGCATGGAATAAAACTAATTTTGCAGATTTTATCGTGTATATTGAAACTTATTTAATTCCCGACGTTTCAGGCATTTTCCAGCTCCATGGTCACTGGGGGATTGATGTGTTTGACGTCTCAATGTCATAGTTAACGAAGGCTACCTTCAATTTTTAATTATTAATTTTTGGTCTGATCTACACAGAACGAGCTTACAGTATTTTTGAAGTCTAGCTAGAATAAGCCAGAGGTAGCACTCAGCCATCTTCTCTAATGAAATTAGGATGAATTTTAATTTCAATAGCCTCGTGAATTATCCTTGGTAAGAATCAGTGTTCTTTTGAAATGTTTTGTGGTTTTTCAAATCTGATATAATAGTTGAGGCAATCTTGAACATGTTGACATACTGCAGACTTCCCGGAGCGTCCATGCTTCACATCAGCGATATGATCTTTCACGCAGGTTTTTATGGATCTTTTTGTTTGTCCTATGTTATAGAGACCACATTTACAAACAAGCTTGTATACTCCTGCATCTTGTAGAAGGTTATTACACTAGATGCATGGTAAGAACTGACCAATCTTCTTTGGCGGCTTGTAGTAAGTTTTTATGTAAGCCCGCTTTAAGATGTAGCCAATCTTGTCTGTAACTCCTCTGACATATGGTAGTACAGTAGGCACATGCTCGACTGGCCTTGGTCACTGAGACGGCCTCGCAGGACCCGGAGCTTGTTGTCATGCAAAACTTGCTTGAGGTCCTGGAGCTCGGCAGTCATGTGTACTGTCACAGATCCCTTGCGAAGGTTTTGGTCTTTGTCGGATGGTAAAATTGTGAGTGTTGCCTATGTACGGCTTCTAGGGCCTAGGATACACATGCTTGCAAAGGAACACTGATTCACAAAGCTATTGAAGTTAAAAAACATCCTAATTTCAATAGAGAAGATGGCTGAGTGGTACCATCCGCTTGGGATCCCATAAATAATAAAAATTAAATATAAATCCAAGCACACTACTGTAAGATTTCAAGTTACTGTAAGCTGTTCTGCATAGATCAGACAAAAAATTAATAATTAAAGTTGAAGGTAGCCTTTGTTAACTATGACATCAAGATGTCAAACATCACAGTTCCACCTCGTGACCATGGGTACTGGAAATTGCTCGAAACGTCGGGAATTAAAAAAGTTAAAATTAAACGCAATAAAATCTGTAAAATTAGTTTTATTCCAGACCTAGTAAGTATAATCTTCTAAGTTCTTTATTTAAAATTTAATTCTTTACCTGGTTACAAATTTAGTGTGAACTAAGTTTGTTATATACATACATTTGACAAACATACCCAAAGTTTAGACATATTTAAAATTTTAGATGCTATAGAGAGGGTTCGTACAGTTCAAAGCCACCTCGACCCGATGACAAGGAACGACGACATGACGACCGCCGACGCCACAATACAAAGGAGCGCGAGAGTCGCTACGATGAAGAAAGCGGCGGCAGGAGACGTAGCGATCGACACCGAGATAGATATGAGAGACGATACAGGGATATCGACCTCAATAGGAAGTACGGCAACTTGAGACGGGAGGAAGAAGAGAGAAGGAGAGGTAAGTGTTATTAGTTATTATAATGTATGTTATTATCTACTACTGTGCTATTTTATTTTATTTTTTTAAGAAATTCTGAATAATATAGGATTCATTTTCTTACCTTGTTTTTTATAGAATAAGGGTTACAAAAAAGCACAAGTCTACCTGATGGTTAGTAGATACTGACTATATATAGACATCTACATGTATCCTTGATTAATAATCAATATGGAAATGTGTTGTCACTCCCATGGACAAAGATGGAATGCCTCATATCCAGTAAAAATGGTCTCTGGTTCTCCAGTACACTCCATTATATGAAACACAACAGCATTAAGCTACTATTTTATGATGGTGTCCTGTGGGAGCGTGGTCCATCATCGGTTAACGCGAGCAATTCATGCCACAACGATAATAAAGCTGCAGCGTGGCTCTACCACATTCACCCATGGTTGTAAGAAACTATAGAATTTATACCCTCTACATTTATGTACGAATATTTAGGTAATGTTTATTTTATCTAATATTTGGTTATATTATTACAAATGCATTGGATAATTTTAGTTTTATTTTTTACAGTTGTGACATTCTCGAAGGACGCAAAGTCTAGTAATTGTAAGGGTTAATGTAGAATGTTGTGTGATTTTGCAGTGTGCAAGAGTTTCGTTATGACACACGCGTCACGCTCTTATGCATGCTTCACATTGTTTCAATGAACATTCGCTTTTGTATAATCTCTCGCGTCTAACAACAAGCAAGTGAGGTATTTTTTTTACCAGTGTACAATATAATATCTTGTTACATACATATATAAAAATGTTAAAATCTAGAATCTTCTGTACATCAAATTAATCTTTCAATAAGAAGTTACGAATTTGTTTGGTGTATACATAATGCTTTCCTCAAATAAAAAAATTGCTTAACTGTCAATAATTTATCGTATTTCGTTACGCGTGCTACATTTGGGTCTTGGTGTTATAACATTCTAAATACTTGCATATTGTTGCCCTCATTAGTCATTAGCGCGAATTTGTGTCACAAACATTCTAAAGCACAAAGGAAATTGAAATTCACTTTTAAAAACATTTATGAACAAATCAGTATATTCTTGGTTAATAGTTATAAGACAAATTTTTTTTTTTATAAAAAATTGTGAGGTACATTCTGTAAATATTGAGAATATGCACAAGCTAGCAGTACAAGTTACTCGACTCTAAAAAGTCAATAATTATGGGGCAATTTGTTCATGAGGTTATACGTTTTTCACAGTAGAGTTCAAGGGGAAGCCTTGGCTACTTTCCACTTTAAAGCGCCTCTATCCAAGCTTTCTGCCTATGGGCTTTCTGAGAAATCGTGCAACTGGATCACCAGTTTTCTTGCAGATCGAAGCATCAAGGTCGTAGCTGCCTTTTAATGCTGGTGTTCCACAAGGCGGCGTGCTGTCACCTACACTGTTTCTTCTGCATATCAGTGATGTGTTGCAAATTAGTAACATTCATTGCTATGAGGACGACAGCATTGGTGATGCTTTTAACACCGGCTGTGCCAATACTTCACGGGAATACGTCGTAAAACACCGGAACAAACTTGTCGACTAAATCAAGTGCAGTTTAACCCTCAGAAGACAGGATTGAGCTTTTACTGCTAAAAAGAACCTTTGTCTCCTCAATTTCAGGGCACTCCCCCTATTGCCTCAACTAGTATCCATGTCGTTAATATATAAAACGACGTTCAGTTTTGCGGTCATAGAAAGGAATGCTAAGCCTTTAAAAAGTTGACGTGCTGAGTAGAGCGGGACAACGTCTCATGCCGGCGCACCCTTGCTACTTAAGCGCAAGCTGGGCCGGGACATCCCAGTACCAGCTCCTTCCATTTGACCCGAGCGGCCTGAATCATCGACGACCGAGTTCTTTTCGATCGGCTTGATTCACTGGCGCTGCGAAGAGATGTTGTATTTTCTAACGCATTTACCACGGGCAGTGTTCAGAGGAATTATTCAGATTAATTCCAGCCGCCAAATTCCACCGTCAAAACTTACGATACCATCCACACCATCTGGATGCTTGGAGCGACTGTGCCAGTGTGCAATTTACTAGAAGTTTTCTTTTTCACACGACTTCTTTGTAGAATCGTCTACCAGAGATGATTTTACAGTACTTAGAGACCTTCAAGAAACGAGCTTACCCCTTTTTAAAAGGCGGGCATTTGAAATTCCCTTGGTGTTGCCATCAAGTGAACCGCATGCCCAGTTACCCCCTCTTCTATAAAAAATAGATATGGTCTTACAATAGTGCCTTGTCCTATAACTACATTTAGATTTGTTTATTTTGTATAGATCTGTTGTTAAAATATGTTTTGAACCTTTACTGTATCTTTGGTTTAAATATCTTAGGCGAGATTGCTGATCGGCCTTAGGCTTGAATCTCGCTTCGCGTCGGGCCAATATTCAGTTATTGCGTACCTTAGCTTACATGTACGTGAAGGTTTCTTCATGATCTATTTTCGGTATGCTATCCAACTGTACCCAGTTAATAGTTTTTTTTTTTTAAATAGAAATTCTTCATTGCATGCAGAAATAGAAAACAAAAAAATTGGGACTTATATGTATTTGTTTTTAACAACCTTTGCGTTTAGTTTTTGCTTATCTTCTTCTTCTTTCAACCCTTGAAAGCCTAGATGACTGCTAGACATGGTTTGTCATTATATATGTGCGAATAATTTATTCGTTAGACTACAGGCGGGTAGGCAGTCTCAAAACCACAAGATATTTTACACACCTTTTACGTCTCAGGTTAAATAGATGGTTATACCGCCATCTTTTTTATAGAGTAAGTGTGACAAACGAGCACACACTCCTCTTGACGGTAAGTGAATGCCGTGACCCATAGACATCTACATCTATCGTCATCCCTGAGGACTCAGATGGAATGCCTCGCTCGTTTCCAGTGAAAAGGGCCTTCAGTTCTCTATACTTACTATATAAAACATCAACATATTTATGCCATTAAAGATTTCGTTATTCGATATATATTCGTGATCGCATGTTCTATCCTAAAGATCGTTATATCGTCTATTTTAATCTTATAAAAACACACGTTATATTATCGATTTTAATCTTATAAAAACATACACTCGAATTGAAAACGTGTAACGTAAACGTGAAATTTAGTTGCTGTCGAAATGTATTTTTTTTCTCTCTGAAAGACATAAATGTTGCATTATGTGAAGTGTGTTCTCGTGTGTTATCAAAGACACAATTTTTTTTGTTATAGAATAAGGGTGACAAATAGCTAACAGTCCACCAAATTTTAAGTGGATGGTACAAGCTTATAGACATCTATATCTATCCTCAATTAAGATACAAAATACAAATGCGTTGTCACACCCGAGGACTAAGCAGCGTGGCTTTACCAAGTATAATAAATTTATATTTAACTTGTAGCTTGAAGACTTTACTCTCACCCTCCCTCTCCCTCTCTTTTTCTCACTCTCCCCCCCCCCCCTCTCTTTCTCTGTGGACCTTTTTGTGACATTGGTATCAGATAACGATTACAAAGTAGGTACAACTAACTTGGAACGTTTTGGTCCAGTTGCTCCAAATAGGATCGCAAAAGATTTATGATCTTAATCTAGTGCCTAATCGTGAGTTAGCTTTAAATTTAATTTCGGGAACGTAAATTTAGTTATAACAGGTCTCATTGTAACTTGATATTATACTCCTACTAAATGGGAGTCCTTTTGCCTGCTATTTAAATTATTCCACAGATTCACACAGATCCATTCAATTCTAAAAATCAAATCTACCCACATTATTTAGTTCAGTTCAGACTAGTTCATTGTGTGAAGTTCGAAACGTGTGCGATAATTAGTTGTGATTTTATAAATTTATTAACAAAGTAATCGGACATAATTTCCGCGAATGGAGCAAATCGAGCAGCGTGCCGTCATTAAGTACCTCGATAAGAAGGGGCTATCATCAAAAGCCATCCATGATGACATGGTCAGTACATTAGGCGATTGTGCTCTGTCATATTCATCCGTCAAAAAATGGATAGCAGAATTTAAGCGTGGTAGAGAGTTTGTGAAAGATGAACCCCGCTCTGGAAGGCCTTCGACGTCAACTACTGACGAAAATATTAAAAAAGTACTTGATTTAATAATGGGAGACCGCAGATTAAAAATTAGAGAGATAGCCGAGATTATAGGCATCTCTTATGAACGAACTCAAAACATCATTGTCAACGAGTTGGGTTTCCACAAGGTGTCTGCGAGGTGGGTTCCGCGACTGCTTTCAGTTGAACAAAAAAGGACGCGATTGACTATTTCACGCGACTGTTTGGAGTTATTTGAAGCCGATGCGGATGATTTTTTTGAATCGTTTTGTTACTATGGACGAAACATGGGTTCATTACTGTACACCGGAAACAAAACAACAATCAAAACAGTGGAGAAGACCTGGTTCACCATCCCCTAAAAAGGCTAAGTCGATTTTGTCGGCAAATAAGGTGATGGCTTCAGTATTCTGTGACTCGAAAGGTGTGATTATGATTGATTATCTTGAAAGGGGTCAGACTATAAACTCTGATTACTACTGCACCTTACTACGTCGTTTACGAGAGGAAATAAAAGAAAAACGTCGAGGAATGCTCAGAAGAAAAGTCCTGTTTCATCAAGATAACGCCCATGTTCACACGTCAGTACAGTCAATGGCTGAAATTCACAACTGTGGCTTTGAACTGTTACCGCATCCGCCGTATTCACCTGATCTGGCACCATCAGACTTCTTTCTGTTCCCTAACCTAAAAAAGCACTTGGGAGGTCAAAGATTTTCGACAAACGACGAGGTCAAAGCAGCTGTAGGCGCATATTTTGACTCTAAGGAAGAATCATTTTTTTTCAACGGTCTAAATGCTTGGAAGGGGAGGTGGCAAAAGTGTATTGAACTTGATGGTGATTATGTAGAAAAATAAAAATATTATTGATTTAGTATGTGTTTATTTTCTTGGTTAGGCCGAGTACTTTTCAATCCACCCTCGTATCAAATTTGGTGGTATTGGTGTAAGAAATATTTCTAGCGTCGCATTGCCTGCTTTCCTTGCTTCCGTGCATAGTGTCAATGATCTATGTAACACAATTTTAAATAATAAAGTAGACCTGTGCTTTGCTGCGGAGGCAAGGCAAACATGGCTAACGCTCTGTCCCGGCGAAAATGTCCCACTGGAAGTTAACCAACAAAAACAGTGGGATATTCCGTTGGTACGGAGTGTCCAGAAAAATTTGTTTCAAAATTTCTACAGTCAACAAGATCAGGCTCGCCTTCTAGCTGTTTCGACTAAGGAATCTAGCCACTGGTTACATGCTCTACCATCAAGTAATCTCGGCACATTGCTTGATGGGGAAAGCTTGCGCATCGCCGTAGGAATCCGGCTAGGGGTGGCAATTTGTCAACCTCACCAGTGCCCCTGTGGTAGCAGAGTCGATGAGTTTAAGCTCCACGGACTTTCATGCAAGAAAAGTGCAGGTAGGTTTACCCGTCACGGTTCTTTGAACGAAATCATCCGAAGGGCTCTTGTCTCCATAAATGTCCCCTCGGTTTTAGAGCCTTGCGGGATATTTAGAGACGATGGCAGGAGACCCGACGGTATGACTTTGGTCCCTTGGGAGAGAGGTAAAGCCCTAGTGTGGGATGCTACTTGCGTTGACACTTTGGCGGCCTCTCATCTCAAGGGTACCTCTTTTAAAGCCGGGGCGGCGTCAGAGGCAGCCGAATTTAGTAAATGGCGCAAATATGAGTCTTTGAGAAATGACTACATATTTGTGCCATTTGCTGTAGAGAATATCGGTCCGTGGGGTCCGCGTGCAGTGAAATTTCTAAAGGAACTGTATCCACGACTGGTCGTCGCTGCTGGTGATAAGAGGGCTGGTTCTTTCCTCGCTCAAAGGCTTAGTATAGCTATTCAGCGAGGAAACGCAGCCAGCGTTCTTGGCACTATACCACGGAGAGCAGGTATTTTTGACTATTAAAATTTTTAGTTTTAGATTTTCTATATTATAGTTTGTTCTTTTATATTGTATAGTACCCGGTTGACTGAGCTTTGCTCGGTATTTTTCGCTCGGTTTTTTTTTAATTCGTGTGTTTTTATAATTAGATACAAATTACATACTGATGAAATACGAATAATATTTTTTGATCGTAGCGACATAATAGAAAAAACTGAACTGGTTATTTGAATAAAAAATCATGAGTGCAATTAGTTTAATTTAAATTTTCATGTTTTTAAAAAATACTAAAAAAGGCACGAAAAAATACATTTTCTCAAAAAAGAAAGGAACTTGAAAAAAAAATTAAAAAAAGTCGGTCGGTCGGTCTGGGCTCGAACCATGGTATTACGATTTTATGACCGCCCTATATACGGTGAAGGTGAAGGATAAGGTTGCTCAACATGACAACCGCCTGTCGGAAGCTGAAACCCGAATCGACCAAGTAAACAATCGGGTTGACAACGTAATGGCTGACGTGAAGAAAACGCTGGACGACCTCAAACTTGGGGATGGAACAAAAGCTCCCGTAGTAGCTACAACACCTTCGCTACGTGGATTCAAAGTGCCGCCGTTCGACGGGACCTCTTCCTGGTCGGCCTACAAAATCCAGTTCGAGGCCGTCATGGAGGCGAACGGCTGGAATAAAAGCCAAGCCATGACTGCACTCAATTCACATATTCATATTTAGAGACGATGGCAGGAGACCCGACGGACGCACTCACCCTAGGCCTGCGCGACCAAGCCTTAACTGTGTTGGAAGCTCTCGGTAAGAAAGTGACCTACGAGCAGCTTCTTGAGGCCTTGGAGGCGAGATATGGCGACGCTCACCTGGAACACGTCTTTCGCGCGCAGCTTAAAGATCGCGTGCAGCGCAGCAACGAAAACCTGCAGCAGTGGGCCCTTGAGGTGGAGAAGATGGTTCGAAAGGCATACCAGTCTGTACCTGCGCTCATTGAAGGGAACCTGGTTCAGACATTCATCGACGGCATCTGTGACCTTGAAGTCAGAGCTGCTGTGAGACTCGGGCACCATGACACGCTTAAGGAAGCCTTGGCCCATGCACTGGAGGTGGAAGCCGTGCGGCAGGATCATCGTTCCCATCGCATCAGGGAGGTTGTAGCAGCTACAGTACGCGACCGCAACAAAGGATACAGCCCTAGGTGCTATGGCTGTGGGGAAAAGGGCCATCTTCGATCCAGCTGCCCTAAGCGAACCCGAGAAAGGGAAGGTGAACGACCTCAGGAGGGTAGTGCAGCCAACAGCACCGCCCAGCAGCAGCAGGGAAACGAGTAAAAGCCAGAACTGCGGGGCGGGTGCTGGCTGATGTTAAAAGAGCCCCAAGAATCTCGATCTCACAAACCCATGATGGGAACAGTCTAATCATCAAGGGCGAGGTCAACGGAACGCCGTGTAAACTGACCATAGACTCTGGAGCCTCTCGTACGGTTGTTAGTTCCCAACTTATAAGTCAGTTCCTTGGGGACTCCGCATACAACCGAGAACGCATTAATTTGGTAACAGCCACCGGTCAGCGTATACCCGTCCGTGGAGAGAAGGAGATGGAGTTGAAACTAGGCAACGTGATCTACCTGCATAATGCCATCGTGGCTGATATAATGGACGACTGCATCCTTGGCCTAGACTTTATGAGGAATAATTGTTGTGAGATCGACGTAAAGCAAGGTGTTTTGAAATGTGGACAGGAGGAACTTTTTATGGAAGTTGCGTTACCAGGGAACGTGCACAGCATTGAGAAGATTGTTCTTCCGCCGAGATCAGAAACGATAGTTCCGGTTAGTCTTCCTCGAAACGCTGGGCAAGCTCACCGTTGTGTACTTGTGGTAAGGGTAAACAATGACCTTCCATGGAAAGTAGCTCGAACCTTGGTCAGGACCACTGACATCTCAGGAGTACGTGTGCTGAACCTTTGTGACCGGGAACAGATTATAGAAAAAGGCACACTGGTTGGTACTTGTGAGGAAGTGGATCGGTTGCGTCGGTGCCGATATCTATCGAGTGAGACCCCTAGCAAGGATGCACAAACGAGAGTGACCACACTTATGGAAGACTGTCGCAGCGTTCTCTCCCCGAACGAAATGGTCAAGGCAAAGAAGTTGTTACTCAAGTACGCCAATGTATTCTCATCAAACGATGCTGACATAGGAAAGACTGGCTTAGTTCAACACAAAATAAACACAGGAGAAGAATTGCCTATCCGTCAGCGACCGAGAAGACTGCCAGTAGCACGTGAAAAAGAAGTAGAAACCATGATTGAAGGAATGGTGAAGGATGGTGTTATTGAACCTTCCTCTAGTCCATGGTGTCCACCCGTAGTGCTGGTAAAGAAGAAGGATGGCAGCATGCGGTTTTGTGTTGACTACCGCCGTCTGAACGACGTTACGAAGAAGGACAGCTATCCCTTGCCAAGAATTGATGACACGCTGGACATGCTTACAGGAGTAAAGTGGTTTAGCACGCTGGATCTAAAAAGTGGCTACTGGCAAATTGAAATTGACCCTAAGGACAAGGAGAAAACCGCGTTCTCGACGGGAAAGGGTCTGTGGCAATTTAAAGTAATGCCGTTTGGATTGTGCAATGCTCCAGCAACGTTTGAAAGGCTGATGGAACTTGTACTCACCGGGCTAATTGGCGATGCCTGTCTGGTCTACTTGGATGACATCATCATCGTGGGCCGTACGTTTGAGGAACACCTTCAAAACCTGGAACGCGTGCTCATGAAGATTCAGAGTGCCAACCTCAAGTTGAGTTTTTTTTTTTTTATAGGATAGGGTGACAAACGAGCACACAGTCCACCTGATGGTAAGTGGTTGCTGTGGCCCATAGACACCCACATCTATCCTCGATTACGAATCAAAATGCAGATGCGTTGTCACCCGTGAGGACTAAGATGGAATGCCTCGTTTCCAGTAAAAAGGGTCTCCGGTTCTCTACACTCACCATACGAAATACAGCAGCATTAAGCTACTATTTCACGCTGGTATTCTGTGAGAGCGTGGTCCTTCCCCGGTCGAGCCGACCCATTCGTGCTACAACTATACTACTAATATAAATGCAGCATGGCTCTACCACGTATATAGTGAGTCCGAAGAAATGTTCACTATTCAAACGGCAAGTCAACTTTTTGGGGTGTGTAGTATCGGAAGAAGGTATCCGCACGGATCCAGAGAAAATAGCAGCTGTCAAGGATTGGCCGGTTCCAAAAGACAAGACGCAGGTTAGAGCATTTTTGGGTTTGTGCTCCTATTACTGGCGATTTGTGAAGAACTTTGCAGATATAGCCAAACCTCTGCATAAGCTAACCGAGGAGAAGCGACATTTCTGCTGGGATGAAAGTTGCAATATCGCATTCCAGGAGCTCAAGGACCGTCTGTGCAAAACACCTATTTTGATTTTGGGATACCTGATGCAAGCAAAGAATTTATAGTTGACACAGACGCAAGTGATATAGGACTTGGCGGTGTGTTGTCTCAACGGAATGGTGACCAAGAGGTCGTGATAGCGTACTTCAGCAAGTCATTGTCAAAACCGGAAAGGAACTATTGTGTCACAGGACGCGAATTGCTAGCGGTGGTAAAGTCATTGCAGCATTTTAGCAAATATCTTCTGGGGCGGAAATTTCACTTACGAACTGACCATGCTGCACTAAAATGGCTATTGCAGTTTAAAAATCCAGAGAGACAAGTTGCGAGGTGGATTGAACTAATGCAGGAATATGACTTTGAGATCGAACGTCGCAGCGGGAAATCTCATGGCAACGCAGATGCATTATGACGAAGACCTTGTCCTGAAGATTGCAAACATTGTACTAGGCAGGAGAGTAAGGAAGTGGTATCCATGAGGATGCTCAGGACAGACCACCTCAGCAACGAGTGGAAGGACAGCTTACAACATGCGCAGCAGGAAGATCCGGACATCAAGCCGATTCTGGAATTGATGAAGGTCAGTGCTCCCAAGCCCAAGTGGAGCGACGTCTCAGCGATGAGTTCGACCACTAAAAGCTATTGGGCCCAATGGGACATCTTGCTGCTTTAGGATGGAGTTCTGTGCCGTAAATGGGAAAATGTTCGGGGAGACAGCTGTCACTTGTAAATGGTTGTCCCTAAAGCTAAAGTACCGGATGTTCTACAGCTGTACCATAATGATTGTTCCGGTGGCCATCTGGGAGTTAAACGAACTCTACTGAAGATCCGAGAACGGTTTTACTGGGTCCACTGTCGAAACGATGTCGAGTACTGTCGCAAATGTACAAGTTGTGCGGCTGTAAAGGGACCTCAGACTCGTAGTAGAGGTGCATTGAATTTGTACAATGTTGGTGCACCATGGGAGAGAATAGCCATTGACGTGGCGGGGCCGTTTCCGGAGAGTGAAAGCGGTAACAAGTATTTCATGGTTGTGATGGATTACTTCACTAAGTGGCCAGAAGTCTTCGCCATTCCAAATCAAGAAGCTTCAACAGTTGCAGATAAACTAGTTCATGAAGTCTTCTGTCGTTTTGGAGTACCTTTAGAGATTCACAGCGATCAAGGAAGGAATTTTGAATCTCAAATATTCCAGGAAACTTGCCGAGTTATGGGTACACATAAAATAAGAACGACTTCTTATCACCCGCAATCTGATGGAATGGTAGAACGATTTAATCAGAGATTGGAGCATTTTATCCTAGCAAAAGTTGTAGACAATCGGCAACGAGATTGGGACAAGCACATACAACCGTTTTTGTTGTCATATCGAAGCGCTGTTCGCGAAAGTACAGCAGTGACACCAGCTTTCGCAAACTTTGGAAGAGAATTACGGCTGCCTGCAGACCTGATCACCGGGATACCACCTGATGCTTCACGTAGTATAACCGATTATGCAAATGACTTACGGAACAAAATGAATGACATTTATGAGCACGTCAGACAATCGGGCCAGCAAATGTCTGAAAAGATGAAAACCCGGTACGACCGCAAAATGAACAACAAAGGGTTCGACGAAGGTACACTAGTGTAGTTGCATAATCTCGTCCGCAGCAAAGGGAAATCTCCTAAGCTTCAAGCTAAATGGGATGGCCCGTACCGGATTGTGACCAGGATCAACGATGTAACCTACCGGATACAGAAAGGCGCAAGAGGGACTCCTAAGATCGTCCATGTGGATCGCCTGGCGCGTTATTATGGGGCCGATAATGCTCGGGACGAGCATGTCTTAGGAGGGGGCAGTGTTACGCGCCTTAGTCGACGGCACTAGCGCCTAGTTGAAACTTGAACTCTCGGTACCTTGCGCGTGTTTACTTAAATATTCTGGATATTTCCGTGCTAATTTATATAAATAGGCGCTGCAAGATGCGATCGAAGCAGTATTGAATTCGGCGAGACAAGCGAAGCTTCGGAGCGAAATAAAGTGAATTAGTGTGATTAATTATTAGTGTTTTAAGTTTTAATTTGTCTAAAGAGAATTAAAGTGTTAATTTAGGTAATTTTATCGGCAATTTTTATTGTCACGAACCTCAAGCTCGTAGCAATTGGTGTCAGAATTGGGATAAAATCATGCCGATTTTACCTAAGGACGAGATGGAGGGTGTCCGTACCCGAAGTCAGCGCCAGCAGGAGACGGACCAGAGGAGATTTGGTGGTGCAACGCCGCAAAAAGCTCGTAACAACATATATATATATATATATATATATATATATATATATATATATATATATATATATATAATCGGAATCTCGGAAACGGCTCCAACGATTTTCGTAAAATTTTGTGTGCAGGGAGTTTCGGGGGCAATAAATCGATCTAGCTAGGATTTATTTTTAGAAAATGTTTTTTGTCCGTGTTTTAGGCAATGAAAAACTGCTACAATATCGTTAGAGTAAGAAGGTAAATTTTGACAGCCTATTAATGATTACAAATAGCTTAATTGGTATATAGGGCGGTCATAAAATCGTAATACCATGGTTCGAGCCCAGACCGACCGACCGACTTTTTTTAATTTTTTTTCAAGTTCCTTTCTTTTTTGAGGAAATCTATTTTTTCGTGCCTTTTTTAGTATTTTTTAAAAACATGAAAATTTAAATTAAACTAATTGCACTCATGATTTTTTATTCAAATAACCAGTTCAGTTTTTTCTATTATGTCGCTACGATCAAAAAATATTATTCGTATTTCATCAGTATGTAATTTGTATCTAATTATAAAAACACACGAATTAAAAAAAAACCGAACGAAAAATACCGAGCAAAGCTCGGTCAACCGGGTACTATACAATATAAAAGAACAAACTATAATATAGAAAATCTAAAACTAAAAATTTTAATAGTCAAAAATACCTGCTCCCCGTGGTATAGTGCCAAGAACGCTGGCTGCGTTTCCTCGCTGAATAGCTATACTAAGCCTTTGAGCGAGGAAAGAACCAGCCCTCTTATCACCAGCAGCGACGACCAGTCGTGGATACAGTTCCTTTAGAAATTTCACTGCACACGGACCCCACGGACCGATATTCTCTACAGCAAATGGCACAAATATGTAGTCATTTCTCAAAGACTCATATTTGCGCCATTTACTAAATTCGGCTGCCTCTGATGCCGCCCCGGCTCTAAAAGAGGTACCCTTGAAATGAGAGGCCGCCAAAGTGTCAACGCAAGTAGCATCCCACACTAGGGCTTTACCTCTCTCCCAAGGGACCAAAGTCATACCGTCGGGTCTCCTGCCATCGTCTCTAAATATCCCGCAAGGCTCTAAAACCGAGGGGACATTTATGGAGACAAGAGCCCTTGGGATGATTTCGTTCAAAGAACCGTGACGGGTAAATCTACCTGCACTTTTCTTGCATGAAAGTCCGTGGAGCTTAAACTCATCGACGCTGCTACCACAGGGGCACTGGTGAGGTTGACAAATTGCCACCCCTAGCCGGATTCCTACGGCGATGCGCAAGCTTTCCCCATCAAGCAATGTGCCGAGATTACTTGATGGTAGAGCATGTAACCAGTGGCTAGATTCCTTAGTCGAAACAGCTAGAAGGCGAGCCCGATCTTGTTGACTGTAGAAATTTTGAAACAAATTTTTCTGGACACTCCGTACCAACGGAATATCCCACTGTTTTTGTTGGTTAACTTCCAGTGGGACATTTTCGCCGGGACAGAGCGTTGGCCATGTTTGCCTTGCCTCCGCAGCAAAGCACAGGTCTACTTTATTATTTAAAATTGTGTTACATAGATCATTGACACTATGCACGGAAGCAAGGAAAGCAGGCAATGCGACGCTAGAAATATTTCTTACACCAATACCACCAAATTTGATAGGTAAAGTGGCTTGATTCCAAGCTATTGTATTTAATCTCGAATTTAGAATTTTTTCTAAAGCAATTTTAAGATTACTATCAATAGCTTTTATAATATTCGAACATTTCCAGACTGAACTTGAGCGTAACAAGTATGTAAATTTAGGTACAAGGAGACAATATTTTAAAATGGTAAGGGCAATATGGGGGTTTAAAATATATAACTTATCAACGTGATTTAAAAATTAATCAAATTTTGTTTTTAAAACAGTTTAAATTAAATTATATACGTCAATCCATGTTTGTCTGCCGAAACTTGGTTTTGCAATATTAACTATAAATATTACTCGAATTCTTATTTCCACATTTTTGTTTATTTTTTTCTAGCATGGTGTAGTGAAATGAATTTGCAATACCTAAAACTGAATAGTTCTTAAGTCATTTGTTTATGGCATTACGTGTGAAATAAATATTTGTTAATATTATTGGTCTTGTATTGGACCCGCAAAATACTATTGGATATGGAACTCTCTATTATAATTGATACGACATTCGCAGCTACCCCCTACACGTTTCTTTCAGCGCTAGAGTTACGTGCCGCGACTTATACTACTAGGTCGGGTTCTGTTTTAAGTTAAACTGAATTTTTGTTATTCAACAATTCCAATGGTTAAAATAGTGATTAGAAACCCGACTGCATATAAAGTTTACTAAAAAGAGAAAACTCTGTCACTTCCAAAACTAAGACATAATGAAACTCTGAAATATGTTAAAATCCATCAAGCTGTCTGCAGAAGCTGGTTACAGAGCGTGCCAAAGGAATATACATACATAATTATACAACTTCACGAAAAACGTCCTGGTATAGTCGGATAAATATACGTTTACGTTATTTTTAACGTAGTAGAGCCATGCTGCAGTTATATTAGTGGTATATTTGTAGCATGAACAGGTCGGCTCGATCGGGGATGGACCACGCTCTTACGGAAACCCCAGGGAAATATAGCAGCTTAACGCTACTGTGTTTCGTATGGTGAGTGTAGAAAACCGGAGATTCTTTTCACTGGAAACCAAGCATTCTTGCAGAATTTGCCCTGGTTGATGATAGAAGCAGTACCAGACTTCTCGCACCTTTGACGCTTCTGTCAGTCACAACATCCGTTCTTACATGTTACATGTTATTCGTTATAGTTCGTGCCAATTCGATTGAGAAAAACGGACATTGACCTTTCGGTCGTTTAACCAGGGGCTACAAACCTTCAATATATAGGCACTTTTTATATGTAGTACTTCCTTTATATATAATGATTTTTTCATTATTTTTTATAATGATTGATATTATATATATTTATTAACTATTATTAAAAAGTTATGTAAAAGATCGCTGTAGAAGAAAAATCATCTATTGTTATAAAGTACTTTATTGATTTTACAACAAAAAACATTAATTTATAACACATATAAGGATTCGAGTGATAAAGACACCGAATAAGTACGTACTTATTCAAAAGATAAAACTTTATTTTCAATATTATATAAGAACTTTATTTTTATTCGGTGCATGCGGGCCGGCCCAAAAAAAGTAACGCATCTCTGGCTGCCATTGTCACGTTTCTTTTAGAACGAACTGATGTAACGCGCGTTTTGTTTATTTTAAAGTGATAAATTTGCAAAAGCTCAATATGGTGATTATATTGCTTCAAATATTTTTTTTATATAAAACTGTTATTAAATGAATTGCTGCGTTACTTACCATAAATTGAAATATAAAATATAACACATTTTTCGCGATGTACCGTAAGATTTTACGATGTTCATAGGAACCACAGACAATATTATTTAAGAAACAATAAAAACATATGTGCTGACCTAGAAGTGTGAATAATATCAATATTTAAATATTGTTATCACATCTAAATTGAGATTTTTTAAGTTACGTCTTTTGACACTCGGCTCATATTCGGTTATCGTCCGTTTTTCTCAATCGATTTGGCACGAACTATAGTCATGTTTATCCAAGTCTCATTGTGAAGGTCTCGTAGTTACATCTTATATTGACTTAGAAATAAATCTTTGATAAAGGGCTTAATTAATTTATGTTCTTTAGGTGTAATTAGTTTATTTTATTTATTAAATTAATTTATATTTAGATATGTATAATTTACATAGAGCCACGCTGCAGTTATATTATGGCTGTAACACGAATGGGTTGGCTCAATTGTGGAAGGACCATGCTCTCACAGAATACCAGCGTAAAATAGCAGCTTAATGCTGCTGTGTTTCGTATTGTGAATGTAGAGAACCAGAACTTTTTACTGAAAACGATTCCATCATAGTCCTTAGGGGTGACAACGCATTAGCATTTTGAATCTTAATCGAGGATAAATGTAGATGTGTATGTGTCAAACTTGTCACCATTATTCTATAAAAAAGTTACAATTTCAACAAGTCAATTCCACCAAATATTGAAAAAATACTAGGAATGATCTCAAGTCGGTTTTACTAGATACTCGACTTCAAAGTAAGTAATTACTTTATGGTCCCAGAAAATATGTAGGACTTATAATATATCATCAAAAACTTAAAATTTTTATTAAGCAAAAATTGCTCAGTAAGTGTACTTATACTAATAAAGAGTACATAATTGATAATAACACCTGGGAATTTGGTGATCGCTTCTGTGCTATTTCTAAATGTTTTCATATCTAATTGTAAAAATTATTACATTGTAAACTATTTTTTTTAAATAGTCCCGCTGGGTTTCTTGCTGGTTCTTCCCAGAACAGAAATGTTTTCCGAACCAGTGATAAAGGTTAAATTACTTTCAATAAATATTCTTGTAATCTATATTGAATAAAAATGATTCTATTCTACTCTACAATAGCAATTACCTTAAAGGTATACATAGGGCAGACTTATTGCCATGTGACATTCTCTGCCAGTCAATCAGACAATTGTTGGCAGATACGAAACATTTATACGTGGTAGAGCCATGCTGCAGTTATATTAGTAGTATAGTTGTAGTACGAATGGGTCGGCTCGACCGGGGAAGGACCACGCTCTCACAGAATACCAGCGTAAAATAGTAACTTAATGCTGCTGTTTCGTATGGTGGGTGTAGAGAACCGGAGACTTTTTTCACTGGAAACGAGGTATTCCGTTTTAGTACTCACAGGTGACAACGCATCTGCATTTTGATTCGTAAACGAGGATAGATGTAGATGTCTATGAGTCACAGCAGTCACTTACCATCAGGTGGACTGTGTGCTCCTTCCTCACCCTAATCTATAAAAAATATCTTACCTTTATAAAGTGTACATAAATATGAAAAATATATATTTATCATATATGTAGACGTTATAATTTATATGATATTAGTCGAGGTGGCGGCCTTGATAGCTTTGCTGATAGTGTTTGGAAAGGTTCTAAAGTTTTATCTATTTACCGTATTTGTTATACAGATTTAAGTGTCGTTTTCTGCAGCGGCATGCTTAAATTTTTAAAGGATATGTCAATAACATCATCTGTCGTGTAATGTTTATAATATATAGTGTTGTTGGTAGTTTGGATACAATACATTCCGATTGTTGGTAGAACCTTTGGTGCAATTTTCAAATGTATGCCCATTTCTCTCTTACTTCGTCTCAATATGCTCTGGAGAAAAATGTTCCTTGATCTACATGTAGTATAGCCTTGCAACTTTGAGTTTCGGCTTTTACCGTTTTGCACGCGGATACGGCGCTCGCGCCAAAGTGAAAGTTAAGGTTAGTGGAATGGGGTCGAGAGTGCATTGGTCCTAAGTAAATAACATCCACTAGCTCCTTCAATTCGAGCATTTTGTTAGAAATGTTAGATATTTCATAGAATAATTGCTAATTAGTATTTACTTTAATTGTGTGTTTAAATTTGAAACACGAAATAATATACGCAATTCGGTATTTAAAAGAAAATATAAGTTATATTTTATCAAAAATTCATGAAAATTCATCGACCTTTATTTCACCTTCAAATGACGTAAAGTAGGCTTAATATAACGTACATCAAGTGTTTTCCAAGGGCTTGCTTGTCAAGATGTTTATGAAGTCTACACCTCGGTTTTGTTTAAATGATAAAATTATTTGGTTTCTTACTATGCTTAATTTTTGATTTAACTGATTCACTATAACCCGTCCGTTGACTGTTCTCTTAAAATTTGTATTTATTTTAACTATTAATCAATTTGTGCGAGATTACTCCCTCAATTAATACAAGGCTATTTACGGTACGGTACTAATGATTAATATTGTTTTTACATTTTTTAAACCAAGTGTTTTTCTAATATAGTTACTAACAGGCTATTATATTTAATTTTTCGTTAAATCATAACAAAACTTGCGAAAAACAATGTTTGTATCACGGACATTGTTTTTTCAACTTTCGTGGTTTATATTTAAATAATGTAATGTCAAATTATTAGTGTATTATTACTTTTTATGCATGATAAATTTCACAGTAAGCGAACATCCCAGGTTCGATTCACGCCGCCAGCTAGCACAAATTTTTGATAAGTACCTACCGATTTACATTTAGAAAACCTGCATGTATGTTTGCATTAGGTGCTAAAGTTAAAAATGACTTTCATTAAGAATTACATGTAATCTATATTGAGTAAAAATTATTCTATTACATTTTATTCTATTCTATAAGGAATAAAATATTTCGAAGACAAGTGAAGAGCCCGGCAACCCGCGCTGGATGACTAATGAGGGCTAATAATATTTCTCTCACGTGAGGAACTGAGGTGAAATTATCATTACAAAGAAACATTAACCCTTACATTATTGTAACAAATTAACTTCCCCGCCATGCAATCTGTCAAATATTTTCACCTCCTTTATAAGTGGCGCCATAAAAACTCATTACTGCCCTTAATGCTTATAACAATCTTAGATATGAGAGGAGACTGTAATTTAAAAAAAAATTACAATGAACATTTTACTGCAGGTCTCTTCTCCACATAGTATAAAACAATGTCGCTTCCCGCCGTCTGTACGCTTAGATCTTTTAAACTACGCAACGGATTTTGTTGCGGTTTTCATCAGTAGACAGAATGATTCAAGAGGAAGGTTTATAAGTATGATATATGCATAAGTTGTCGAGATGCAAAAATCGCCCGTACGAAGCCGGGGATCGCTACTTATATTTAAAGGACAATAAAGCAATAAGAGGTCGTAAGGGTCTCCATCTCATTCTCTATCCTGAACACGTGGCATGTTATACCGAATCAACAGAGAAATTCTAATAAAAAAAAACACATGATTTAAGTTCTCGTATTATAAAATAATAAGAAATATTGTATTCTTAAATCTTAGTGACATGCGATGTTATCGAGCTATGTGTGAGAAATATATGAGTTTATGTTTGTAAAAAGTGGGCCGTTGTCAGTCTATCTGTTTTTTATTTCAATGAGTGCTTATGAGCTATGACAATGAGGTAAAGTTTTTGTTACGCAATGCCATTTCATTAAGAAATTAGTTTTAAATAAAAGTTTTGCCAGTTTCTGGAGTATTACTACTTTGCTCGTTTGCCCCCTCATATAAAAAAGTGAAAAAATAAAACAGGGGTCTTCTTAAATGACATTTGTATACTGGCTGACCTTTTTTACCGTCTGGAAAAAAAACAGGGTGTAACATGTAAACGGAGTAGAAGCCTATGGTACTGATATTTTACAAAAAATAAAGACAAAAATTTTGAATTAATCGATTGCAATTTTTTTTTGAACAATTGCTTTGCCCTTGAGCCAGAACCCTGCGAATTGACAAGGTCAAAGATGCATACTAAATTTGCCGTAAAATTGCCGTTCGTAAAGTAGGGTGGATATGATTTGAATTTCGATAGACTTTAATTAATTAATTAATTTAATTAAACATTTTTGTTCCTATTTTTTGTAAAATATCAGTGCCATAGGCTTCTACTCCGTTCACATGTTACACCCTTTTTTTCCAGACGGCAACAAAGGTCTTCTAGTATAAAACATGCAGTTGCAATAGTCTTTGTATTGTTGCGCGCCATAATTAATACCTGGTACATGGCACTAACGCCATCTAGTATCGAGTAGTAGAACTAATGCTTCTAGAGAATTCCATACTAGAACATTCTGCACCTAATCGGTCGGTATCGGTATGTGCTCGAACATTCTAGATGTTTTAGTAGAAGATGCCCTATATAAAACCGTTAACGACCTCGACCGAGTCAGTATTGAATTTGCGATTCAATAGAATACTTCGAAGCGATATGACTGCAAAATTGTGTTTTATTGTTTGTATGTTTTAAGTTGTAATTGGTGTTCAGTAATTAGTGTCAATTTTGGTAATTCAATCGGCAGCTTTTGACTGTCACGAACCCCAAGCTCGTAACAATATATTGAGATTTGATCTTAAAATTGCTTTTGGTGTAGCGAAATCTAGTAGCATAATATAGTAGCATAATATAGAAAATGCTTATCATCGAAAACAATGCAGCACCGCTTATAGATTATAAAGGCAATGATTGTCTAATTGGTCTAGTGGTCGTGAACGTTGTTTCTGATCATGAGATCCCAGGTTCAAATCCAGGTTCGGGTCAAAATCAGTTATTGGGTTTACTCTGTCAAGAAATTCTCAGTAGCAACTCGGATTAGGAAGTTGGCGGTGTATCATCCTCGTGCACGGAAAGCACGTAAAACCGCCGGTCCTGTGCCTTATCTTACCCCAGTCGTGTCGGATTATAGTTCCATCTGACTATGAGATTAAGGGAATAGAGAGTGCACTTGTGCTTGCGCATATACTCGGGCACTATAATCCTGTGCTGCGCAGATGCAAAAGATGCAGATGAAATTCGATCCGGAGGACATATGGAGACAATGTAGCGCTGCTTATAGGTTATAGTGGAATTTTGAAAATTTGCAGGCGAGACGTACTCGTCTCCTTCACGCGCTGGGTCTCGCGAGGCGACGGCGACGGACGAGGACATGCCGGAGCCGGAACGGCGACGACGCGACCGTGATCGCGACCGCGACCGGCGTTCCCGCGGCCCCAGGGACCCTCGGGAGATCCGCGATCCTCGGGACCCCCGGGAACCCGACTCCTACTATCTTGGTGAACAAAATCGCTAATTATTAGTTTGCTAACTAACGCCATACCAGGTTCTAATCAGGAAAGTAAATGTCATTAATCGAAGATGTTATTAGTTAAGATCTGCGTAATAAAATTACATGATAAATATGTGTCAATCATTCATTTGTTGTGACCGAATCATTCTAGTACATTTCGTCACGCGTACCGATATATTCGGATCGGTCATTCAAATGGATCATTTCGGGCTCCAGTACCCTACACTTAAAACAATTCATTCAGATCATTCGGGATCCGGTCGGTTTTCGACTTATTAACAATTCACACCAATCACGAGTTCAAGAGGTTCCGTCAATTGTTTGTGATTGGTTGTACCGGAACATTAAAAAACAGATGAATGAACCATCAATACTTTTTAGTGCACTAGCTCAAACGAACGAATAACTCATGATTGACAGATGTCTATTACATGATATGTCTTAACTAGTTTGAAAGAGCGCCTTCCGCACTTCCTCATTTGCGTGCACTATCACCGTCACCACTAATCCCAGCACCACCATTCCTGATACCACTACGCTAGGAACTTTAATTACGCGGATCTTAGCTAATTAATTTTTAACATTTCTAATATAATGGAGTATCACAAACACAAAGTAATGCCTGATTCTAATAATTATCTTGAATAAACCGGGAAGATTCATCGTCATCATCAATTCGCCCATTCAGAAGTCCACTGTTGAATCAAGAAGCTTACTAAATTTAATTATTTATGGTATGCACATCTGAGTAATACCTACATTGATTGTGTTATAAACAGTTTATTGTAGAAATCTTTCTTTAAAATAACCTAAAAGATTTTTTTGTTATAAAAACCAATAATGATTTCTTAAATTTACGCGAACACTACACATTGAATAAAACTATTATTTACGGATTTTATCGCGTTTAATTTGTTTTTATTATTATCCCGACGTTTCGGGTGCTTTACAGCACCCGAACTGCTGTAAAGCACCCGAAACGTCGGGATAATAATAAAAACAAATTAAACGCGATAAAATCCGTAAATAATAGTTTTATTCAATATAAAAACAAATCTAATTGTATACTAAATCAAATCTTTTAAAAGTAAATTTAGAGTTGTTGATTTTTTTTAATTTATAAGAAAACTAAGAAAAAGCTATAACGATAACATATGTGTACAGTGGCAATCTTGTAATCAATTACATTTTACTTACGACCAGTGCGTTATAATCGTATTATTGAGACAATTTCTCATGCACCGTGGAATACTTGCTGATATTTGTTTTACTATGGTATACGAGAAATTGATACGATATTAGAATAATGCCTTGTGGTACTTTTATAACTATACATTTTGATTGATGTATTTGTTTGTAGCAATTGTACACCTGATACTAGTTTATAACAATAACAAATTGTGTTTGCAATTTTAAAATACTTTTATTTTTAAATTGCAAACACATTACGTTACGTTTTTCGTGTTCTTTCGTATGAAACGAGTCTACAAAGGCTGCTTATACAGATAGTAGTTTTTGTCAAAAAGTTTGGGTTTTTCGCCTAAGTGTTCGTTTTCGTTGGTATTATGCTCCTTATTTCTATCGCCAAGTAGCATTGCACAACATTTTTAATTACAAATTTGAGGCGACTAACGAACTTACAGCTATGTTAAGTGGTCACTGCAGCCCATGCACATCTGCGATCTTCAAACAGAACACAAGAAAGCTACAGATGGGTTGTCGCTTCTGGGGAATGAGATTGAACACTCACAACCCGTAAGGGCGTTATCACACTGGCGAATTGCGCAGCAAGCCCGCCGCGAAGACGCCGCGCCACAGAATAAATTATAGACCGCGCAAATAGTGCCGTCGACGCCACTTTGTAAACTCCCGTTCAACAGCCCGTCCGACCTCACTTCATTCTGTTACTCTGTTATCCATTGTATAAACGACGTTTGAACCTCTCAAGGATACTACGTCCGCTCACACTTGTCTATACGACTGAAGTGTTGCGAATCGTGCTGTTGAACGGGAGCTTACAAAATGCTATTCGCGCGTTCTATTATTTATTCTTTGGCGCGGTGTCGTCGCTGCAAACTAGCGGCGAGCTCGCTGCGCACTCGCCTAGTTTTGGACTCGCTTGCAAATCGCCAGTGTGATAACGCCCTTAGTATTGGCTGTTTATGCTGTTCAGACTGGACACAGCACTTCGAGTACTGTTGCTTGACGGCGGGTAACAGTTTAGAAGGCGGTACCAACCTGGTATACTCCTAGACTGAAAAGTTGTATTACTGCAATATTGATTACGAGTGTTTTTTCTTCTTCATAGAATAAGGTTGACAAACGAGCACACAGTTAACTGATGGTAAGTGTGTTACTGTGGCACATAGACTGCTTATGCACCTGTGGTTTTCTTTGTTAGATGTTGGTGGGAAGTGTTCTAGGCTTTAGTAGCCACTTAATGTAGTTGTAGTCCTGTTAATATTATAATGTGATTTATATGCGGTGCCGGGTCTCAGCGGGTTACGGCGGCTGTGCGTACGGCGATCCGTTCGCGTTGCAGAGGCAGCAGTACTCGTACTACGAGCGGCTGCGGCGAACCGACCCGGCCGCGTACATGCGCCTCTACAAGCAGCTAATGGCAGGCCAGCTCCCAGCACACAACGTGTACGCAGAAGGTGAGTTGTCAAGCGCTCCTTCTACATCAGTGGTTCATAACCGATGGTCCAGGGACCACTGGTGATCCCTGAAGACACCAAAAGTAGTCCCCGAAAGCATCACGTGTTGTACAGTTTTTTATACTCTCTCAAATATAAAAAGTTCACAACATTTTTGTCGATGAAGGTTAGTTTGCGAATAATATATCTAAGAAGCCCTAAGAGATATTTAATAGTATTAAATATATTTAAAAAATAGACTGGTTATTGTTAGCTATTCTTTTCCTTTTGTTTCTTTTTGACGTCTTCATGTTGCTGAATATTGTCAATTTTATAAGTGTTTTTTTTTCATCTATACTTCGTTCACCGTGCATTTATTGTTACTAATTTAATATCACTTTGTGGATAACGTAAGTTATTTGATTTAAACCTTATTATGTAGTACTTGTTTGTTGCCCTGAAAAAATATAATAAAACTATCGATACGGTTTACAATACAACTTCCCGTGTGATTTGAATTTTGATAGAATTTTATTAATTTATTTTCTTGATTCAAAATGTTTGTTTTTATATTTTGTGTCAGTGCCACAGGCTTCTAATCCGTTCACATGTTACACCCAATTTTTCAGACGGTAAAAGGTCATCCAGTATAGAGAAAAACGTGGTATATGTATTTAATTTTTAATACAAAAATGTCCTTCTGGTGGTTCTATTCTATCATATAT